>OY365778.1:20050300-20650300 GCA_959347405.1 Napeogenes sylphis | reverse complement strand
CACTTTGTATGAGAAGGCGTGCAACCATTGTGTAACCATGTTTCTTTTTTTGTACTTTTGCATAAAAAAATAAATATAAAAGTGAAGAGCGGCACGACTTTGTCGGATGGGTAACCTTGCCGGCGACCCGATGTTATGATGTGTAAAAGTAAGCTCTATGAATAAAAATTGCCACAAACATTAAAGATAAAATTATATGATAATGGTATGATATTCAATATGAATAAAAAAAAGTACATTCGATGAAAATAATGTGCTTTTAAAGGTGTATTAAGAATTATTTAAAATCCTTTATGTTTCACCATACCAAAGAGGTATCATATATTAAGAATACCTAAAATAAACATTATTAACAAACAAAAAGATTTATAAAGTGTTCATTAAATAAAAATAACAGTCTTTTTCATAACGAATAATTTTACAGTTATTGTATACTAATACAATAATGACTGTCATCTGTTCAGGATGTCGTGCATGTTCATGGGCGGTGGGTTGGGTGGGTCGAGCAGAGCCGGCCCTAGTGGCACCTAGAGCACTAGCGCTGGCTCCTGACGCCGCCCGTGCGGTACTGGCACACCTCGCCAATCACCCGCCCGCACTGTACCATGTCAGAGCCGCACTTGTAGACCTGTTCCAGGTATGAGATATGTCGTGTTAAGTTGTTTGTTGTTAGTGTACGTTCTTAAATGTTATGATGATCAAGTGTTGTTTTGAAATAATGTGTTAAACTTGTAGTGAAATACTGTCTCAATATTCTTGCAATGTAATTAAAATATTAATTGTTATTTTATTATTTCTACAAAATTTTCTAAAGAGTTCCTATTCTGATAATTAGATTAGTGTTGCATGCAGTAACTGGGAGTTGCTGAAACCATTTGCCATTTGTAATATCTTTAGTCTGGAGTTCGAATTCCAAGTTGAATTATTTCTGTGGGATTTTGACATTCGAAAATGACTTGCCTAGGACAGGAATTGTAAGGGACTAAACATCTTTATTGTCGATTTCTTTACTTTGAATACTGATTTTTTTAGGAAGCTATACGAGAGGACGGAAATCCTGAAAAGAAGCGAGAAGTAATACCCTACTTACTAAACCTGGCTTCCAAATCGGATATAGTATTAAAAGCACTAACCCAGGACATTGAAAACACTCGTAAGTTATTCTAATGATTTCTACTTCATCATAATATCATAAATAGTAAGAATGTAATAATCGCCCCCAGTGACGGACGCGGTGGTGTCCCGGCTGCAGGCGGTGTCTCCTCGCGGGGAGGGAGCTAGCGCGGGCACGCTGGTATCGCTGCTGCTGCGCTGCGACGCGCGCTGCTACCTGCTGCTGCTGCACCATGCGCAATGGAACACGTTCTGCAGACATCTGCTGGGTGAGTAGGGTATTCATAGTGGATGGGACTGTTTTCCCCATTGGTTACTGGCAGTGTCTGTGTTCCGTTTCAATTGTTTAAAATCATCATCGTAAGTTGACAAAAAATGTGACCCCATGTCTTACTCAGCTCTTGCATGAGATTGGTATTTTGGAATTGGGAAGGCTAGGAGGTCTTTTTCTCGATTGATTTTCGGCTACGACTGAACGGCATCACGCGTTGCGTAATCAATTGGTATACATTTGCTAGATGACATTCTCCTCGTATTTACAGTAAGGGCAGGAGCTATGTTATAATGTTATAGGTCGGCTTGGATGATATGCTCTATAATGTATAATTTATACTGAATGAAATAAATATGTTTCAGAACAATTACTGCAAAAGCTGGAGTACGAAAATCTCTTCCCAGAATCTAATATACCGCTCCTAAATAGTGCGGCAGAGGAGATCAATATTTTAAGAGAAAAGCTTTTGGTAGGAAATAAGTTGGAGCAGTACTCGATTACCAGGATACTCATATTAGTCAGTAAGTTAAGAATGTACCAAGCTTAAAAAAAAAAATAGGGACTACCAATAACCTTTACTTATTTCACAGGTTACAACTTTCCATCAGAATTCGTGAGTACAATCAGCTACCTTCTGCAGCATTCTCGCACTGACGGCACCCTGGCGCTGTTGGTGCGTCTGTTGGCTGGCACCAGCAACATGCACATTCCCAGCGACGACCTCCTCGACACCGACAGATACCAGAACTTCATCAAAACAGGCGTGGAGTACGCACTGAGAGACGCCATGATCGCGGACACGCAAGTGAAGAAGTGCTTCATAGAGGGAAACATAGCCCCGGACCAGAAGACCTACTTGCATCATCTGTGTTTAAATATTGTAACGTTGCTGAGGTACTTTTTTAGGACTATGTAACAACATAACATAACATAACATAATAACAATAGTTAGTATGTTGTTAAGGCGATTCATATTCGATACTGAGTTCACTGAGAAAGGAACGGGAGAGAGTTTAGGCATTCGGTTCTCTAACTCATCATACGATTATAGTTACCTTTAACCAATCCATAAGCTTATAGTAGCTTGTATTACAAGCCTTATAATTTCTTAGATGGGAGAACAGCGGCCGCGTGTCAGCCCTTCGCACCCGCAGCGTGTCTCGCGCTGTGGAGGCCAGCGTGTACCGCGTGAGCGCGGCGCTGCGGGAGCGCGCGTGCGACCTGCGCGCCCGCCCGCGAGACACTGCGGGTGCTCTTCCAGACATGCCCACATGCCATGCACTCGCACAGGTGACAACCCTGGACCGTTTACCTTTACAATATGTGACAGCCCTCATGTAATATGACGGTAGCTAATCCTAAGGGTAATTATGAGTGGTATTAAGGTGGTGACACTATACAAACTTTTGAGTGCCGCGACTTACTACGACGAAGACGGTAGACGCTCTCTTTTTTCGTCCACTTATGAAACCCTCGCCTTTTTTTTTTTTTTTTTATCTTTGGAAAAATGCGTTACGCATCATCCCTGCGGCCAGGAAAGTGATGACCGAGGGGGTATGTGGGACTACCCGGCAGCATAGAAGACGCTGCCATTTTTAAGGCTACCCACTAAAAAACCAACGGTTGACCTCATCGCCTTAGTGGGGCGTCACGGGATCGCTTTCGCACTCACCGTGACGCCCCGGCGGAACCCCCTGCGAGGGGCCCCGATCAACTTAGGGACACCCTCACCTCGTAGGCCTATAACGGGCGGGAGAGGTCACCCCCCTCTCCCGTCCAGGCACTACAGCTGGGGAAGGAGGCTGCGGGCGTAATTCCGCCTCCTTCGAATGAGACCCTCGCCTTCTCTAATCTACTGTAACTTTAAAAAAAAAAAACAAATAGACTTACTAGTTGTTAAGTTATATTTTTGTTAACTGTTGAATAACTATTTATATGTATTTTTTTTCTACAGGTTCTCGATAGAATTGACTTAACAGGAACAAAATCTCCACCACCAAGCGTGGAGGCCATCTTGAAAATCGTGCAGGCCACTGTTAAATACTTTTTCCGTTGTCTCTTGGAAGAAGGTTTTTTTTTTATATTATGTATTGATATTTTCTAAAGCAGTATAGCTTTAAAATGTAAATAATTTTTAAAAATAAATTTTAGATATTATGCGTAAAATAAGCGGCGTACAGACGGCATGTGGATTGTTAAGGAAAGTTTGCGCTCACAGTAAAGTAGCGCGAGGGGCGGCGCTGAGGGAGCTCCTAGACGCCGCTCTGTTTAGATACGATAAGGTCTTCGCCTCCACAACTACCACACAACAGAATCCGGGGGAGGAACTACTGCTATATATGAACAGGAAACACGTTAGTGATTTTATTTTACTGAGTTTTATGGGACACTTTGGTCACTAGTTAGTCAAGAGAACCACTTCTCTATTTAATCAACTGCTAAACGCATCCCCAATTCATTCATATAATGATGTCCACAGCCGACGGCATCACCGACTCATTGTATCATTGAAATGAAAATTTATCGCAAAAAAGAAACCAACGATCCTCTTGAAGAGTATCGTGAATTAACATCATTGGTCCATCCAGGGTCCAATAACGCAGCTGACGCAGAGCCACACGTCGGTGTTCCACGCGGGCGTGCTGGGTCGCGGGGCGCGGCGCGAGGCGGCGGATGCGGCGCCAGCGCACGGCATACTGGCCACCGACAACGAACTACTCATGGGAGCCATCATGTCCTGCATGGTATCTACCGTGTCTTTTTAATACCCTTATCGGCTACCAAGACACTGATTTGAAATATTTGCTACGAAATTTGATCTATACACAAACAAATATGTTTAATATCTTGAATGACAACTACGTCTAATACTTAATACATAAATGCGTACGAAGCGTGTATATATTAGTTTCTTGGTCATAAGAAAAAATACTAACCAAAATCAAGTATCTCGTGGAAGCCTGTCAGTTGCACCTATTGAAGCTGGAGATCCTGTTTCCCGGCATAGTGGTTCAGATAGGCCTCTAGAAAAGCATGTTACCGTCTAATACTTGCGATATTTCTTAAAACTACCGTTTCGTTTCAACTAACGTTTAAATATTCGCTGGAGTGAATTCAAATGATGAAAAGCATCGAGCTATCGATAAATCAATTTTTTTATTTTTTATAATATATTTTAAATATAAAAACATATGTGTAAAGAATGGTTGGATCAGAAAACTGGCAATGTTGCAATTTGATATTTTTAATTGTATGAAATTATTTCAAAGAAATATTAAAAGCTCCTTGGTTGATTATAGTTATACATTATTATTCTTTTGTTTTATTACTATAGCAGGACGGCAACAGCGGTATAGTGGAGGGAGCGACGTCAGTTTCTCTGTTGTTAGTGGAGTTGATCTCACCGGACGTCATGTATAATGGTTTGCCTTGGCCGGATGAAGACTTCACTAAGGTCGGTTTACTTAATATGTACTGTATTGCGTTTCATAGTAAAATATATATCTTTTATTGGTTTAAAAAAAACATAACTTGTCGATAGGACAACTCCTATCGACAAATACTATGGATTTTTTATAAAGAGATTGTTGATCCTCCACCTCTTTAACAGCAAGTGAGCATCGAGCGCGAGCTGTACATGCGGTGCGCGGTGGAGCGCTGCGGCGTGGCGCGCGCGGCGTTGCGACGGGCGGCGCGCGCTCGTCCAGCGTTGTGCCTCGCTGCAGCGCTGCTGCGCGCTTCCGCCGCCTCGCTGCTGCACCGTCTACGCGCGCATCTCGGTGTGTATACCACTCATTACTAAATTTACAGCACTGGATTGTATCGCATGCAAATTTAAATTCATGTGCATATTAACAGTGATCATATACGCTATATGTCGCTAACTTAAATCGAAAATGTTTTTCTTCAAAAAATGCATTTGCATGCATTTAACGATTACATTTGTTTCCAGACCGCCACACGCAGTCCACGGAGATGTCCCGTGAGTTGGCGGCGCTGACGGAGCTGCTGACGCTGATGACGCTGGGCCAGCTGCTGCCGCATCCACTCAACCACATGCTGGAGATGGCGCCAGAGCTCACCGCCAGCGAGGTCATATTTACTATTTATAGTATAATAAATAAGTGAAAATTTATTGTTTATAAATATTTGGTGACTAATGTTTTGTTGCAGACCGTACAAGTATTGCGAGATTGTCTGTGGAACTACACGCGAGATCACGTCCCCTCCCCTGCGTTGTTCAGTTGTGATTCTACAGGTATGTACAAATATAATTATAGAATTTCAATTTTTCCATGCTGCTATGGCCGAGGTATTATTTTTTTACTTTTATTTATTATATACTCCTTTTGTTTAGGTCTCCATTGGCGTGATCCGTCCACCTGCAAGCCTCCAGCTCAATACACGGATACTTTGAGAATTATTATACAAAAGAGAATATCCAAACTAGGCCACATGTATCCGATCATGTTTTTAAATCTTGAAAAAGAAACCTAATGAGTGCGTTGTATATATGTATTAAAATTACGAAACATGATTATTTTAAGTAAATAAAGTGCCTAAGATAAATAATATTTTTTATTATTTCGAAGATAAGTGACCCTTATCTACTTGAGGTTTAATTACTCATTCCTTTTTTCTATCGGTTAAGTTCAAATATTATTGAAAGTTAATATATCGATATAATCAATTTAAATTGCTGAAAAATATACGAAAAGTAATTATCGAAATTGAAAGAGGTGACGAATGAACCAAAGAACAAGAATCATAACAGTTTAATAATGTATTTAATGGAGATGTTATTTTACACTGAAATGCTTTGACGAAGTATGCTTCTCATTATAAGCACAAAAGCATGCTTAAAACATCAAGTCGAATTCGTATTATTGTTTTTTGCAATCCAAAAATAAAACGTCGAAAACATAATTTTTTAACCATTGCAATTAGGATATCATTTATTTAAAAAAATAATATTCAATTTAATTAAAAAAAATAGATTACATAACACCATTGCTAAATTGTGTCACTGATTTAGAAATTATGAAAGAACACAATTCAACAAGTCAATCAAGGGTTCTGTAATGATTAGAAACATTGTCGGTAATTGTGAAAATTTGAATTCATTTTCTTCAGTTAAAACAATGTATATTTTTGTGACGCATTAAATTAAATGTAAATCAAGATCTTATCTTGATTTAGAAGAATAAATGTATGCTTACCACTACAATTTCATCGGATTGCATTAGATGGATGCAACATGATGATGGGAAGTAAAGAATCGGTTGCAAGCATATTTTTACGTATATATTCTAAAATGTGTATGTCATTCACTGCATCAAAGCTGTGTTGTGAAAAACAAGAGATACTGTTCCAATTTTGTTAACGTTTATGAAGATTTTGCCTCGCGTTATTACTTCAGAACAATACCAAAGTTTTGATCACGAGAGTAGTACAATTATCGACTTGCCGGGAGATATCGGTGTCAAAGGCAAAGTTGACGTATTTTACGTGCACAGCAAAGGCTTCTCAATGTGGAAATTAATCATCAACTGCGGACAAATGTGTTCCAGAAACGACCCCCATCCTAAATAAATTGGGATTTGCTAGAAAACTTAGAGCGTGGGAATAAATTTAAAGAAACAATGATTAATAAAATAATAAATATGGGCGCTGTAGATAGGAAATCTCTAAATGATAGCTGGAATGAAGTATCTGGCTTGATTACAATCTTGCTAAGGATGCATTAGGCAAAATGGAAGGAAAAGGTCTAATAGCACAGAAACTTGGTAGTGCAATGGAGAAAAGTTGTGAAAAGTAGAAGGAAGCGTATAAGCAAAGACGGAAAGAATTGTATGACAATAAAAGTATGAAAGAGGAAAAGAAATGGTATCGAATTTAAGAAATAAGCAAAAGTAGCTGAAGCCATCTCTAGATCCAAGGCACAAGACAGTTTACACAGATCGCTAAGTTTCGTAAAGGTCTGTGACTAAAAGTAAATGTCAAAGTCAAAAGTCTCAAAACTAAAACTTCAGAACTCAAATAACAAAATACGAATTGTAATTTGTAAATATAAATAACTTTGCCTATATCATTGGTGTTGTTTTTTTAAATTTAATATATTATAACATATTTTGATGATTAATTCAAAAAGTTAAATAACATTGAAATAATGGACGCAACAACGCCAAAACCAGTGTGTCTAATAATATTAGGTTAGAATTGCTTGTGTAGTTAGATCGGTGACTATTTTAATTTTGAATCTAGTTATTATATAAAATTTGCTCTATGTTAAAGGCATGGCTGGAGCTGGTAAAACATCATTCACCCGCCGCTTGGCTGGCAAAGTCGTTAACGATTCCAGGCCGTATCTTATAAACTTAGATCCTGCATGCCGAGATGTGCCATATCCGGCTAATATAGGTAATATTGGGTTAAAAAGTCAGTTTTGAAACTAAAAGAACCCATGAATTGTAATGATTTTTCTTAAATTTAATAATTGTATATTTTTTTAAGATATAAGAGACACAGTGAACTACAAAGAAGTTATGAAACAATATGGCCTAGGACCGAATGGTGGTATTGTTACCGCACTTAACTTATTCTCTACAAAGTTTGGTCAAGTTGTTGACTTGATTGAGAAAGCAGGAAAGAAGCACAAATACTGCATTTTAGATACACCAGGTACACAACAAATGAATATAAAATAAAACAAGATAAAATAAAAGTTATTTAAATGAATATCCCATTAAATATTACTTATTATTACATTAGGTCAAATAGAAGTATTTACATGGTCGGCATCAGGTACAATAATCACCGAGACACTTGCTTCCTCATGTCCAACTGTTGTAGTGTACGTAATGGACACTGTCCGAAGTGTGTCACCGGTTACATTTATGTCCAATATGTTGTATGCATGCTCTATACTATACAAGACACGGCTGCCGTTTATTGTTGTAATGAATAAGGTTAGTACAATGTTTTTATAATTAATACTAACTCTTGATCTGCATGATTGTAATGTTACTTAATATGAATGTTTGTGAAGATTTTTCTAATGTTAAACAATTTTTGTTGTTAAAATACCTATGAACTGAAGTGGTACTTAATATGTATTGATTTTAACTTTAAATATACTATGAAAAACGAATGTATACAGGTAACATTTGAACCCACTAACTCTTGAAACATGTTTATATATAACTTCAAACATAATTTTTAGTTGTGGAATTTTTTCAGCGTTATTTTATATTGCAAAGTTAGTTGATTAGGATTTTCGAAAGAAGTATATTTTTTTAATTTAAATAACCATAACATGTTTATAGTCAATTTCAAATATAAAGTGATTCTTTTTTTTTTTTTTTTTTTTTTATACAAAACTAGGTTAATGCTTGACTACATTCCACCTGATGGTAAGTGAAATGTAGTCTTAGGTGGTAAAGCGCATTAACCTAGCAGCCTATTCACTCTCCTCTTGAACACACCCACATTATATTTTGCCGGAAATACCGACGCAGGCAGATTGTTCCAGTCCTTCGCTGTACGCACTAAAAAAGATGAAGCATAGCGCTTCGTTCGGACAGGTGGAGTGTCCACAACATAGGGATGGATACCCGCCGTGCGTCGGGACGTCCGGCAAAGGAACGGGGATGGGGGAATTAAGTCGTGCAATTCCTGCGCACACTCACCAAAATGTATCGTATAGAATACTGAGAGGCTAGCAATTCTACGCCTGTGTTCAAGGCTGTGGAGTTTGGCGTCAACCAATTTAGGGTCGCCAATAAGCCTCTTTGCTCGCCTCTCAATTGAGTCCAGAACCGCAAGATGAGACTTTGCGGCACCAGCAAATATGTGACCACAGTACTCTACACACGACCGGATCTGTGCTTTGTATTATACAAGAAGCTGTCCCGGTGTAAAGTACTGTCGCACCTTCGCAAGTACGGCAAGCTTTCCTGCAGCTGCTCTTGCTCTGGACTCAATGTACCGACCAAAGTTGAGGTTCGAGGAGATCTCTAAGCCTAACAACTGAAGCCAGTCACTGTATTCCAAGGATACATTTTGGAAAGTAGGAGCCAAGGTGAAGGGGCTCCTTTTGGCGGTGAACAAACACGTCTGCGTTTTGGTGGCGTTGAATTTGACAAGATTGGCATTGCCCCATGCGGAGACTGCCTGAAGTTTGTCATTCAAACGTTGCACCATGGCTTCTCTTTCAGATTGTACTTCATCTCTACTAGCCCGAGAACTTGGCAGATATCTTTCTACAACTGTGCTGTCGTCTGCATACCCATAGATACCGGGCTTCAGCAGATCGTTAATGTGCAGCAGAAAAAGAGTTGCAGAAAGAACGGACCCCTGAGGTACACCGGCATTTATTGTCAAGGGTTCCGAAGAACACCCGTCGACAACAACACGGAGAGATCTCTGGCTCAAAAAGTCCGTTATCCAGCCAATCAGACCAGGAGATATACCGTACGCTGAAAGCTTGCTTAAAAGGCTCACATGCCAGACCCTGTCAAAAGCCTTCGAGACGTCCAGAGAGACGGCGACCGCTTCTCCGTTCCTCTCGATGGCTTCGCCTAAAATGTGTGTTGCGTACGCTAGAAGGTCCCCAGTGGACCTATTTCGGCGAAATCCGTACTGTCGGTCACTGAGGAGATCGTTACCTTCTACGTACGCTAGAAGCCGCGAGTTCAATACACGCTCCATAATCTTGCAGAGTATGGAGGTGATTGAAATGGGCCTATAATTGGCAGGATCGGCACGGCTGCCTTTTTTGGGCACGGGTTGCACGTTGGCAAGCTTCCAGGATCCCGGCACTTTTCCAGTCTTGAAAGAGAGACGATACAGACGTGTCAATACAGGAGACAACTCACCTGCGCATGTCTTGAGCAGAATGGCTGGTATACCATCAGGACCACTGGCTTTATTCACATCTAAACGACACAATGTTTTCCATACCTCTTTGTTCGTGATGCGGATTTCAGGCATCGAAATACCGCAGTGAGGAAGATGTTCTGGAGAAGCATTGCCAGTGTCTAGATGCGAATTCTCAGCAAACAGAGAAGCAAATACATTCGCTTTCTCTGTGGCAGTGTGGGCCAGGCATCCATCAGGCTTCAGCAGAGCAGGCAGTGAGGGTTGGCAGAAGTTCGACTCGATCGCTTTGGCAAGAGACCAGAAAGCTCGACTGCCAGTTGGTCTGACAGAGAGCTTTTCGCCATTCTTAACGATCCGACTCCATTGCCTGATGCACCACATCGGTTATAGCATCCGCGCAACTCGACGGATCCAAAGAAGAGAAGCAGACCTGCCGCCAAGGATAAGACGCAAAAAAGTGCCGCATCTCATCCCAATCTGCTGACTTGTATTTCCATACTCGCCTAACACCATGTGGTTCGAAAGCTGGTGGGGAATATGTAAATACAGATTTCACCAGACAGTGATCGGAGGTTGCCAAGGGGGACGTGACCTCTACACGATACCTGTCCGGATCAGTTGTCAGCAGAAGGTCCAGGCAATTGGCTGTATGGCCTACCACATCTGGTACCCTTGTCGCTTGCCTCACCAGCTGAAAGAGGTCCAAGGACAACGCAAAGTTCCGCGCTTCTCTTCCAGCATGGTCGGTCTTCTGGTACGGGAACAGCCAGTCCTGATGACAGGCATTAAAGTCCCCCAGAAAGACGAGCTGCGCCGAAGGGTACTGATACAGAGCCATATCTGCAGCCTCACTGAGATACTCAAATAAACGAGTTGTCTCCTGGTCACCGCTGTGCGAACGGTAGACACAGGAATACAGGATTTTTTCGTTTCCTGTGTCCACTAAAACCCATAGGGAAGAAAAAGTGGGGTCTTCAAGGTGACGGAGACGCTGAATACAGAGGTCGTTCCGCGCATACACACTGACTCCGGCCCGTGAGCGAAAGTTGTGCTCTAACGAGTAACCGGGATAATCCAAGTATGCAGCGCTGAAAGGTCATTGTATCTGCGTCTCCGTCAAAAAGAGCAAGTGCGGCTGCTCTGTCTCCAGGTGGTGGTGGACAGCTAAAAGATTTGAGTGCAAACCCCTTATATTAGTGAGGTGCACTTTATATGAGGAGGAGTGCAACCGCTGTGTAACCTTGTTCCTTTTTCTTAACTTTTTCATAAAAAAAAATAAATATAAAAGTGAATAGGGATGGGAAATGGCAGTTGAACGAGACGGTACGCGTCGAACCCGACGTCGAAATTGGTGATGTCTTGCCACTGGGAGGCTAGTCTGGAGACTGCGGGGACGCCCGAACCCCCCCAGGGATCGCCATCGGGTCTCCTCGTCTGGTCGCCAACAAGCACGATGGAGCCACCCTGGGATTTTTCACAGCTGGCGGGGCAGCCTTTCGTGGTTGGCTATCCCACTAATTGGGCCCCCAACTATCTGCGGGCGGCCAGCGGAAAGCCGTCGCTTCGGATCCCGCTACCCTCCTCGATTAGACACCCGACAAAACAAACACCAACCCGACGTCAGACCGGTTCGCCAACGCACCGCAACTGTTCAGACCCATTTCCCATAAACCGCTTCATCGAGCAACGTGCCGGAACACGACTAGGTCGCTTTGCGGCACGACTCTGCCCGATGGGTGGTAACTTTGCCGGCGACCGGATGTTATGGTCTACCACCGAAATTCTATTAATTTTGAATTAATAGATTTGATTCTATTAATTTTGAATCATTTGAATACTCATCACAATTAAATGAAGGGCAAATTTTAACACACAGAAAAGCAAACTATTAAAATTTGCCTAATTGTTGCCTCTGAACTGACATTAACTCTGAGCAAAGGTATGATCCCCGGGCATCAACCTTTTAAGTGCTTCTTATAAAATACAGAGTAATAAGTAAAAGAGGAGCAAACATTTTTTGTGTTGTTTATCAAGATTTGTAAAAAGTCGTACAACAAATGTTGTTGGGATTGATGTAGAGAGGCTGCCTGCAAGAGGTATAAACCCTGTTTACACATGTGATACTTATCTGTTGTCTTTCCTATATTCTTATTACGTTATTAATAGATAATACCTCTGGTGTTGTAGAATTATGCTTGTTCTTGCAAGGCAATCTATAGATATTATTTAAACTAATCAATAAAAAACCATTCTATAACAAAGGCATTTATTTGTTCGGGTAGAACATATTGCAGAAATTGTTGAGTTTAAAATTCTAATCAACTTTTAATTTGATCACATAACATTTTAATTAAATGATATATTCATTCTCTTCTTACAGACAGATGTAGTAAACAACAGTTACGCGGTAGAATGGATGCGTGACTTCGAGATATTCCAGGATGCTTTAGATGCAGAAGGTGATGGTGAAGGAAATTCATATGTTGGAAATTTGACCCGTTCCATGGCATTGGCACTTGACTCATTTTATACTGACTTACGATGTTGCGGAGTCAGTGCTCATACAGGAGAGGTAAATTATGAATTTACATACCATAATCTCATACCACAGTTGAAATACCTACATATGTAAGGAAGGTAAACCTTCCTTAGTCTACATATTTTACTGTCTTAGAACTAGACTGTGATAAGAAAATAAAGTAGAAGCCTATCAAATTTTTACTAATATAATATGAGAATTGTGTAGTAATATTATTATACTATTTTTAACAATTTTCATTGATACATTTTAATACGCTTTGAGTATTTTGTTGAATGGTCTCAATTTAAAAAAACAAAAACTTCTATCTATGGCTATAATAGATGCATAAGCATATATTTTGCTAACATAAAGAACACCAATTTATTAATATAAAAGTGGATTTGTTCATTAGCACTTCCTTACACTGTGGATTTATCTTTTTTTAAGAGTTGACGTTTTTTTTTGAATCATAATATTCTTTTCATGTTACAGGGAATAGACGATTTTTTTAAATTAGTGGATGAAGCAGCCGAAGAGTATGAAAAGTGAGTACATCGTAATTTAAATAGGAATGATGAATATAACTTTTTAACTACCAATCTAATATATTCTATATTTTACAGAGACTATAAAGCAGATTGGTTAAAAATGAGAGCCGAAAAACTAGAGGAACAAAAAAGAAAAGAAGAAGAACTAAAAAAGCCTACAAAAGGTATTATGAGTTAATATTTTACTCAATTTTTTTTCAAACTCTGATCTAGTCTTAGGCATAAATTTAATGTTTCTAAATACTTTATGGTTTCTGAACATTGCAAGTTTAATTGTTTAAAAACAATTATATTTTTTCAGCTGATCCAAACACAATAATAGACAAGCCCAACCTGATAGAAGAAGTACCAGGTGGTCGGGAAATCAGTGACATGTATCTTACACACCCTGGGGACGGCAGCTCCACTGATGATGAAGGAGAGGAGACTAACCGGGAAATAGGTTTTGTCTCTTATCTAATAATTTATATTCTATAGATAAGAAATAACCTTAAAAAATTATTGAAGGTTGTTACTAACCGAAAATTCGTGATTTAATAAGATTTCAGATTTATTCAAGATAAGATAAGTGATTTCAGTTGAATTATATTAGGTCTGTTTTAATAATATTATAGATAAAGGTAGCACAGTCCAATGATGGATGTGTGTTAATATTTTTATACTATAATTAATTAATATATAAAATGCATCATAGTAGTTGAAGTAAGGAAAAAACACTATATGATTTCAGATGATACACCTGAGGATGTTGCTGAATTTCAAGAGTTTATTAGAAAACATGTTCAAGCAAATAACAATAAATCATAAAAAAATTGGTAAAAAGTTTTTTTTATATCTACTAAAACTTTAAAATTGTATTTATATAAAATACTTATGTCTACAGTGGAATTGATTTATAAAATTATAATCAAATAAGTACATAAAAATGTCACTTGTTCAAACATTTAGTAAAAAATTACCTAAAAATTACGTTAATTTTACACAAAGACAATTTAACTTAAAATTGCAGTGGCACATGTTAGGTATTGAAATAAAATCAGAATAACATTAAACTACCTAATATAAGTATAGGGTGCCAAGTTATAGTTAAATAAAAATGCATCTTATGAATAAATAATTGGAATATAAATAAATCCAAAATAGTGGAAGAACAGACAAAAACTAAATAATAACATATGAAATAAATAAAAAAAAACAAACATTTTATATTTAACAAACACATGATAACAAATAAAAAATTCTACCCTCTTAGGGTAATAATTTTTCTAGTGACATGAAGGCAATTTTTAAAGATAATTTTAAGATAAGGCCTAACATTATCATTTCACCTAGTAAGAGATTTCATCATTTGGCAATTTCAACATTTTGTAGATAAGTACATTAAATAAAACATTTATTGGTTCTGTGTGATAGCATAGTTCTAGCATTAACAAAAAAAAACAGCAGCTCTTAATAAAGTCAATATAAAACCAATATAGTTAATGTTTCTCCAACAATGAAACATTTAATTTTATTAAATTTATTCATATTCCCATTTCATTTTGTTGACTGATTATTATTATTATTATATAATTTGTTGTTTATGTTGTTTACAAATAATTTTGTATATCACAATCATTTTATTTACTTAAGAATAAAAAAATATAATTTAGAGTGATAAAGGTCTAACATGTCCATTAACAGGTACTCTGCCTGCTCTCTCCAGTGCTGGGTTAGTTAACATCCATGCTGGGTGGTACAATTTATTGCCTTTGTCCTTATAGGCCAGGGACTCATTAGGTAATGTGTTGTATATACTGCCAATTGATGTATACCTGTAATTAAAATGTTTAGATGCAATGTTTTTCAGGCTTATATTTATTTATATTCAGGCATCATTGTATTTTTTTATAAACTGAAGGATGTTTTATAATTTTTAAATATAGGATAATAACATTATCTACCATAATCTGAAGAAGAAAAAATGTTATATGATCTAATCCCTTATCATAATATAATAGATTACCTAACTGAATTATTATATATGCTGTACTAAGTTTTTGAGAAGGCTTATATAACAAGGAACCCTGCTGATAGATTAGATAGTCTCCCCTGACCTTAAAAACTTTTTGTGTCATCTACAATAAAATAGATGCACAGATGTTACTAGTTTACTTTCAGATTTAAAAATGTTACTATTCCACCTTTGAAATTGTTGTTTTTCCAAGTTTGGGTGTTTATTAAATAAATAACTTACACATACCCTATATCATACAATCCACAATAAGGCACTTGATTTTTTAATATGTAGCTCCATATCTGGTGGTAACTCCAGTTTAGTAAAGGAAATACTCTCATTACTTGAGGCCAGTTTGGATCAGTTTTCTGAAAGATTTTTGTTTTATCTTGTTTACTTAGCTAATTCTAAAGTTATAATTAGTTTTTCCATACAGATTAACTACTCAATAAAATCAAACAATACCTGCATAAATTGCAACCCTCCACTATATGGATCGGTTTTTCTTGTTCCCATCAAGCAAGCTTTTAATTTTCTATCATTTTCTAATATCCTACGTAAGGTCACCTTCATGTCACCCTCCATTACAATTAATTTAAGTCCATAATGTATTTCTATTTGTTTTACAAATTGTTCTATTTCTTTAAATGGTTCTTCAGTACGTATATATACAACTTTAAAGTCTTTTCCTATGTCAATTTGTTTGTAATTAGCTTTAAGTACATTAATTGTGAGATCCAAGAGCACCATACAGTCCTTGCCACCATTAAAACATAAAAACAATTCATCTAATTTGAACTGATTGAAGCATGCATGGAGAACCTAAAAAGAGTATTTTATTTATTATTGTATCTATTACGCTCCATTTAATAGGGTCTATGTACAATAGAAGCAATGCATATAATACTTGAAATAGAAAAAATATCGTTTTCCATTTGTATGAGCAAAACTTAATATATAGATGCATCCAATTCAAATTAGAATTAGAAGTAATATTTTAGTACTTTTGCAAGTTTTTTGAAAACAAAATTATTTGAATAATTATTCATATAACTTCTCATTTTTTTCAAAAATCCAGGGAGAAAAATAATATTTTAAAAAGATCTTATACTAATAAAGAAATGTATGTACAATATCTACCTGTTTTGACTCTTCTACAACTGCATCAATACATTGTGTTTCCATGATTGATTATTTACTCACTGACTGAAAATAATAAATTTCTCATATACACCCTTGATACCAAACAGGTTATACTAAAAGAAGTGTTGTAGTGTTTATTTTTGTTTAAATAAATATCGAGTTAAAGTAGATAACCTTAATTTCCGCTATTAAATATGCATTAGTTTTTGTAATGCAAAGTTTCCAAGTTTCCCTAATTAATGTTTCATCTATATTCATTAGTTTAAAAGCAGTTATGTATTAAAAATTAATAAAACATAGTAACTTAAAAATATTTTATTATAAATTAAAAAAATTATTACAATTTTTTTGTACTCTAGTACTATCATAATTATTTAGCGTTTATACATAGCTTTTTATTAGGTGGTTCACAATTTATATCCGAATGACATTGATATAACATTTCATTAACTTTAAATGTAACTCTCATCATTTCCTTCTTGGGTGATACATTCCGGACTCCAAAAACATCTACAATATGTTTGGAAATATCTTCCTCTATATTGTCATTAACCATTTGTTTAGCCACTGAATAAGGATCTTCACCTATTGCAAAACAATAAACATACACAATAATATCACAACTCGGACTATTTTTTGTTTCAGTTTCATTCATAAGTCCTTTAAAATATTTTAAAAATTCCACAGCCAATGCTGGTAAATTCATAGTGATATGTATTTTTGCTCCATCTTCCAATACTTCGGAGCCATTGCAATAGTCAATAATAAAGTTTTTGAACTCACTAAATATAAAATCTTTACCGTCTTTGTTAAATGATTTAAAGAGATTCATGTTAACTTTATTGTGTTTTGCATTATGGTTGAGCCATCTAAAAGAATCAGGATTCAAGTCATTTGCAAATACCCTGCACTTTCGTTTTGCAGCTGGAACAGCAAAGGGTCCAACACCACAAAACACATCAAACAAAACATCACCAGGTTTAAGGAATTCAAGTATCCTCTCATGCTCTTTGCAAAGTCTTGGATTCCAGTATACTTTTGAGAAGTCAAATTGGAAGTTACACTGGTTTTCCTTTACCATAACTAAAAAATTGTCTTCACCAGCAATTACTTCCATATTAAAATTTCTATATGTGTTATCAATTATATTGCTTTTGTTAACAACAGTGGAGCAAGTCTTAATTTTGTCGACCAGAACTTGGCCAATCAACTGACGATAGTCTAGCAAGTGTTCCCGAAGATTGAGATGTATAATATGCCCGATTTGTGAAAAACCACTTACTATTTCCTCATTTTCAGGCAAAACTGCTTTAAAAATTACATCGTACTTAAAGTTATCGTAAGTAAATAGGACTTCTTGTTTATTAAAATGTTCTTCATTTATATTGACAACATTCAGTTTGATGTGGCTATCTTCTGAAAGGTCACTCCATTTATCTACTTTACCAGGATCAAAATAAATACACTTACAGGAACTTTCACTTTGGTCAACTAAAACACTTTGAACGGGCTTAAAATTGTCCAGTTTTAGAAAATAAGGTCTGCATATTTGCGTCACTTTGGCAAGGTTATCATCACACACCTTTAAAGTTGGAACTTTTATAAAAACCGAAAATTTTTCACGGTCCAAAATTTTCATACCACGAACGCTAAGTGGCACCATCGATGCAATCGAAGACAACATTTTACCTTTTGCTTTAAAATTAACGTGTTGTACGAAAAACAAGTTCATAACAAAACAACATTTGTTTGTATACTAACCTATTTCTATTTCAAGGCATGTACATATCTTGAGAAGTGTATTATTGGTACATCTCATAAAATTTTACTAACTTCATATATTTTTCTTGTTAATGTCGTCATGCATTTGAAGTTTGAAGATGGAAAACGTTGCTAGCTGAAGTGGAAAAATCTATACATGTGCTACAACCATGTCACAGCTCACATAATACATATTATGACAACTCAGTAATGAACATACTTAAATGTAATGTACTGATACTACTTAAAGTAGCAAAGATGCTACTTCACTAAAATTTTTGTAACTGAAAATAATTAAGACATAAAATTGCAATACACGTCACAACTGTCAGACCATCTAAAGCCGTCTTTACATTACCCAATTTACAAGCCCTAGGTCAATTAGTATGCTTATATTAAGTATCAAATTGCGAAAAGGCTGTTAAAGAGTTAGTGCTATTATATGATTAGACATTTTTACTTCCTATTTTTAGGGTCTAGTAGAGCACTGTAGATTGAGTTATGAGATCGGCGGTTAACGTAGACAGATAATCGTAATTAGTTGTGACCAACATATAGATATATATTTGATATAATATCGGTATAAGCACAAGCGATAAGACATTTTTCCAAAACTGAAATATTGGTCATCCCCTCAGGGAATAATAATAAACTTTTTAATAAAAAAAAAACGAAATTGGACTGCCTACTCTTTAAAAAATATCTTTGATTAAAAATAAAAAAAAAACTATCTAAAAATAAATTAGATATACTCCTATTGGTACGCAAGAACTACTTGATTAAGTTCCATGAAACTTTGAAGGCTTGTAGTTTTTACATGCATTGGTACAAAGGGTACGTTTTATCGAAATCAAATTTCTATGGGTACAAAGTTGCAGGCATAGCTAGTAATATAATACTAACGTGAATATTATTTTATACATGTAAAAAAATTGTTCACGTCGTGACAGAAGGCTTTTTTATAAACCCACTTACTTTGACTTAAGGATTTCATTAAAAAGTTCGTCCTTTGTATTCCAAATAGGCCTCGAGATTTGTGTTCTTTTATTATACGCGACAGTATTTTCCTAGCAGGATTCTTTATTTCTCTCCATAGATATTCTGTTTCTTCATGGGGTTTTGGGGAATTTTACGTTTAAAAGCGTTAAAGGTTTTTGTTAACAGCTTTTGTAGCCTGACAGAATGCGGTCAGCCCAATCTTTCATGGTTTTTGATAGAGCTAGTGACTGATATAGCAAACTGTCGATAGTAAGATTTCCTTAGAAGACTGATGCCAAACTTTTGAGGGATCTTAATAACATACCGGATCGGAATAGATAAGAAGTACCATAGCCACTTTTTGCAAGAAAATCCCTGATGTTTTATTTTTATCTCAAACAAACAATCGCAACCGATGTTGAATCAACAAAATTTTAATTCAGAAAGAAACAAAAAGTTATTAATAAATAAAAAAGGAACTGTCTGTAGACAACCTCCACAGCCTTGGAACTCAGGCGTAGAATTGTTAGCCTCTCAGTATTCTATAAGATACATTATGTTGAGTGTGCGCAGGAATTACAGGACCTAACTTCCTGCGTCGATAATTCCGGCCGAATAGGTTGACGAGTCAATGCGCCTTACCACCTATGACTACATTTCCACTTACCATCAGGTGGAATGTAGTCAAGCGTTAACCTAATTTGTATAAAAAAAATAAGTAGCTGAAAGTTGACATAATGTGATATTTTCGCAAATTGTCTAATTTTAGAAGTTTCGTCAATATGACTTCTAAGATTCACATTGTCATATATAAAATACCTTTTTATTTATAAACTTATTAATTAAAAGTATCTTATTATAATAGCTATTTGTATAAGGAATTAGGAAGATACACCTCTAAGATAATTGTAATTGTAAGACATATATTTAATCTGGCCATAAATACTGTTACAATTAAAAATAAAAAAATATATATTTGAATTTGGAATCTGTCTGTTGGAATTTTTGTATGATTGTTCATTGCTTTTTCTCATTTTGGCGCCAATACATTGTACAATATTTTGCGATATTAAAATGGAGTGGAATGATAAAGAGATCAGAATCGCTGTGATTGCATTACACAAAGTAGGTATGGAGCCAAATGCAATTTTTAAAACTCTCCATACACTTGGTATTAGTCAAATGTTTGTGTACCGGGCTATTAAAAGGTACAATGAGACTTCCTCTGTTTGTGACAGAGAAAGATCTTGCCGTCCACATAGTGTTCGTACGAAAAAGGTGGTCAAAGTAGTAAGAACTAGAACCATGTCGCATATTTTATGAGAGATGACTTAGGACTTGCAGCCTATAAGAGTCTGGTCATTTCTTAACTCATGAAAATAAACACGAATAGGGTGGTAAAATCGAAACAATAAATGAAGCGGTACGCAAAGAGAGGTCACAGAAAAATTTTGTTTTACGGATGAGATTTTTTTTACAATTTAGCAAAATTTTAACAAACAAAACGACCGTATGGATGAGATTTTTTTTACAATTTAGCAAAATTTTAACAAACAAAACGACCGTATTTATGCTCAAAGTTCTAAGCTTCCCAATTAGTCGACAGAGTGCAACGTGGGCATTATATTGTACGGTGCTCTCACGTCCGGCATGAAGAGCTTAGTTACTTTGGCTGTTTTACAGTTTGTGTACTGCTGCTGCCACTTTTCCAAAACCCATCAACGCCCTCTTAGGATACGAAATTGGTAATCTGCCACTTCTTTGGCTAGATGGTCCGCTCTTTCATTATCCACCAAGCCCACGTGTGCCTTGACCCAATAAAAATTTAGCTCCTTCCCTTCTTGTCGGGTTTCTTTTAAATTTTTTACTACTTCGTTAGCCAGTGGATGAGTGAGAGGCTCGCTACTCAAGGCTTCCAGTGACGATCTAGAGTCACTTAAAATGGCCCCCGTCGGCCACTTCTTGTTCTTTACGACTTCGGTGGCCATCACCAGTGCCAGGAGTTTCCCCTGAAAGACCGAGCAATGGTCCGCGACGCGCAACTTCCTGAAGCTGATCTTCTCTCCTTTCGCCCAGATTGAGAGCTCTGCTCCCACCTTTCCACCGATCTTACTTCCATCGGTACCTATGTTTTTCTCCGTCATATCGTACTGTTCTTCAATGTCCGTGTTGATGATGTCGAGGCAGGTGTATTCCACTTTTATTCTATAGGCAGGGTGTTCTAGCTTCAAGAAGGTCACGCGTTTCTCAAGCTGTAATCGTCCGTTGCTCTTCCAGTGGTCTTCCTCTCTAAATTATGGTTTAGGACACAATTAAAATAAACATAAAAATGAATGGATTTCTAAAAAAATTAAGCTTGATAGATAGTTTACGATTATAGTCGAGAAAAGAAGGAGAAAGCAAATAAAGTCGCATGCAACAGATAAGTAGTAATAAAATGTGCAAGTTGGCATTCTAGTTTCTATAATCAAAGTGGGCAAAAAATAAATGGAACATAAGTAACAGATTTTTTAAGGAACACCTTGTCAAATGCAACAACAGTAAAACGTTTTTTTGAGCATATTTTTAAATATATATAAACTATCTGTTCTCTGGGCCTTTTTTAAATAAAAAGATAAAAAGTAAACAATATAAGCTTGTAAAAACAAAGTGAATAGCCCACAGGAAGATAACGTTAAGGAAGTTTGTCCTCGTGCATTTTATCGGTGTTTTCTCCGCCCACAAAACTGAGCCTGTTAGGACGGAAAGAGTACTTACTTGCACAAACAGTGTTGTTTGTTGCTAGATTATTAAAATGTTATAATTCTGAAAAAATAAAGGTTTCAACTCTTTCTAGGTATTTCTACTACGTAACAAACACTACGTAACAACTTTTAGAACGTTTGATAAAACGTAAGTTGGTAAATAAGCAGAGATGGTCTCCTGTAATTTTTATAATTTTGTTACGATTTTGGCGAAACCTAGTATTTCTAGTTAAGCCTTATGATATACAATAAAATCTTGTTGTATTACTTGTATCTACTATAACATAATTGTTAAAAAACATAAGGCTTATACCCTTCGATTTATGGTTATTATTTTTTATCTATTCATAAAATCTATCAACAAACAATCTATCTATACATAAATGTTAATAAAATGTAGGTAGTTAGTTTTTAGCGATTTTGTTTATAAAGATTAAATTAAAAGTGTAAAAAACCTGCGGTACAAAAAGACGTCTAAAAAGAATAAAAATAATAATATTATGTACTTGTTGAAGTCGTAGGGTCGGGAGACCGCTAAATAAAGGAAAAGTTCAAAATGCAAATAGGTTATCAAGATAAATAACGAAATTACAATATCACAACGTATAGTCTAAGTCCTTATTCATTAGATCCGAAATTTACACGTGCAACGATCTGCCGACGCGACGCAACGACTTCAATAAGTACATATTAATATTATTTTTATCCTTTTTAGAGGTCTTTTTTATCGGGTGTTTTTTTTTTAATTTTACATTTGATTTTATACTGTCAATAGTGTATAAGAACTTTTCACCAGCACCAATAAAAACTCCATATCTTGGAGACGACTGCTTCTATTTCAAACAAACAAATCTAAGAACCATCTCGACAAACCAAGCATTCGATAAAAAAAAACCACATTCAAATCCGTCCACGCGTTTGGCTGCTATGTTGCCACAGATAAACACACAGACACACAGACTAAACTTATAACACCCCTCTTTTTGGGTCGGGGGTTCAAAAACAGATCCATATCGTAAATAAATATATTAATATACATACTTGAACAGGGAATACTTGAAATACTTGAATAGGAAACATAAGATATTTGTATAATATTTTTTTTATTCTGAAGTTGTACATTATTAAACTTGTTAGAATGGAATAAGTTCGAATTATCTACAGATTGAATATTCCATTGTCCTGATCAGTGATGCACCGTATGAAAAACCTTCAAATATATTGGTCATGTTACTTACTATTTATTACAAAAGTATTATTTTTATTAGGATGGATGTATATTTACAGTATGCACAAGCGAATGAACGGATTTAGATGGTAGTTATAGGTACATCAAAACAACTCATAGATAAGCTAGCTGTTTCATTCCCGGAAGCTATAAGTAGTTTTGAATCATGTTTCGGACGTGTAACGAACTTCTGTAGCCTTCATTCAATAGGATATCTGATACCAGATGTTTAATTAATACATATCGATTTTCGTTGAACTTATAGAGACTTATGTAACTCGCTTAATTAATATAAACACTCGTTAGGTACATATAGAGTGTTGATTTTTTGAAGGTACAAAAGCAGTTACATTGAATGAAAAAGATACATAATAGACATAAATTAAATGTAAATGTATGTGTATTACACATACATTTTCTTTGAATCTATCGGGATTTATGTAAATCGCTTAATTAATATTAACACTTGTTAGGTACATATAGAATGTTGATTTTTTGAAAGTAAATACCTAAAAGAAGGTGGTGGGCAAGAGGTACATAAGCGGTTATAAAAAAACTAAATAAAAAAACATGTACATGTATGTATATGTTAAGAGTTATAATGCTCCGGGGTCTAAGAAAAGTTGAACATTTTTTTTATTGTTTCTCTGTTTTGTATAACGTAGAAACTACGTAACAGGTTTAATTCTGGATTTTACAATGGGAATGCCAAAAGATGACAGCTTTTACTTTATTATATTAAAAAGTTCATTTAGATATTTTACTTATTTGTAAGTTTAATTAATTACAAAAAAAAACAGTTTTTACCAATACAAACGGTGGAAAGACTCTGCCAGAAGGAGACTCAAATATTTTTTAACATTTGTCAAAAAATAATTACTTAAGTTTTAACTAACTGTTTTCAAAGTTTAGATAGTTTTGAATGGAACTCTCTTTATTTTTTTTTTTTAATTTATTTTTCATTAATATCGAGTAACATAATTAAGACTCATTTTGTTAGTAACAATGGAAACTTAATACCTATGTTAGTATTTTAATTACTTCAACATTCCACTCGAAAGGGCACAGCAGTGGTTCACATACACACAGTCTAATCTATTCGAGATCATATTCAAGATGCTGTTGGTGATACCCCGCAGTCTTTGTAAAAAGGAGCCACATCTTTTGCGCATTGTAGCAAAGAAGCAGTTAACTGGCGCCGCCGCGAACATTCCTGACGCACTACAGAAACGAGGTAGCCTCAGCAGCACCCTAAACGCATCGTTGTACTGAACTCTAAGAGCGCTGTAAGATTTTTGTGAATACCTGGCCCACAGACTAGATAAATAAAAACTTGTACAGTAAGTTCTCAGCAATGTAACTTTAACACCAATCGAGCAACGTGCAAACTTGCGAGCCAGCATATTCACTCTCACCGACATCGCCCTTCGTTCTCTTTCAATATCAGCATCGTCTTTGAGGCCAGGTGTCAACACATGTCCAAGATATTTGAATTGGTATACTCGTTTGAGTTTATTACCGCTGAGCAAGATTAAAGGTGCCTTATTTGATGCTTTGCCCTCCGCCTCAAAGACCATCATTACACTTTTTCTTTCATTGTAAATCAGACCATTCCTTCCCGCATAAGCCTCACATATTGCTTTATAAAATTGGATTAAATGGGATAGGACACACCCTTCGTTATAAACTAAATACTCTGCAATTAGTAACTACTTACGTATTGTATTGCGGCTGTGCACTAATAAGTCCTCAGGGACAAGACTCGCCGATATTCTGATCTGTCTTTATTATAAGATTACACTAATTATTTGTAAATTGCAATAAAATTTTACTGTAAATTTTTTCACATATATCAGATAAATAAGTTCTTACAGAATTACTGTTAAAGTTAGGCACAATTTTTACAAAAGGTATCTTCTTCTAGATAATTAGGTGGGTAATACTGGGTGTTTTATACTGATGATAATTTGTGTCCGACCTATTTAAAATAATTTATTTATTTTTCTTACAAAATAATTAAGTAGAACATTGCAAAACACTTGTTTAAATGTCGCCTGTCAAGTACAACAGCCACAGTGTAGTTATTATCTGAGGATACAAATTAAAATTAAAATAAGAATTGAATACCATGATCTATATTTTTATACTAAAGTATATTTAACAACTCTTTTATTTAGATATTTCTGTTATTTTAAATATGCTCTTGTTATTCATTTCATCGTAATTTAACGTATCGTAATTTAAACTATTATTTATCTTACGTTAATTCTTTCTTTGGTTTTGGATGTCTTTTCTCAACAAGATTAGTTATCAATTTATTTAAGACAAAAATATACTTTTAATTATTTTTAAGTTTGTTTTTATTCATGATTACTTTTACTAGTTTTGCATAACTGGAGTGCCCGTTGACGAACAACTATGACTAGTCAGGCATGGTTGTTCGTTAACACTGTGTGTGTCACATGAATGTATCTCCGATTGCAATTTCCCTGAGTGTACTTAACCAATGTTCTAATTGAATGTCATCGACAGTACTGTGTTAACTATTGTAACATAACTATCTTCTATTAAGTAATGCTTGTCGCAGTACAGTGATTTATCAAGTTGTAACATACGTACACCATTCAGGGGTTATATATATATAAAATATTAAATATTTAATAGAATATATTTGTTAAAATTTTAATTTCTCTCTTTTTTATTATAATCATGAAACTACCGTCACGGAAAATTGATCTGTATAAGGAATTTTTATATGCAAAGAGTTTTTACGACTTCCAATTCAACTTGAAACCTGATGAATCGTTTAGTCGAAAGCTAAATGCTTTTAAGAATAAAATCTTCTAAAGCACTAGTATAACACGTTCTCTGCGACATCATTTTTAAAAAACTTTTGCTGGTGCTTTAGGGATCTAAAAGATCTCGAAACTAATTTATTCCCGGGTGCGTTGGGGACCTAATCAGTCCCCTAAAAGTACAATTCTGAAAATAATTTATATCTTCAACAAAAACAATGACATATACTTAAAAATTTCGTGGGTCAAAGATAGTCTACTGTTCTATATTTTGCTAGGTTCGCACGCATTTATGACATTTGAATAAGCCACAAATACAAATCAAAAATTAGACATCGATTGTATCTTGTTCCGCAACCAGAGATAGAGCAATATGTAAAGTGAAAAGTGATGGGAATAAAATAAAATGTCATTTGTCGATAGAAAAAGTTTAATTTACGAAGTAGTTATTCATTATAAACTACGGAAAATGTTTGTCATTAAAGCAAGCATATCGATAATCATAGCAAATCGTAATGATTTTTTTTATTTAATTTTATTTATTATATATGACACACTTAACAGTTTGCGGCCAATATGGTATAAGATATTCTGCACAATAATAAAGATCTAGCCGCCGCGCTCGCTAATAAATGCTTTTTTAGAAGCTTCAGAGCTGTTTACCGTGCGTCTTAATTTTTCATAACAACCCACGCAACGTCTTTTTTTGTGTCCTCGTTGGAAAACATGATCAGCATATCTTCCTTCAGGCAATATTTTTTTGATTTTACTGGATAATGCCGCGGTATTAACCGGCGATAATTTTTCTTTCTTAGAATGCTCACCAAAATTAATTTACTTATTACACATTTTTTTTAAAAAGTCATTGTTTTTAACAACAATCAAAACAATTTAAAATATAAACACGTCGATATATTTACGTAAGTGCTATTTTTGAAACGTGAGCGCGTCCCCTCACATCGATACTTGAACAACACTAAAACGAGACACGCGCCCGCGCCGCTTACCCAGGGTGGGTCTTGCGTCTACGAGGCGTATGATTCTACGAGTAATAAAATGTCCCCTAACGCAAGTAATGAAAAAAAATATAGTACTGTGCGTTAGGGACCTAATCCATCCCTATTTTTTTTTATTATGTCTATGAACTCACCTTCAAGTAGGATACAAATATGTATATTTGTCTTGCTCATACATAAAGAACTTTACAAGTTAGTTACAAAGGAATGAAACAACAGCATTTCAGTCCACGCACAATACGAAAATCCCGCAAGAGATCTAATAGACCTCGTAATGCAGCGAACGTGATAATGAGACTAAACGAACTAGCATTTTAGATTTTGTAACACTCTACAAATAATGAAAACTTAAATTTAGTATACTGTAATTAATCAAGCTATTTTACACTACAAAATTATAAGATATTATTTTAATACATATTATTTTAATAAATTATAATATATTATTTATAGATATTATTTTAATATCTATAAATAATATATTTAATGTGACCAAATGACCCTGTACATGAATAATGTATAAACAATAATATCTATACAATTACTAATAACTAAATACAATAAAACACCCATAAATAATATAACATTAATTATGAATATTAAAAGCAATGTAAGTATAAAAAAACACTTATCTTATCAGCTCTCCATTACAGACTCTCTTTATTCTTGTATAGTAGCTTGAAACCGTATTTATAACAAAATAAAAGCATTAGAAGCACCAACGCTAGCTTCTGGATTTTGATCATATTTACAACGTTATAATATGTTTTGATTAACAATATAATAGAACAGAAAGATTTTAAATTCCTAAATATATTAGTAACAATCGTATTTTACACATTTGTTGCTTACAAAATTAGGGATGTAATTATAATCTAGCTATGCAGTAGCGTTGCAAGTCAAGTTCAAGCCAACAGAACTGTCGAACCGCACCGTGTGTAACATTACACGAACCTTGTGGAGCTATTTTTGACTCCTTTGTAATTCAAAAACCATTTTACATAAATATGTAATTTTTTTCTCATATATATAGAATCGCCAGCTACATATGTGCTCTAAATTTCAGAAACACATCTCAAACAAGATAGATATTACCATCTAAAAATCTACATTATAACAATGACTGACGTACGGATTAAATTTATAACCTGGAACTATACATCAGGAACTTGGAGATGATTTTGAAAATAAAAATTTAGTTATTGGGTAAATACATAGGAAAAATAAAAAAACTGGTCAATTTGTATATTTCTTTTATTAACCGACTTCTTCAAAAAGGAGGAGGAGGAGGTTTTTTTTTAATTTTTTTTTATGTATGTACACCGATTTCTCCGCGATTTCTGAACCGATTTATGTAATTCTTTTTTGTTTGATGCGGAATAGTTTCGAATTGGTCCCATAAAAATTTGGTTCAGGTAGGCCCATTAGTTTTTATTTTATGAGCATTTTTGTCCAAATTTTGAACTAGCTCCTCCGGAAGGAAATCAAAACGTGCTGTGACTAATGACATCTGTTGTTTTGTATATGTGAAGTCTTTAATAGTCTGACAAGAACGTGAAATTGTGTTTCAAAGAGATTTTTTATTGAGAAGACTAATTTTATCCGTTCCCGTTTCTTGAGATCTATATTTTTTAAGGCGCGCAGCACCTTTTGTAGGTGTACCTATGACTAATTGATAATGTAGCAATAAACTAAAAAGTATTAAATAAAAATAACTACGTTAAAAAAACCGACTTTAAAACTAAAAAAGCAATAAATAATGAAGATATAATATTTATTATATACTACCTATTATTTATATGTCCTATTTACTAATAGGTTTGAAGTCGGTGCCAAGCATTAAACAAATAATTATATTTAACCATTTAAATGAATACGAGCAAATTAATACAATGAAATGCCTACTTTAATGATTAAGATACGTAAATAAATATAATATATAGCAATTAAACGTTATTATTAAAAGCAGCTCAATCTTCATACGATTACTAGCTTGAATCGATACGAAGAAAAACAAAAAAATAAATAATTACGGAAATGTAATACAAAATGGCTTGGCACCGACTTCAAACCTATTAGTAATTAGGACATATAAATAATAGGTAGTATATAATAAATATTAAATCTTTATTATTTATTGCTTTTTAGTTTTAAAGTCGGTTTTTTTAACGTAGTTATTTTTATTAATTGATAGTATTAGAAACACTTACTTTAGTGCCTAAAATGTAGGAATCAATAATCAAAATCGAAGACAGCCGGTCTTTATGTGTATTTTAAGGTTTCCGTGCCGGTATTTGTGTACTTAAATATATACCAGCTTTAATTTATTTAAATACAATCATATCAGTTTTAGTACTTAAAACTTTTAGTTTACATCAATAGTATGAGATCATTACTTATAGATAACTAAATAGTACCACCCATTTAACTTCTTACTCATTTTGAATTGATTCAACAATTTATATAAATTATGCAATATTAGTAATTTGAATTCCTTTACGTAAATTACTTGAAAACCATGTCGGTATAAGTACAAGTTGAGTAAAGAAGAAATAAACGTTTAAAAAACTAACTCAAGTCGGAAAATACGACCTTAATTAAAACTTCCACGATGAAGTTGCGGAAAAGAGCTACTTGAAAATAACACAACAATATTAATAAAAAGCCTGTTAATTTTTTTGTCGTTAGAATCAAAAGGGAGAGCGAGAAAACGGACGTTTTATGTTATCCTAAATACATTGCTTAATCTGACAGGTGACATTGATTCGATTTTTTTACAATGCTCTTATTGTAAATACTTCTTCTACTAGAAATAAAATAAATGTTTACTTTCTTATAAACATTTCAAGTCAAAGATTTTCATTTCAAGTTTTTTTTTCATACATTGCACTTATTCGCGTTTGTTTCTTGCATAATAACGCAAGAAACAAACGCGATAGGAAATGGTCCGTTTATGAAAAAAAGGCGGAAGAAGATACTCACTGCAATCCTAAATGCACTGCATCAGTGCTCATTGAAAGTATAAGTATGCGAGATATAGAACAAATTTTGTTGTTGTTAGTAGGAACCGAAGTGGACGGCGCACCAACAGACTGTTTATACCCTAATATGTCCAAAGTAGAGTGTTAAATTCCAGTAAACAGCAAGTCTAATAGTCAATGGGTTGTCTGACTTGCTTTGTCAATATATTTGTTAATATGATGATTACGTACTGTTTGAGTTTTTTTATAGGTATTGACAACCAGGGGGGCGAATGCCGGGAACCTCCTCGTGGTGCTTCCTGGGCAACAACGGTTACAGAGAACCTTCGGGTTCTCCCGTTGGCTAATACCCGGCGCGGTGGGGGGTCGGTCATGGGGGTTTGTGCCCGGTCCATGGCTGGCTGGCGGGCAGGCTGCCTTTCGGGATGGTCTGTCTGCAGGGGTGGGCTCGGGACTTTTGGCCTGGGCACTGAGGGTGGAAGGGCGCAGGCCCTCTCTACCGGAGTCAGCTGCGGGGTCGCCCCTGGTACTTCTCTGTGCGCAGAGTGGACTGTGGGGTGGTCCCGTGGTTGTGTAGGGGGTACGCGACGGTCTCTTCCTTGCTGAGGGAGAGGCCGTTTGCGCTGATAGGGTGGTGTGGTGGTGATAGTCCGGGTGAGGTGGCTGTGGAGCTCTTCCTAGGGAGGGCTCCGTTAGCGGGGTGGCGGGACGATCGAGGTTGCATCTTCTGCGTCGTCTGCAGGCGGCAGTTTAAATTGCGGCGCAGATTTGCGTACCTCTACCGGCCCCGTACGTCGGGGTCGCTTTCTTCGGAGGGTCACTTGCGGCATACACCAGCCGCTGGTGGCGGCTTCGGTTTCGGACCACGACCGTTTTCGGACGAGGTCCGGCCCCGGGAGGGTGAGTCGGATCGGGATACCTTCTTCGCCGAAGCGTCAGCTTGCTGGCGTCTCGGTGGGGAGGGAGTCTCGATTTGGCTCGGTCGGCTTGGGTGGAGGGCAGGGGAGCCCTTCACGATTCAACAAGCCAGTCACCGAAGTGGGGCGCGCTCAATTCAACCGGGCGCGTCACTCTATGTGGGTGGTGGTCGCTTACGCGGCCTGCCGTCGGAGCAACGCGGATATGTGCGCAAGCGTTCCCGTGGCGCTCCATTGTGACGGTGAGATGTTGACCGTCTGGTTTAGTGAGTAGGAGTCTCACATAACCGTTTTCATCTTCCCCTGGATGGAGGTGTGTATCCATGAGGATTCCAGACGGTATTAACAACCAGCCCAGCAATATTATTTATTCGATCAAACATCATAAATTTTTAATCTGTAAGAAATTCTACCTTTCGTACACGGTCTTGTGAACAACTTAGCTCAACAAAGTTCTGAACGAGGGGTTCAAAAAACGATTGTTCATTCACACTTACAAATCCATAATTTTTGATGATGATCTTGAAGAACCCCATATTGTAACCCACTCGGAAAACCACAGCAGGGAGCTCGTTACCATTTTGTACGGAACCATTCTGGTTTCAATGTGGATTCTCTGTCGAAGGCGAGTGGTGCGATGATAGAAAGAGGACGTGGTCATCAATTCGAACCGTTCCTTGGAATACGACCCATTATACAATCGGTAGATTACGCACAAGTTGGCAAAATCTTTCCTTAGGCTTAAGGGCTCGATACCGCTCGTGAGTATAGAATCGTTGACAATTCACAGAGATTTTTTTTGGACCAAGTCAAAAGGCCCAAGCTGATATGCTGGCACTCCTGCCCAAAGATGAGAACAGTACCCCATATGGGGACGGACTTGCATTTTGTACAAAAAAAGTCTGTCCTTCGAGGTGAAGTACAATGTCGCTCTGTTCAGTACACCTAGTTTCTTGGATGCCAACTTGGCCTTGCTTTCAAAATTATTTCGGAACTGGACATTACTGGATATGTCGACACCAAGGATACCTATCCTGGGAGATGGTAAGGGCTGTGTCCTGGAATTGAGGGGCTGCAGAAAAAGGGTTTTTTTTGCGGTGAACACACAAATTTGTGTCTTGGAGGGGTCGTAGTGGACTAAATTGTCCCCACTTCAATCGGATACTCTGAATAAAGTAGTTTCGATTTCAGAAACAAGTTGTTCGCGGCTTTTCTCCACAATGCAATGAATGCCATCAATAGACAGCATGTCATTTATATGCAGAAGAAGCAGTGTCGGAGAAAGTACAGAGCCTTGCGGGACACCAGCGCTTATATCCAAGCTTTCGGATCAACTGTCTACCACATTTAGGATATTTTTAGATATATATTGTAACGTGGTATTTTGGAATCCGTTACTTAACTAAATATATTAAATTTTTTGGGGATATTTTACTTTAAATACAACAAAACAAAAGGTTTGTTTACATATTAGTTGTCATTTGTCACTTGAAAATTTGACAGTTAGCTTCACATTCATTACACATTCTATTGCACAGATAACACAAAGAATTCAAAGGTTTTAAAACAGATATTTTTAGTGTTGCTTAAATGGTGGTTAGTTGGACATACTTTAATATATAATTAAAAAGGAAAACCACATTTGTTGTAATATTTTTATTATTTATAAATAATTTGGAAAACAAAATCAAATTGTATTAGTTAATAATTTTTCTTAAATTCATTTTTACTTGGCAGTTCGATTTGTTGTCTTCCGGTTGTTTTTATTTTGTAGTCTATTGACTTTGACGTTTTTACCTTTCTCTTGGAATTTGTTCAGTGAACACGTTATTTTTGAATCTCTAGTTTTTCTCCATGATATTGGTCAATCTTTTAAAATATCATGATTAACATTTAAATATAAACGAATATAAGCGTGATAAATGTTAATTTCTTTGTTGCTGCAATTTTGGGTAAGTTTGGTGATTTTCTCTTACATATGCGCAGACGCCATTTGCTCGCGTATATTTTTCCTAATTTTCAAACATCCTTATTATCAATTTGTTTTCTTTATTTACAGTATTTGCTCGCTTATTTGCTTGTGCATTCTTTATTGTAAGTGCACATTAGTTTATTTAATTTGAAGAGCGCGTGCCTACGCGGTAAGTGTCATATCATACACATTCTCTTTTCTAAATTTTATTTGAGTGTATGAATTATCAATTGCTTTTATTTTGTTACAGCTCTTCAATTTTCTTCGATATCTTCGTTCTCTTACGAATCTTCTATTTATTCGTTAGCTTGTCTCCTTTATATTTGGAACTTGTCATTTTACATTTTGTCCATTCTAATAGAACCATTTTGGTTTGGGGTTCTCATTTCACCTGATTCCTTTTTTGTACATTTCTGCACATGGCTACAATTTTTGCATCATGGTATTATTGCCTGAAGCATTAGAGCTTAACGCTGACCTGCTTTTACAACCCGCTTGCCATTAAAGAACGCCAAGTAAAATGAATTACTGAGGATGTGCTGCGGCTGAACCTACATTGCTGGCTGTGGAAGGAATGTTTTAGCAAACCAGAGTTCTTTTAATTATTACTTAGGTTATTAATTTATCAAAACCTAACTAAGTAAGTACTATTTATTTTTTAATTTAAAGTCTAGAGGTCTGTAACTGTAAATTTAACTTGTTACAAGAATTTGTTTTGTTGTATTGTTTGAAATATATTGTTAAATTGTAAGCTTTCTTTTCTTTGGCTTCTCTGTCAACACACCAAAAATGCACACCAATGCCCGCCTTGAGATTAATAGTTCAATGGTCTATCCGGCAGACTATTCTGAGTGAATCTTAAGCACTGGTTCTCTGGCGCCCGATTATATTTGTTGGTTAGTTTGTTTGTTTGTTTTTTTTTATTTGTCTTATTTAATTTATTTTGAGAACCATAGCCAATTCCATCTCGGCAAGCTCACACACTCATTTAGGTATTTTGTTTATTTTTGTCTTAACTTAACTTTTATTTTCATTCATCATACATTTTTAATTTTTAAATTTAATATTTTTTTTTTAACAATACATTTTGACGCCTGAACTCAGGGACTTGAAAGTGCATTTTTCTTAGATTTGGTTTGTTAGATATTTATTTTTACCTTTTGGTGATTTGACAGAGTTAAACTTGTAACTTGTTTTAGTTTTTGGTAAATATTAGAAATTAGGAAGTAAACATTTAGTACTGTATTATTTTATTTTTAATACCTTTGTGTCAATGTGCTTAAGGTAAGTACTTTGTTATATATAAGCTTAAATCTTGTCTTATAAGAGGAGTTATAGATAATTTGGATACATAGCTATACTTAAAATCAGCTTATTCTGCTTAATTACTTTTAGACAGAGACGACGACGAAGCTTCTTAGCAATCCATGGATTCACCGTGCGGGTGCCGGGCCCATCGCGTTGCAAGGAGAGGAGTGCAAGCAGTGCCTGGGACTTGCGACCCAGGAGTAGGTTTAAGGGGCCCCTTTATTATGCGCAAAAACGCTCACCTTCACCCTCCACACTCCTCTCCCTACCTAACCAAATTTGGAAAGAACCTACTAATGCCGCCTTTGAAGTACGTTCTAGAAATGAACCGATGCTTGTTCTAGAAAGGCCAAGATCTTTAAGTAGGCTATAGAGAGATTTTGCTGTTATACCTCTCGCTCCCACTTCTACCGCGTACAAACTAACTATAAATTTATTCCTGATCAGTTCAATTTTTTTTGTTGAATTTTACAAACATTTCTTGAATAAATTTACTTTACATTTCATAATCACATACATTTGCTGAATATTTTATAACATTTCATAATCGCATGGATTTGCTGAATACTTTTCATATTTTGCTTTTAACAGTGCATTAGTATCATATTACCTAAGTAATTTAGATTTAAATATATATATTGGAAATAGGAATATATAGTTATTTTGAATTAAACTTAATATACTTAACATTATAAGAATTTTTTACTTATAACTTTCAGTTTAAAGTTTTACTGTAATTGTTTGATAATTATGGATAATATTGTACCTTCTTGTTCTAAGCCTAGTGCTATGAATAGTAATATTAGTAATACTTCAGAACCTTTGAATAATATTAGTACTGATACTCAGACTCAGAATAAAGATAATTTGCATTCTCACAGTATGAGTATGATAGACTTAGAAAATATTTCTGGAAATGTTGTAACTAACACACCACATTCAGAGCAACCTAATTTAACAAATTTGAATTCTTTATCACAACCTGCCACACCAAATATTTATTATCAAAAACATTTTGACTTTTCTAAACTTAACATTTAATGGTAAATCTTGTCCAATAGAATTTTTGAATAGAATTGGGGAATTAAAACCGGTCAAAGGTTATACAGACCATCAATGTTTCTTAGTTTTGCCTGTTTTATTATCAGATATTGCTTTGAAATGGTACCGGGGTAGGAAAGTTGACATGTTGAATTGGTCTCAATTTAAACAAGAACTTATAGATTATTTTACACCTAGCGATTATAATTATAGCCTTGAATATAGGATATATACTACAATGGATAATAATAATATTTGCAAAAATAATTTTGACATTGACTTAAAAGATAATTTGAAGAATCGTCGTTTAGATATTAGGCCTTATTTGTTATTCTCAGTGAAAGGGCATGAATTTTTAGGATTGTTAGATAGTGGTGCTGAAATTAGTGTTTTAGGAAATAATTCACATTTACATTTTGAAAAATTAGGATTTTTTGTTCATAATTCTGCTGAACATGCTGCAACTGCGGATGGTTGACCACAACAAATTATTGGATATATGGAGTTACCTGTGAGATGTGCTAAGCGTGTCAGAGTGTTTAGGTTTAATGTGATACCCTCAATTAAAAATAATGTTGTACTTGGTATGGATTTTTGGTTAAATTTTGACATATTTTCAAAATTATCTAAGGAAGTTTCGTTTGTGAATGCTAGCGGTGAACCATTTGAAATTTCTTCCATCGTTTCTGCTGCTAGTTTAACGTTGAATGAAAGACAAAAATTAAATAGATTAACAAAATTATTTGAAGATATTTCTTATGAACATAAAGGATTGGGTCAAACTAATTTAGTGAAACATAAAATTGTTACTACTGGAGAACCTATTAAACAAAGATATTATCCGTTGAGTCCTGCTAGATTAAAAGAATTAAATATAGAAATTGATAAAATGTTAGCTGAAGGAGTAATACAACCTTCTAAATCTCCTTGGAGTAGTCCTCTTGTTTTAGTTACTAAGGAAAGATGGTAGTTTAAGAGTTTGTTTAGATTCTCGTAAACTTAATTCTGTTACTGTTAAAGATTCTTATCCACTTCCTTATATATCTAGAATTTTAGTTAAACTTGGAGATGCTCGGTATTTGTCCTCTATCGAACTCTCTAAAGCTTTCTATCAAATTGCTTTGGAAAAATCTTCTCGTGAAAAGACTGCTTTTGTTGTTCCTGGTAGGGGTCTGTTTGAATTCGTTCGGATGCCATTTGGTGTAACAAATGCTCCAGCTGAATTGCAAAGGTTATCAGATAGACTGTTTGGACCAGAGTTTGATGACAAATTGTTCTGTTTCTTAGATGATCTGATCTTAATTTCTAAAGATTTTGAAAGCCATTTAGTGTTATTAGAGAAAGTATACAATAGATTAAAAGAATCTGGACTTACTATTAATTTGACTAAATCAGAATTTTGTAAAGATAGACTGAAATATTTGGGTTATGTTGTTGATAAAGATGGATTACATACTGATCCTGATAAATTGGAGGCAATAAAAAACTTTTCAACTCCTAAATCTATTAAAAGTGTTCGTAGTTTCATTGGTATGTGTTCATATTATAGAAGATTTATACCAAATTTCTCAGAACTAGTTTCTCCTTTGACTAAATTAACTGGTGGTAAAAGAAACATGAAAATTAAATTTACTTGGAATGATATGGCTGAAAAGTCTTTTAATAATTTGAAAACTGCTTTAATTACTGCTCCTGTTTTAAAATGCCCTAATTTTGAAAAACCTTTTTCAGTTCATTGTGATGCTAGTGGTTATGCTGTTGGTAGTGTTTTAATGCAAGATGATGACTCTGGTGATTCTCATCCTATTGCTTATTTTTCTAAATTATTATCTAAAGCTGAACAAAATTATAGTGTTACTGAGAGAGAATTATTAGCTGTACTCTTATCTATAGAACATTTCAGACCTTATATTGAAGGCACAGAGTTTACTGTAGTTTCTGATCATGCTTGTTTGAAATGGTTAATGAATTTATCTAATCCTTCTGGACGACTGGCCAGATGGGCAGCACGATTGTCTCAATATAAATGTAATATAATTCATAAGAAAGGTAGTAGTCATACTGTCCCTGATGCTTTATCGAGACCTGAAGTTTCTGTTATTTGTTCTTGTCCTGATGATATTCATGATACTTGGTATTCTAAGATGTATATAGATTGTCAAAAATATCCTTCTAAATTTAGATTCTTTAAAGTTGAAAATAATGTTTTGTATAAATATGTTAAACCTAAAAATAGTCTCAGTGAAATTTTGGCTTGGAAGATAGTTATTCCTCATGAAAATGTGTTGGAAACTATAAAAAATAATCATGATAGTATTAACTCTGGTCATTTTGGTATTCATAAAACTATAGAGAAGCTTAAAGTTCATTATTTCTGGCCTAAAATGTTTAAAAGTGTTAAAGAGTATATTAATAGCTGTGAAGTATGTAAAGCATATAAACATTCAAATTCATCTCCTTTAGGTTTTATGACCAATCCTAAGTTAGTAAATCGCCCTATGAATATGATTTCCATTGATCTTGTTGGTCCTTTACCTAAATCTTACTCGGGTCATACTTATATATTGTCTATAGTAGATGTTTTTACTAAATATTGCTGGATTAGTTCTTTGTATAATGCAACTACTCAATCTATAATTAAATTTTTAGAGAAAGATATATTTTTAAAATTTGGTTGTCCTAAAGTTATAATTTGTGATAATGGAACACAGTTTACATCTAAATTGATTTTATTAAAAGTTATAATATACCTAAATTATTTTATAATGCCTTATATACTCCTCAAAATAATCCCATTGAAAGATTTAATAAAACAATTGTAACTTGTATTTCATGTTATGTTGATACTGATCATAGAACATGGTTTAGATTTTTACCTCATGTTCAAGCTGCTATAAATAATACTATTAACTTGGTTACTGGATATACTCCTAATTTTCTTATGTTTGGAAGAGAAGTTTATTTAGAGGGTTCTTTACATAAATTTGTTTCTATTGAGGATCCTACAGATTTAATTATTGGTAGTCGTTCTAGTTACTCGGAGTCTCTTTCTACTTTGGAGAATATTTATAGTCAAACTGTTGATAATTTAGCTAAATCTTATAAAAGAAATGCAACTTATTATAATTTAAAAAGAAAGGTCATTTCTTATAGTGTTGGAGATATTGTATGGAGGAGAAGTTTTATACAGTCCAATGCAACTAATTTTTTATATTGCTACAAGATATTTTTTTTTAAATTGCTACAAGGGGGGAATTGTAACGTGGTATTTTGGAATCCGTTACTTAACTAAATATATTAAATTTTTTGGGGATATTTTACTTTAAATACAACAAAACAAAAGGTTTGTTTACATATTAGTTGTCATTTGTCACTTGAAAATTTGACAGTTAGCTTCACATTCATTACACATTCTATTGCACAGATAACACAAAGAATTCAAAGGTTTTAAAACAGATATTTTTAGTGTTGCTTAAATGGTGGTTAGTTGGACATACTTTAATATATAATTAAAAAGGAAAACCACATTTGTTGTAATATTTTTATTATTTATAAATAATTTGGAAAACAAAATCAAATTGTATTAGTTAATAATTTTTCTTAAATTCATTTTTACTTGGCAGTTCGATTTGTTGTCTTCCGGTTGTTTTTATTTTGTAGTCTATTGACTTTGACGTTTTTACCTTTCTCTTGGAATTTGTTCAGTGAACACGTTATTTTTGAATCTCTAGTTTTTCTCCATGATATTGGTCAATCTTTTAAAATATCATGATTATCATTTAAATATAAACGCATATAAGCGTGATAAATGTTAATTTCTTTGTTGCTGCAATTTTGGGTAAGTTTGGTGATTTTCTCTTACATATGCGCAGACGCCATTTGCTCGCGTATATTTTTCCTAATTTTCAAACATCCTTATTATCAATTTGTTTTCTTTATTTACAGTATTTGCTCGCTTATTTGCTTGTGCATTCTTTATTGTAAGTGAACATTAGTTTATTTAATTTGAAGAGCGCGTGCCTACGCGGTAAGTGTCATATCATACACATTCTCTTTTCTAAATTTTATTTGAGTGTATGAATTATCAATTGCTTTTATTTTGTTACAGCTCTTCAATTTTCTTCGATATCTTCGTTCTCTTACGAATCTCCTATTTATTCGTTAGCTTATCTCCTTTATATTTGGAACTTGTCATTTTACATTTTGTCCATTCTAATAGAACCATTTTGGTTTGGGGTTCTCATTTCACCTGATTCCTTTTTTGTACATTTCTGCACATGGCTACAATTTTTGCATCATGGTATTATTGCCTGAAGCATTAGAGCTTAACGCTGACCTGCTTTTACAACCCGCTTGCCATTAAAGAACGCCAAGTAAAATGAATTACTGAGGATGTGCTGCGGCTGAACCTACATTGCTGGCTGTGGAAGGAATGTTTTAGCAAACCAGAGTTCTTTTAATTATTACTTAGGTTATTAATTTATCAAAACCTAACTAAGTAAGTACTATTTATTTTTTAATTTAAAGTCTAGAGGTCTGTAACTGTAAATTTAACTTGTTACAAGAATTTGTTTTGTTGTATTGTTTGAAATATATTGTTAAATTGTAAGCTTTCTTTTCTTTGGCTTCTCTGTCAACACACCAAAAATGCACACCAATGCCCGCCTTGAGATTAATAGTTCAATGGTCTATCCGGCAGACTATTCTGAGTGAATCTTAAGCACTGGTTCTCTGGCGCCCGATTATATTTGTTGGTTAGTTTGTTTGTTTGTTTTTTTTTATTTGTCTTATTTAATTTATTTTGAGAACCATAGCCAATTCCATCTCGGCAATCACACACTCATTTAGGTATTTTGTTTATTTTTGTCTTAACTTAACTTTTATTTTCATTCATCATACATTTTTAATTTTTAAATTCAATTTTTTTTTTAACAATACAATATGTAAATATTTTGCCAGAGTGGTAAAGTGGCGTTTTCTCCTCGGGACAGGTCAAAGTTTGGATGAGGAATATGACAAATCCGACTTTAAGAAGATTTTGTCAATGTGATTAGATATAAATATGTGGATGTACTAACAGACATTTAGTATATTTATTGTTCAAAACCATAAAAAGTATGTAGAGTGTATAAGTACCACGTCCAATTATATTGTTTCACAGATTTTACTTCTCACTCTTTACTTTTATATACTTGTATTTAATCCTTCCTTGGTACTATCCAGCAGTGTCTGTCCCGAATATCGTCCTAACCGCAGTTTATATACCCTTCTTTATTAACTCCCTCTTCACATAAATAATAATCATAGTCAAATCATCTACTTTAAACGTACAAAAATAACAACTACTCGTAAATGAACAATTGTAAGTATAGGTAAACATGGTATTAAATTTTGGATTTAATTATGAAGTCTTAATGGTTCCCACTTTTCTAGCTTATTCAAGTATTTACTAATCAAGCAAATGTCCCTCCTCACATAAATAATAATCTTCGTCAAATAAGCTACTTTAAGCATACGAAAATAACCATTACTTGACATAACAATTCTAAATATTACTATTTAAGTTAATAAAACAACGATTTAAATAATTACACCTTATTGGTTCTTCTTATTACAGTTAATTTAGTAATTCATTAATTTATATGGATCAATACAACGACCATCAAAGCATTGAAACGAATCAAAACATTATGGATTATTATAAAATAGTCGTTTAACAATAATGTAACCTTACAGCTCGGCCGTCCTGCTCTAAGCACTTGCTTAAGCTTAGCAAAGGGACTTCTCTTTGCTTATAAAATGTAAATAACGAAAACAATCGATAATTATTCGTATTTTCTAAATCGGTTGAGAAGCATCACTTAAATCTGAAGTTTCTAGGACGGGCTGTCTTTTCTCTGCCTTAAAGGTTTTCCCTGACTTAAAGGTAGGTCCTTTCTTTCCTCATTTTCCATTTTGACACCGTATGACGAGGCTTCTTTTTGGGATTCCATCCATATAGCTACCCACACTACATAGCGTGCTAGGCTTGCTCTCGTCCGTAATTAGAATAAGTCCTTCTTTTCGGCTGATTAAACTATAATAAACACCTGAGATCCCAGGTGTTCACATTGAGTAACAGTCATTTCCCTCAACTGATACAACTATAGCTAAAAGCCTCCGTTTTCGGGTCAGTCAGTTCAGTCGGTCCTTTGGTTATCCAGACCCTTATCCTTGGGTTTACATAAACCTTTATCCTTGGGTTTACATTAACCTTTATCCTTGGGTTTACATTAACCCTTATCCTTGGGTTTCCTTAATCCTTATCCGTAGGTTTCCTTAACCCTTATCCTTGGGCTTCCTTAACCCTTATCCGCGAGTTTCCCTTAACCCTTATCCTTGGGTTTCCCTTAACCCTTATCCTTGGGTATACCTTAACCCTTATCCTTGGGTTTCCCTTAACCCTTATCCTTGGGTTTCCCTTAACCCTTATCCTTGGGTTTCCCTTAACCCTTATCCTTGGGTTTCCCTTGACCCTTATCCTTGGGTTTCCCTTAACCCTTACCCTTGGGTTTCCCTTAACCCTTATCCTTGGGTTTCCCTTAACCCTTACCCTTGGGTTTCCCTTAACACTTACCCTTGGGTTTCCCTTAACACTTACCCTTGGGTTTCCCTTAACACTTACCCTTGGGTTTCCCTTAACTTCTTTTCCCTGGGTTTTTCCTTAAAACTTTCCCTTGGGTTTTCACCATTACATTAAGTGTAATGAGATGGTGGTGTTTGTTTCATCATTTACTGTAGTATGATCTGTAATTCTAGTTATTATATTTCTTTTACTATATAATCTAGTTTATATTAGTGATGATGTTACAAGCAATGAAATCTAAATTATAAGTGTTATAACTCCAAAAGAATAAAAAATCCAAATTATACTCCGAGTAAGTTTCCAACAAAATAACAAATTGACTCTGTACTCTTTCTTAGCCATTATGTCAAAAGTCATATTTTTTGCTTTCGTAAAATTAACCATACGCCAAGAATAAAATTTTATGTTATAAGATAATCTTAATATGCGATAAGTCAAAACTTCTATAAGCACACGTTTCCACTCGCATACACACCATCTGTTCACATAATAAAGTACAACATTTGATAGTTACAAAATCGCTACAAAGTCATAGTCTTTATGTATGTTCACCTATATCGTATCTCATCTGCTATATCAATGCTAATAACTCAAAACGTCCCTTTCATAAATACCAAATAACTCCATATATTTGCCGATGATTTTTAACATTGTCTCATTCATTTTAAATGTAAAGAACATTATAACCTCTTACCCCATCACTAAATATGGCTCAAAGGACGACTTTCGCAAAATAAGATCCCTCGCGCTCGTCAATGACTCCCAATCTTCTTATCATCTGTATAATATTATTAAGGACCTGCAACACATATGATTGGTGCCTCCAGTTTAGCATAAAAATCAATCCTTTAAAATGTTAGACAATAATTCTAGGCAGTCAACGACATTTGAACCAAGACTTTGTTAGTGCAATCACTTATCTTCCCCTCCTTTTATCTATCTCGCTCTACATCTATCTCGCTCTACATCTATCTCGCTCTACATCTATCTCGCTCTACATCTATCTCGCTCTACATCTATCTCGCTCTACATCTATCTCGCTCTACATCTATCTCGCTCTACATCTATCTCGCTCTACATCTATCTCGCTCTACATCTATCTCGCTCTATCTATCTATCCGTCTATCTATCTATCCCTCTATCTATCTATCCCTCTATCTATCTATCCCTCTATCTATCTATCCCTCTATCTATCTATCCCTCTATCTATCTATCCCTCTATCTATCTATCCATCTCTCCCTCCCTCTATCTATCTATCTATCTCTCGCCCATTGTATATGCTGATGTATGTTGCTCTAAAATCTCCGAATGCAGCATAAGTAAATGGCATCGTCTTTTCAACAGTTGTATTCGTTTTATTTCGGTCTTCGTAAATATGTTCGTATATCTCTCAATATCGTTCAAAGCTTAAATAGTTACCTATACGCGAGCGAAGACCTAGATATTTGTGCAAGTCGTTCTCTATATTTAGCGATCCTGTCTCATCAGTATTTAAAATGTATGTTTCAATTACTAGGAAGTACTCACGACCTTCACATCTTTGCTCTTCCTCCAATCATAATTGTTTTATTCCTTCGCATTATACGAGGTTCCTCTCAAGTTCTTTCACAATGCACGCTACCAAACTCATATATATGACTTGCTTCATGAGGTCAATCTAGGTTGCGGGGATTTCTTCTAATAAACACAGTTCCTCTTTTGAATCGTAGTATTCCTCGTTCGCTATGATGAATCAATTCATAATGTACCTGTTAAGTTAGCGAGTCAATATAAATAGTTCTACTGTCACTTTATTTCGCATTTGCATGTCTCAGTTTTCATTAAGATCATTAACGAGATGGATCTAAAATAACAGAGCAAAGAGTAACGAATGACAGAAGATAAATAATAGACAAGTCGACATGAAAGTTATGGCTTTCAACCTTTAAAAGTAACATGATCATCGAATGTTTGTCAGGTAATGCACCTAGATAAAATTTTCTATTAACTTCTAGATTTCCGACTGCTAATTTTATAAAACATTTATTAAATTATAAGAACGCAACAAATCTGAACATCGCTAAGTACGAGGTGTGATCAATAAATACGGTGAACGAATTTTTATACCGGCAATAGCTGATACTACAGCCTTATGTTGTAATTTGTTAAGTAGCGTGATCCGCTGACACAGGTAGGGACAAGTTGTATCACGTTTGAACATGTCAGTCAGCTGTCAGAGCCTATAAGTGAGGTTATGTTTATCGTGTCTGTCGCGCAACATGGATTTCGAACAACGCATTAACATTAAGTTTTTTTTAAGTTGCAAAAAAGTGCTAAAGAAGCTCATGAAATGTTAAAATCGGTATACGGCGATAATGTAGTAACTCTAAAGACTGTGTACAAGTGGTATGACCGATTTAAAAACGGAAATGAGTGTGTTGAAGACTAGCAGCGTGCGGGACGTCCAGTCACTTCAAAAACAGATGAAAATGTGCAAAAAGTGGAAACAATGATTCGTTCAAACAGGCGACTGAGTATTCGAGAGCTATCTGAAGACCTTAACATCTCGTATGGCTTCGTCCAAAGTATTTTAACAGATGAATTGCATATGAGACGAGTGAGCGCAAAATTTGTTCCCAGACTCATTCACTCCTCGCTTCTCATTCGTGAGTTTTTGGCAGAAAAAAATGTTCCTGTCTGTCCACATCCGCCATACTTCATACCGAGGTCCACTACACCGCGCACTCAAAAGTTAACGTCAGTGGGACTAATTAACTCTGTCTCGTCATATGAACTCGTTAAGAGGAACAAATTTATGGGACAAGTCATCTCAAAACATAAGATAAAGAAATTACGGAAGAACAACTTACATTTTCAGGATCCCTTAAGATACCTTAGCTTCAAGTAAGGGATGTCCCTACACCACGGGCGTATCCCGGCCATCGACACCTGGGACTTCACTGCAGGCATCTGCAGCGCGGTAGGCCACCGATATTTCCGATGTCAGTTCCAGGAACAATCAAACTCTAAAATCAAGCTCAACCAACAGATCAACTATCCTTTCTGCCGTTTATCTTTCTGCCACTAATATTCAAAGCCTTTGCATTCGGTTCTGCCAAATATATATAAACTGTAAAATGAGTAGTCCTTCTACACACCGATGTAGTTGCACCAGTTCAACAAAGTTTTATCGCCATCGGGATTGCACGCTGTATTTATTACTTCCATTTGCTTTCACCAATATCTTAGTTAACTGTAAATTAACTACAATAAATTAAGCTATAAGTGGTGGATATTACAATAATATTTTACGGCAGATCCCAATAAATGAAATCACCAACCATCAGTAATCGTAAAAGTAATCTTCACAACAGCATAACAGCATTCCCAACAACCGTAACACAAATTATAACATTATATTCAATAAGTAATTCGAATAAAAAACTTAACGTAAAATATCTACAAAAACCATTGTAAAATTAAGTTTTAACAAAATATAAACAATATAAACCCTTTCTATTAGTCATCCGCCTACTTTGTATGTCAGCCGGGAACTTACAGAACAGATCAAATTTGCTATAAACAATGATACCACTACAAAGGATTTGAGAGACAACTATTCTCGTCTGAAAAAAAGTTTTGCATTTATTTGCACCATGTCTACCCTCACCCAAGATAAGTCACATCTATAGTTCGTCACATAACACCAAATAAACTTTACCACAAACGATGATTTAATTGCGAGGGATGGATAAACCATATCGTAGAGTATAGACGATTGAACTCGTATATCCTGGTCAGCAGGTTAGAACTACCACATTGAAAACGTACAAATCCAACAAAATCCTGAACAAAATGAATTTTTCGTCTATAAGTGAAATAGCCAATTTCAAGAGGTAGTGAATTGAAAAACCAACAATATCGCATCACCCACCGCTTAAGTAAAGAGATATAGCACAATAACGTCCTGTAAATTCTCTAAAAAAAACTTATATTGGTATATTTACTACCCTCACAATATTTTATGCAAATTTCACTTCATATAAAACACAAATATAAATAGTAATATAATAAATAAGCCAGTAACACTTACATTATTCCCAATAATGGGCGCGAGGCCAGAAAAAGACATTTTTTTTCTGGGTATCCCACTTCTGAATTATAAGGGCCACGTCCAATTATATTGTTTCACAGATTTTACTTCTCACTCTTTACTTTTATATACTTGTATTTTATCCTTCCTTGGTACTATCCAGCAGTGTCTGTCCCGAATATCGTCCTAACCGCAGTTTATATACCCTTCTTTATTAACTCCCTCTTCACATAAATAATAATCATAGTCAAATCATCTACTTTAAACGTACAAAAATAACAACTACTCGTAAATGAACAATAGGGAACATGCAAAAAAATTTAAATGGTCTCAAATATTTTTTTTTCGATTACTTTTTATCATCTTATTATAATAAAATCATTTTTTTTAATTTACTAATCATTTAAGGCCATAAAATAATTTATGAAAAGTATAACTTTAGGGAGCGAAATTCAAAATTCCAAAACACGCCACCATTGGTCGAAAGGAAATGTGACGTCATTTGACATGCCATTCAATATATCGGCGTTTAAGTTCATACTGTGGTATCAGTGTGACTGAGAAAAATAAATAATTTAAACCTATATTATCGTGCTTAAAGGTTTTATTAAATGATACAATTGTTTAGGTAATCTTAAAAACATTTTCTAAATACTCAAACAACTCTAACAAAACAAATACCTACAAACTCTTTTTGAATAGCAGCTAGCATGCTACTACACAATACATTTTTAAAATGTTTCTGCCTCTGAATCATTTTTCACTTCACTTGACTCAGATAAATAAGTTGGTTGATAATCAGCAGATATAGAAGATATAAGATGCTATAGAAGTATTATCAGCTGTGTTTCAGTAAACAATTTTCTTTTTAAAACAGATAGTTTTACTTTTAAAACTGTTGTGTAACAATGTTAAATGAGGAAATGGTGACAATGCTACATTTTGTTTTTCAGCAGGTATATTTACATTGACACCTTTACTTCCATACTTTGGTTTAATATTAACTTGCACAGCTTAGTCACTTGGTAATTTATCTTTAATATGCGAAAAGCAAGGCTCTGCCTTATGATCATCACATTCAATAGGAGAAGTTCTGAGTTTTGGCTGATTAATATCACAGACATTTGTATGGGCAGTGCTAGGACTTACTACCTATATCACTTCTTCGTAGTAAAGGTCACCAATTTTTTGAAACACTACTTTTGATAGCTAACTCTTATAAGGCTTCATTAACCGATGTCAATCTTTGCCTTTTGACTATGCACATTCTCATTCTATCAGCTGGTGTTTTTGCCACAAAAATATATAAGGAACAACTCCTTTCTTCAAACTTAGATTACATCTTTCTCCTTGTTATTTCGTTACACATATTATATTCAATACAATTTGCTGTATTTTCCTTAACCTGAAATAAATCGACAGACCATAAAAATTGCGTAAAACAAAAAAAGATTACGGTTTTTATAGAAAGTTATACTGAAATTTGTAAGATAGGTTAGGTTAATTTTAAACTCAAATTTTCTAATGTTTAATACTTACTATAAAATTTAAACTATTAGATTAAACTTATTAAAAATAAAGCATACTTACGTTAAATTGATCTTTACAACCATATAAACACGATTTAGGACATATATTATCCCTTTTAATTACCATACACCATTGTTTTTGTATTTTCGCATCTCTTGGAATACAAAAAACACTTTGTCGGGTGTTTTTCTAGTACTATTTTTGCACTCCGGTACTATACAATACTCGTAAGATGATTTTTATCTTCTTCCATGACTTGTAAAGCAATTAAAACTTAAAATATCTATGAAATAACTAAAAAGTTCATAGTAAACATTCACTGGACGTATCATTTGACGTCACGCAAAACGCGCGCAAAATGGCGGTGTTTAAACGGGTCAAATTTAATCAATGTTTTAATTTTCACTTTGAAAAAAAACTAGAATCTTTTCAAGCCTATTTATATTTTTTTCTACGATATCTCTCTATATCGTAAATGATTAAATTACGTCAAAAAAAAATACGTGAATGTTCCCTATTGTAAGTATAGGTAAACATGGTATTAAATCTTGGATTTAATTATGAAGTCTTAATGATTCCCACTTTTCTAGCTTATTCAAGTTTTTACTAATCAAGCAAATGTCCCTCCTCACATAAATAATAATCTTCATATAATAAACTACTTTAAGCATACGAAAATAAACATTACTTGACATAACAATTCTAAATATTACTATTTAAGTTAATAAAACAACGATTTAAATAATTACACCTTATTGGTTCTTCTTATTACAGTTAATTTAGTAATTCATTAATTTATATGGATCAATACAGGGACCATCAAAACATTGAAACGAATCAAAACATTACGGATTATTATAAAATAGTCGTTTAACAATAATGTAACCTTACAAGTGGATTATAATATAAAAATAAAAGGATTTGTACTTGTCATAGGTATCTAATTATTTATTATAAATCAATTCATACGGAATATTTTTTTTGTCTCAATCAAATCTCCATATCAATATCAATTTAACAAACGTTGTAAATTTAATTTGCTTGTTTATGACTGATAATCTCTGGACATACTGATTTAAACTTACGTTAATCCTGAATCAAAAACGTTATAATTTATTTCCAAAAAAAGTTAACAGTTCAAAAATCTGAGTTTATAAAACAGGTGCGTTTGAAAAGTACTGCTAAACTACTTTATTGCAATAAAGTACTAAAAATTCTGAACTTTATAGAAACATTCCGTTTTGTTCTTATTAATATATATCATATGCAAACAAAGTTGATGACGATAAAAAAGGTATTTTTAATAAAATCTGTCTAGAGCCAAACTTATAAAGTTTTATAAGTAGGTAATTGTTGTTTATAACTTTTAGTTTCATTTCATGTCACTATTTGAAAATGAAACTATTAATGACTACATTAAAATTATTGAACGTAAATTTGTATCTATATTTGGAATGTCGGTGGACGGCACTACTTATTACCAGGTAGGCCGTCTGCTCGTGCGACCCTTGTGTTATAAAATAAACATATTCTATATGTTTATTTTATATAAATGGTAAAGGTGAAGGTCTATGCGTAATTACGTATTTCTAAGCATCTAAATGATGAGGACTGAAGATATCTATGTAGTAGTTGATGTAGTGGCAGTAATACTCCGAACTCCCCTTTTTTTTCCAACATTAACGGAGTGGACTTGACTCAAGAATCCTTTGCTCTCGAGGGCTTACAATGCATGTTGTAAGAAACATCTCATAGACTTCTTTATTTTTCTTGTAATAATATAGTTTTACACGATATTAGTTTTATATAATTTTTTAGCTTAAAATTATAATATATTATTGTGAAATCAAATTATGTCGGATTATATAGAAAAACTAACCCATAGTGATTGAATGTTACAGATAATAAGAGAAATATTTTTTATAATTTTGTCTTAATAAGTGGTATTAAGGATCACTATTGCTTTTTATCGAAAACTGTAAAAAATATTTTTAATGTAATGAAATGTAAACCACCGAGTACGACCAAACGACATGTTAATAAGTCGAAATGACACTAATAATACTCAATGAGGCGAATGTGATATATTTAGTTGACTTTATTTTCAAATACGCTCCTGTGTTCGAAATAGGATTATAGCTAGCGAGCGCACGGATACAATTTAATATTGCATTAGTGCATTGTGTAATATATTATGTACTGTATGCAACAATGCTTTAATGAGTCCTCGGGGAGAAACGTCGTCAATGTGTGGTCTTGCTGACTTAATTATTACCCATAAATGATATATGGTTTGTAATAACATAACAACTGGTTTATTATTTTCAAAATAGTTACGACTAAGAGTTTAGTTAAATAATGGACATGTAATAAATTTATCGCAAAACATGCTATTTTAACGTAATTGGTTTATAATGTGTAAAGCCGTACAGAAATACTAAATAAACACTTTAAGAACGGATTTATAAGAAGATTGTAGAAAAAGTCTTTCAATGTCGCCTGACAAGTATAACAGCAACAGTGTAGTGCTATTATTTGAAGATACAAATTTAAATTAAAAAACTTTACCAACTACGACAGCGAGAGAACTGGATTTTGAACAGAGCCTCTATGAATATATTTTTATTTTAAAATGCAAACCAACAAAACATTTTATTTAGATATTTGACTAACTTTGAAAGAGCTTTTTGTTGGTATCTTCCCAGGAGAACATTTAGTTAGTGCCATATTTTTAATATCCTTGTTACTTTTATTTTTAACTTGTTATATTGTTTGAAAATTTGTCTTAGGCTTAAATTGTTGACTTCTGTCTACTGAGGTTTAAAAGAGGGTGTAATTAACGACGTATTAAAAACTTCTTGTTAAAAATTTGATTATATTTAATTACATACCTACATGTGTAGCAAGTTTGATATATGATTAGAATTAAGTGAATATTAACTTATAAAATTCTTAGTATTATATTTTATAAGGCTTTTTATATGTGATTTTGTTTTCGACATAGTTAAGACCAAAAAATGCTAACGTTACAATCTTAAGTTATATCTATTTCGTAATAATATCTATATTAGAGGCTGTACCATTAAATGATTTTTTTGTTCTGCAGTTACGAGTACTTAGGAACCGATCTTACTAGCACTAGCATTTAATCGATTTACAATCGTATTTGAAATCATATCGGTCTATTAAAGTACTTCAATTTAGAATTATAGGTGTTTTATTTTATTTTTCTATTAACAATGTCTATTGTCTCGGCTGATATGTTATAGATTTAATAAATTGTTTTTGGTCATATAAAACAGAACATAATTTTTTTTATATATTCTGTACATGATAATTTAGAGTTCCGTACCCAAAACTTAAAACAGAACACTATTACTAAGACCTCGCTGTCCGTCCGTCTACGTGACAGTTTGTCCATCTCCAGCCTGTATTGCATGAACCGTGATAGCTGGACAGTTGAAAATTTCACAGATGATGTATTCCTGGCACCGCTAAAAACAGAACGAAATAGATATTTAAGAGGTGGGTTCTATGCAGCAAATGTGATTTTGACGCTTTTGAAGCTTGAGAAATTCAGAGAATAATTAGTTATATTATGTTCACTTTAAAAATAAATAATTAAAATAAAATAAAAACAATATTAAAGGGGCTTCCATAAAACAAACGTGATTGTTGTGCCGTTTTTATTTACAATATTAAGGAACTCTTTGTGCGCGAGTTCTACTTGCACCTGGTCGGTTTTTTACTTTTGTTTTGGCCATTGTAACTGGTTTTAAACAAAAAATTAACAAGTGATTTCATCTAAAGAATCACTCAGAAAAATGTATATCGAAAAAAAAATTGTGTAGATATTGAGAAAAAAATATACATACACAAATATGAATAACTAAACTTACAATGAGGTAGTTTATAAGTTGGTTTGTAATAAGCTACTTTTCCCATATTTTTTTTATGAAGGAAGTTAGAATGAACAGAGTGAAGTGAGGGAATGTTTGTATATTAATCAGTTTAACTAAAAGTGCTTTTAATTGTGCTCGTTTTTGCAAAGTAATTTAAAATAAAAAGGACTCCGTAACGAACGCAGATAAAGTCGCGAGAAAGAATTTGTATTAGATAAAAATACTTCCGTTAATAGATTCTAATCGGGAAAAGAGGGAAAACGCAAATGAAGTCGTTGGCAACAGAACAGAGCAGTAAAAAAATATAGCAAGTGGCACTCAGAGTCTTTATAAACTAAGAAGACAAAAGATAAATGGAACGTAAGTAACAGTTTTTTAAAGAAAACCATGTCAAATGCAACAACAGCAAAATGTTTTTTTAGAGATTTAAAAAAAAATACATAAACCCTCAGTTTTCTAACACTATTACTACTAAATTTTACTAAAATATAAACATTTAAAAAGTACACCTGGAAAAACAATCTGTGGATTCTTCAAACGTTTGTTTTAAATAATAAAACACAGTTCTTTTGAATCGTGCTCTTTTTATACCAAAGTACTTTTTCTTTCAGTTATTTTCAACAACTTGTCCGGGGCCTCGTCATCGCTGAACTTTTAATTAATGCTGTTCTTTGTATTAGTTTTGATGAGTTATTTTATCCGAAATTGCTGATGTGCATTTTAAACGGTTTAGTAGACTAGTCTTAGATCTAATATCCTTTTTATGGACAAGATAACTAAAATGAATAAATGTAAGTTTTCAACTAAAATAAAAAGTGTCTTGATTGTCTGTAATTCAATATTTCGCGTAACTTGCAAGATTAAATAAATAAAGTTGAAAATATAAGCTTGTAAAAATAAAGTGAAAACAGGAAGATGAACGTTAAGGAAGTTTGTCCTTGTGCATTTTATCGGTGTTTTCTCCGCCCACAAAACTTAGCTTGTTAGGGCGGAAAGCGTACTTACTTGCACAAACAGTGTTGTTTGTTGCTAGACTATTAAAATATTAATAAAATGTTATAATTCTGAATATAAAATGCTTTCAACGTTTTCCAGGTATATCCTCTGAGGAATTTTCAAGTTGTTTTCATTATTATCTACAAACATTTCAGAACGTTTGATAAACTGTAAGTAGGTAAATAAGCAAAGGTATCCTGTAAATTTTATATTTTTGATCACGATTTCGGCGAAATCTAGTATATCTGGATGAGCCCTATGATATATATCAAAACCTTCTTGTATTAATTGTATGTACTATTATTTTAGTTGTTTCCCAATTATAATGTTTATAACCTAGTTACGTACACATACATCTTAATATCAGCAATCCAGGAGGATTGCTGATATTCACATTCCCTCCGTGTGAATAAAATGTGTATTGTGTCATCGCGACGGAATGCATAGTTGCAGTTTAATTATAATATAAACCTTAATTATTAATAAAATATCGCCATTATTATTTGTACTTACATCGAGTAGGTCAGATTCTTGTATTAGTTAATAAGTTCGTAATTGTAATTCTTTTAATTAAAGTTAGTTTAAATCAGTTTTGTTTTTTTTTCAACTCTTCGTCTGTAGCTAACGTAATTGGCGCAGTCGGTAGGATACTAGAATAGAGACTGTTAGGTCATCGCTAGTATCCTGAATCTACGGACCAGCTGCAGCACCGGGAGACGAATCCAAACTTCGATTCACGGGAAGAAAACAGAAATGAAATTTATGTGAGTTTATTTGAACCATTCTCGTGTTGCTCTTTTCCTAGTTATAATTCCTTTCCAAAATTTATTATCCTAGAGTTTATAGTCATCGGGAATCTGCATCGCAGCAGGCCCGTAAGCGTAGGTTAGATATTAATAGGAATTTAGATAATAATTAAATATTATCTAATTCAATTAGTAGTAATATATATTTAAATATGGGTCAAGATCCAGATAACATTTATAAAATCCTTAGGATCGTGCCCGAATTTGACGGGAACCCTAACGTACTTACTAGATTTATTAATATTTGTGATCAAATTGTAACGCAATATTTAAATAACTCGCCCGGTAATGAATTATCTAATTTGTGTTTATTAAACGGCATTTTAAATAAAATAACTGGAACCGCCGCTGCTACCATCAACTCTAAACTCTAACGGTATTCCAGACAATTGGTTAGGTATTAGAACATCATTAATAAATAATTTTACCGATCAATGTGACGAAACAGCCTTATACAACGACCTCTCATTAGCCATGCAAGGAAATAAGACACCTCAGGAATTTTATAGCCATTGTCAAACGCTATTCAGTACGATAATTACTTATGTTACATTACACGAAACTTTATTAACTACAATTGAGGCTAAGCGTGATTTATATAAAAAAGTGACTATACGTGCATTTGTACGTGGCTTAAAGGAGCCCTTAGGGTCACGAATCCGGTGTATGCGCCCGAATACTATTGAAAAAGCCCTTGAATACGTTCAAGAGGAACTTAATGTTATCTACTTGCAGCAACGTACAGATGGACTGAAACAATCATCTTCTAACAAGCACATGGTACATCCCCTGACATTTACTAACCCTCGACCTCATAGTTTTCAATGTTCAACCCCTAATTGGCCAGCCCCTGTAGCACAACGGCCAATACAACCATCACAGCCTTTTAAATTTAATTTTAACCATAATCAACCTTATTACAGTACGCCCATGCATTCTAGAACAAGACAGATGTTTAGCGCACCCCCACCGAACTATAACCCGAGTAGTAATATTTTCCGCTTACCACCTAGAAATAATTTTAATCAAAATCCTGTACCAAAGCCTATGAGTGGAATTCAAAGTTTTAATCCTAAACCCATGCCTCATACATTAATGACTGGACATGACTGGCGTAAATCGGGTAACCCGCCACCAACAAATTACTTGAAAGCTCGCGAAATGAACATGAATGAATGTTTATCATATGAATCGTCATATGATAAACATTCATTCATGTTCTATAGTTACCCAGAGTACATATCGATGTACTATAGTTACCCAGAGTACTATTACGAACCAGACTACAATAATTATACCGAACAAGAGGACTATGACAGTAATTACAATCCGAACTTTTGTAATAATAATACTATTACTTATTATAAAACGGACAATGACCAGTTAAGTAAGGAAAATGAACCTCAATCGGATTCTATTTGCCTACTTCAAAACCAGGATTCTCGACTGGACCAGAAATCACCCAGACCAAAATAGAGTTAAATTTACAGACACAAAGACGACTCCCATTTATTCAAATTAAAAATCCCCCACTTAAACTTAGCCTTTACAGTACAGTACACAACGACAGCTGTACAGTACACATTGACATCAGTCGATCTCTCAATTCTTGATTATAGTAGTGTACCCATTCCCCTTGACAAAAATCTTGACCTACACAGCTCATTAAGCTGAATGCTCATGTTATGTAGTTAAGCCGTCTAGTAACAGGCTCACTAAGTGCATTGTATAGACATATAAAACGTATTACCGATTTGAACCAAGTCTTTGTTAGTGCAATCACTTATCTTCCCCTCCTTTTATCTATCTCGCTCTACATCTATCTCGCTCTACATCTATCTATCTCTACATCTATCGATCTCTCTGTCTCTCCCTCTATCTATGTATCTATCCCTCTATCTATCTATCTCTCCCTCTATCTATCTATCTATCTATCTATCTATCTATCTCTCCCTCTATCTATCTATCTATCTATCTCTCCCTCTATCTATCTATCTATCTCTCGCCCATTGTATATGCTGATGTATGTTGCTCTAAAATATCCGAATGCAACATAAGTAAATGGCATCGTCTTTTCAACAGTTGCATTCGTTTTATTTCGGTCTTCGTAAATATGTTCGTATATCTGTCAATATCGTTCAAAGCTTAAATAGTTACCTATACGCGAGCGAAGACCTAGATATTTGTGCAAGTCGTTCTCTATATTTAGCGATCCTGTCTCATCAGTATTTAAAATGTATGTTTCAATTACTAGGAAGTACTCACGACCTTCATCTTTGCTCTTCCTCTAATCATAATTGTTTTATTCCTTCGCATTATACGAGGTCCCTCTCAAGTTCTTTCACAATGCACGCTACCAAACTCATATATAAAACTTGCTGAAATTGAGGTCAATCTAGGTTGCGGGGATTTCTTCTAATAAACACAGTTCCTCTTTTGAATCGTAGTATTTCTCGTTCGCTATAATGAATCAATTCATAATGTACCTGTTAAGTTAGCGAGTCAATATAAATGGTTCTACTGTCACTTTATTTCGCATTTGCATGTCTAAGTTTTCATTAAGATTATTAACGAGATGGATCCAAAATAACATAGCAAAGAGTAACGAATGACAGAAGATAAATAATAGACAAGTCGACATGAAAGTTATGGCTTTCAACCTTTTAAAAGTAACATGATCATCGAATGTTTGTCAGGTAATGCACCTAGATAAAATTTTCTATTAACTTCTAGATTGCCGACTGCTAATTTTATAAAACATTTATTAAATTATAAGAACGCAACTAATCTGAACATCACTAAGTATGTACATAACGTAGCCGAACCTTTTAATTTAATATAGTTCACTATATGATTAAGATAATTTTTCATGTCTACATTACAATTTGCACGGTCTAATCCGAACTTGCTTGACAACATTTTGTGTGGGTATTTTGAAATATTTACTTAAGCAATATAAAATTCTATATACGTTAAAACGAAACTTGACAAATAGAATGTGGCTATTATATATTTTTTTTAAATATGTAGATACCCAAATATTAGTTTACGAAAGTTTTTAATTGTATGTAAATTACCATCTTGTTTTATTTATACTTTTCGATTGTAACAAACAACAAGATAAATCGAATCTACTTAGTCCATAATTCATACCGAGGTCCACTACACCGCGCACTCAAAAGTTAACGTCACTCTGTCTCGTCATATGAACTCGTTTTTAAGAGGAACAAATTTATGGGACAAGTCATCTCAAAACATAAGATAAAGAAATTACGGAAGAACAACTTACATTTTCAGGATCCCTTAAGATACTTAACTTCAAGTAAGATATGTCCCTACACCACGGGCGTATCCCGGCCATCCACGCCTGGAACTTCACTGCAGGCATCTGCAGCGCGGTAGGCCACAGATATTTCTGATGTCAGTTCGAAGAACAATCAAACTAAAATCAAGCTCAACCAACAGAACAATTATCCTTTCTGCCGTTTATCTTTCTGCCACCAATATTCAAAGCCTTTGTATTCGGTTCTGCTATATATATATATATATAAATTGTAAAATGAGTCCTTATGCACACCGATGTAGTCGCACCAGTCCAACAAAGTTTCATCGCCATCGGGATTGCACGCTGTATTTAGTACTGCCATTTGCTATCTCCTACTTTATAAACTAAAAATTAACTACAATAAATTAAGCTATAAGTGGTGGATATTACAATGCTATTTTACGGCAGATCCCAATAAATGAAACCACCAGTCATCAGCAATCGTTAGCTCTTCAACAGTATAACAGCACTCCAACAACAGTAACACAAATAATAGGTATAACCAAATCATAAACAATATAAACCCTTTCTATTAGTAATCCGCCTACCTATATGTATATATAGTACATATTATGTTAGCCGGGAACTTACGTAACAGATCAAATTTGCTATAATTAATGATAACATTACAAAAGATTTGAGAGGAAACTATACTCGTCTAAAAAAAAGTTTCACATTTATTTGCACCATGTCTACCCTCACCAAGATAAGTCACATCTATAGTTCGTCACGTAATATATAAAAAAAATATATATATATATTGGGATATTTACTACCCTCACAAAAGTTTTATACAAATTTCACTTCACATAAAACAAAAATATAATTTATAATATAATAAATAAGCCAGTAACACTTACATTATTCCCAATAATGGGCGCGAGGCCAGAAAAAGACAGTTTTTTCTGGGTATCCCACTTCTGAATTATAAGGGCCACGTCCAATTATATTGTTTCACAGATTTTACTTCTCACTCTTCACTTTTATATACTTGTATTTAATCCTTCTTTGGTACTATCCGGCAGTGTCTGTCCCGAATATCGTCCTAACCGCAGTATAAATACCCTTCTCTATTAACTCCCTCTTCACATAAATAATAATCATAGTCAAATCATCTACTTTAAACATACAAAAATAACAACTACTCGTAAATGAACAATTGTAAGTATAGGTAAACACGGTATTAAATACTGGATTTAATTATGAAGTCTTAATGGGTCCCACTTTTCTAGCTTATTCAAGTATTTACTAATCAAGCAAATGTCCCTCCTCACATAAATAATAATCTTAGTCAAATAAACTACTTTAAGCATACGAAAATAACCATTACTTGACATAACAATTCTAAATATTACTATTTAAGTTAATAAAACAACGATTCAAATAATTACACCTTATTGGTTCTTCTTATTACAGTTAAATTAGAAATTCATTAATTTATATGGATCAATACAGGGACCATCAAAACATTGAAACGAATCAAAACATTACGGATTATTATAAAATAGTCGTTTAACAATAATGTAACCTTACACAACTTTTAAAACATTTTCTGTTCCTATAGTTTGCTTCCAAAGCTTTGGTTTCAGATGTTCGTATTTATATTATAATAATTCGATACATATTTAAAATGATTGATGATTTCATATAGAACTGGCTTATATACCTACGTGTGGCCCGTGACTTCTTTTAAAATGTTTTGTGAGTAACATTTGGATCAAAATGTGGGTGATGCCTTTTATAAAATGAATTAATAAAGGTGGCTAGATTCCAAAACAAAATAATATAGCGGGGTAGACTTATTAAAAAAAAATGGGCACATTATAGCGAGATATAATATTCAAAATTCAAATGTTTTTTCAAACAACATATGTTATGTCACAGATAAAACCACATGCAAAGCTAGATGTAAAACTATATTATAATTAAGTTTCATTAAAATAAATTTAGTATTTTTTACGTGAAAGAGTAGAGTAGTTTTAGGATGTCATATATATATGCTCCTGATGCAGATCTATTTTTCTGTGATGGTGGTTTCATAACGCTAGTACAAAAAAGATAATAATTAGATTTGGAAATAAATATATTAAGCTAGTAAATAATAGTATTTTAATATGTACGCATAAATCGCCAGCGTTCCATCAATAAAAAAAAATTCAAACATCTCTGAATGTCCTACGCATATTACAACTTGATAAATCACTGTACTGCGACAAGCATTACTTAATAGAACATAGTTATGTTACAATAGTTAACACAGTACTGTCGATGACATTCAATTAGGACATTGGTTAAGTGCAATCAGGGAAATTGCAATCGGAGATACATTCATGTGACACACACAGTGTTAACGAACAACTGTGTTTAGGGCCCGTTCTGCAAAACTATCATCAAGTGGTAATCAATAAAAAACAACTAAAAATATAATCATAATTTTATTTGTATAATATTCAATTTTAAAAAGCTAGAACATATAATGACAATTAATTGGAATATTGTTCTGAAAAGACGTTTGTAACCAAAGTAAGGTAAAAAGCACTAACGAAAGACGGTATAATTATTTTAAAAATCACGATGAAACTAACAACAATATTTTTTATTTAGATATTACTGCTAAATAAAAAACATTATTAAATATACTTCGGAATAAAAATATAGAGCATGGTATTCAACTCTTATTTAAATTTTAATTTGTATCCTCAGATAATACCTAACTACACTGTTGCTGCTGTACTTGACAGGCGACATTGAAACAAGTGTTTTGCAATGTTTTAATTCTTTTGTAAGAAAATTAAATAAAAAGCTACTTTATATGATACAAGTGTTAAGAAATTATTTTAAATAGGCTTGTTATCAATACAAATAAGTCATCAGCACATAACACTTACCCATCTAATTATTACTAGAAGAATAATTTTGTAACAATTGTGCCAAACTACAATACAATTACTGTAAGAACTAATTTACCTGATATATGTAAAAAATATATCAGTTAAATGTTATTGCAATTGACAAATAATTAGTTTAATCTTATAATATAGACAGATGAGAATATCAGGGCATCTTATCCCTGAGGACCTATTAATTCACAGCCGCAATACAATACGTAGGTAGTCACTAATTGCATTATATTTAGTTTATAAGGAAGGGTGAGTCCTATTTCATTTATTCCAAATAATTAAGCGGGTTTTATTCATAACTATCTAAGCCTTGAAAATAGATAATTTAAACTGAGTAATTATTTTTGTCAAATGTTATAAAGTATTTAGATACCTACCTTGTTCCTAAGTCTTTCTTCTGTTTTTTGTTATTAATTAAACTTACAAATATGTAAAAAATTAAAGTAAACTTATTATAAGGAATTGTAAACCTTGTCATGTTTAAGCATTTCCATAGTAAAAACGAAAATTCAATCTTTTACGTAGTCACTACGCGATACAAGAACGGAGACACAAAAATTAGAATGTTCAATTATTCTTAGACCCCTAAGCATTATAATGTTTAACATATATATACATGTATATCATTTATCTTTTTAAATCAATGTAACTGCTTTTTTACCTCTTTGTTACCACTTTCGTTTAGGTATTTAGATACCTTCATAAAATTAACATTGTATATGTACCTAACCAGTGTTTATATTAATTAAACGGGTAACATAAATTCCTATAAGTTCATCGAAAATCGATATGTATTAATTAAACATCTGGTATCAGATATCCTATTGAATGAAAGCTACAGAAGTTCGTTACACGTCCGAAACATGATTCAAAAGTACTTATAGCCTCCGGGAATGAAACAGCTAGCTTATCTATGAGTTGTTCTGATGTACCTATAACTACCATCTAAATCCATTCATTCGCTTGTGCATACTGTAAATATACCTCCGTCCATCCTAATACAAACATACAAACTTTTGTAATAATTAGTAAGTAACTTGAGCAATATTTAAAGGATTTTTTTATATGTAGCATCCATTGAGCAAGACAACATTTTAGTCAGGATTATTCAACCTGTGATATCTTAAAACTTATTTAATTCTATTACGGATAAGATGTACTATATTAAAATATATGAATTATACAAATAAGCTATATGTTAATGTGCTAATTTAAGTATGTACATAAATAATTTTATTTACCATATGGATCTGTACCTATTGGTAAAATAAGCTGACTAAAAACTTATTACCTACTTTTATTTAACAGTTATGTATAGACGTAAGGAATTTATGTATAGATCCTATTTAATTCATATTAAATTACATGAGATAAAAATAAAACGATAACTCGAAGGGTATAAACATTATAATTGGGAAACAACTAAAATAATAGTACATACAATTAATACAAGAAGGTTTTGATATATATCATAGGGCTCATCCAGATATACTAGGTTTCGCCGAAATCGTGATCAAAAATATAAAATTTACAGGACACCTTTGCTTATTTACCTACTTACAATTTATCAAACGTTCTGAAATGTTTGTAGATAATAATGAAAACAACTTAAAAATTCCTCAGAGGATATACCTGGAAAACGTTGAAAGCATTTTATATTCAGAATTATAACATTTTATTAATATTTTAATAGTCTAGCAACAAACAACACTGTTTGTGCAAGTAAGTACGCTTTCCGTCCTAACAAGCTAAGTTTTGTGGGCGGAGAAAACACCGATAAAATGCACAAGGACAAACTTCCTTAACGTTCATCTTCCTGTTTTCACTTTATTTTTACAAGCTTATATTTTCAACTTTATTTATTTAATCTTGCAAGTTACGCGAAATATTGAATGACAGACAATCAAGACACTTTTTATTTGAGTTGAAAACTTACATTTATTCATTTTAATTATCATAAAAAGGATATTAGATCTAAGACTAGTCTACTAAACCGTTTAAAATGCACATCAGCAATTTCGGATAAAATAACTCATCAAAACTAATACAAGATGGCAAAGTACAGCATTAATTAAAAGTTCAGCGATGACGAGGTCCCGGACAAGTTGTTGTAAATAACTGAAAGAAAAAGTACTTTGGTATAAAAAGAGCACGATTCAAAAGTACTGTGTTTTATTATTTAAAACAAACGTTTGAAGAATCCACAGATTGTTTTTCCAGGTGTACTTTATATCTGTTTATATTTTAGTAAAATTTAGTAGTAATAAGTAGTATTAGAAAACGAAGGGTTTATGTATTTTTTTTTAAATCTCTAAAAAAACATTTTGCTGTTGTTGCATTTGACATGGTTTTCTTTAAAAAACTGTTACTTACGTTCCATTTATCTTTTATCTTCTTAGTTTATAAAGACTCTGAGTGCCAACTGCTATATTATTTTATTGCTCTGTTCTGTTGCCAACGACTTCATTTGCGTTTTCCCTCTTTTCCCGATTAGAATCGTAAACTATCTATCATGCTTAAAATTAGTGGAAATCCATACATATTTATGTATATTTTAATTATGTCTCTGACCATTTTCTCTGTTTTCCTTTGAGAATGAAAAAATTTTCCTAGGTGATAAATGTCCTGTTCGTTAGGTTACATAACGACCCAATACAACATTGAATTACATTGCAATCTAAACAACAAGCCTACCTTGACATAAAAACAAATAAATAAAAGTGACAAATATAAAAGTTCTAAGAACTATTGTTTTGTGATCTCTCATTTACTAATAATGAGTAATATGAGATAAGTAGACAAATCCTTTTTTATTCTCGAAGCAGTCCATTTTCTTCGAAGAAGATCTAATGAATCACTATTAAAATAGTTATACTATTAACGGAAGTATTTTTATCTAATACAAATTCTTTCTCGCGACTTTATCTGCGTTCGTTACGGAGTCTTTTTTATTTTAAATTACTTTGCAAAAACGAGCACAATTAAAAGCACTTAGTTAAACTGATTAATATACAAACATTCCCTCACTTCACTCTGTTCATTCTAACTTCCTTCATAAAAAAAATATGGGAAAAGTAGCTTATTACAAACCAACTTATAAACTACCTCATTGTAAGTTTAGTTATTCATATTTGTGTATGTATATTTTTTTCTCAATACCTACACAATTTTTTTTTCGATATACATTTTTCTGAGTGATTCTTTAGATGAAATCACTTGTTAATTTTTTGTTTAAAACCAGTTACAATGGCCAAAACAAAAGTAAAAAACCGACCAGGTGCAAGTAGAACTCGCGCACAAAGAGTTCCTTAATATTGTAAATAAAAACGGCACAACAATCACGTTTGTTTTATGGAAGCCCCTTTAATATTGTTTTTATTTTATTTTAATTATTTATTTTTAAAGTGAACATAATATAACCAAATATTCTCTGAATGTCTCAAGTTTCAAAAGCGTCAATCACATTTGCTGTATAGAACCCACCTCTTAAATATCTATTTTGTTCTGTTTTTAGCGGTACCAGGAATACATCATCTGTGAAATTTTCAACTGTCCAGCTATCACGGTTCATGCAATACAGGCTGGAGATGGACAAACTGTCACGTAGACGGACGGACAGCTAGGTCTTAGTAATAGTGTTCTGTTTTAAGTTTTGGGTATGGAACTCTAAAATAATCCTGCACAAAATATATGAAAAAAAATTGTGTTCTGTTTTATATGACAAAGAACAATTTATTATATCTATAACATGTCAGCCGAGAAAAAAGACATTGTTAATAGAAAAATAAAGTAAAGCACCTATAATTCTAAATTGAAGTACTTTAAGAGACCAATATGATTTCAAATAGCATTGTAAATCGATTAAATTAAAATAGTAGTAGTAGCTAGTAAAATCGGTTCCTAAGTACTCGTAACTGAAGAACAAAAATCATTTAACAGTACAGCCTCTAATATAGAAAAAGTCTCTCAGAAGTCAACAATTTAAGCCTAAGACAAATTATTAAACCATATAACAAGTTAAAAATAAAAGTAACAAAGATAGTAAAAATATGCCACTAATTAAATGTTCTCCTGGGTAGATACCAACAAAAAGCTCTTTCAAAGTTGGTCAAATATCTAAAAAAAATGTTTTTTTGGTTTGTATTTTAAAATAAAAATATTATAAATATAATAAAGTTTTTTAATTTAAATTTGTATCTTCAAATAATAGCACTACACTGTTGCTACTTGCTGTTATACTTGTCAGGCGACATTGAAAGACTTTTTCTGCAATCTTCTTATAAATACGTTCTTAAAGTGTTTATTTAGTATTTCTGTATGGCTTTACACATTATAAAACATTTACTTTAAAATAGCAGCTATAAAATAGACTTAAAATAAAACAAAAATATGTAACAATTAATAACTTTGAGAGATAATAAATTATGTTACTAAATTCTTATTCGTGACTATATTGAAATATTAAATCAGTTCTGCTTGTTATGTTATTGCAATTCCTGTATAATTTATGGGTAATAATTAAGTCAGCAAGACCACATTGACGACGTTTCACCCCGAGGACTCATTAAAGCATTGTTGCATACAGTACATAATATATTATTACACAAAGCACTAATGCAATATTAAACTGTATCCGTGCGCTCGCTAGCTATAATCCTATTTCGAACACAGGAGCGTATTTGAAAATAAAGTCAACTATAGTAAGAATGTGTCCTAGTGATATTACAATCGCCTTATTGAGTATTATTAGTGTCATTTCATATTATTACGTTTCATATCATTTAATACGTCGTTTTGTCGCACTCGGTTGTTCATAAACCATTTCATTAAACATATTGCTTACAGTTTTTAATAAAAAGCAATAATGATCCTTAATACCACTTATTTAGATAAAATTATAAAAATATTACTCTTATGATCTGTAACATTCACTCACTATGGGTTACTTTTTTCATGTAATCCTACATAATTTGATTTCACACTAATACAATATATAATTTTAAGCTAAAAAATTATATTAGGCTAATATCGTGTAAACTGTAAAACTACATTATTACAAGAAAAATAAAGAAGTCTATGAGCTGTTTCTTACAACATGCATTGTAAGTTCTCGAGAGCAAAGGGTTCTTAAGTCAAGTTCACTCCTTTAATGTTGAAAAAATCAAGGGGAGTTCGGAAAATTACTGCCACTACATCAACTACTACATAGATATTTAATCCGCATCATTTAAATGCTTGGAAATACTTACGTAATTACGCATAGATCCTTTACCATTTATATTCTATATGTTTATTTTATAAGACAAGGGTCAAACGAACAGACGGCCTACCTGATAGTAAGTAGTGTCGTCCATCGACATTCCAAATATAGATACAAAATTACGTTTAATTATTTCAATGTAGTAAGCAACAGTTTCATTTTGAAATAGCGACTATACTTCGAAATTAAATAGAAATGTATTAATAAGAAATAGGTAAGTTTTATAAAACTGTTTGGATTAATTTAAAACCAGCTGTGCCTGCTACTTCGTACGTGCAGATTTCGATTTTGATAAAACGTACCCTTTATACTTACCAATATATGTAAAAACTATAACCTTTCAAAATAAGACAATAAGAGATTATTAACTTCTTTATTTGTTAACCAATTGTTAAAATAAAAACAAAATATAAAGTAAGTCCCATGACTATATATTCCCGAAAAGTGTATCCAAATCGATTAATCCTTTTCTGAGATTAACGTGCACAAACATATAGACATACACACATACAGACGAACAGACAAAATGAAAAACATTGTTTTAGGTACTCTTGATCTTATAAAGGTGGGCCTGTATGAATTTTTGAAAATTTTATGTGTTGTGTGCACAACTAATAAACAAATTACGTTAGCTACAGACGGAGAGTTAAAAAGAAACAAAACTGATTTAAAATAATTTTAATTAAAAGAATTACAATTATGTTCTTATTAACTAATACAAGAATCTGATCTACTCGATGTAAATACAAAAAATAATGACAAAATTATATTAATAATTAAGACTTATAAGATGATATCCAAGCACAATAATAAGTGCACATGCACTTAACATAAAAACTTAGAAAGGTATCGTAGTATGGTAAAGTGTATCTAGATTAATCTTCTTTAGTTGTAAAGGTTTTTCTTTAATTATCTTGTCTGGAATACCGTACAGTTCTTGTAAATTTATTGAGTTTAAATTGAGATGAGTAGGAATGTCTATTGGTATTTGCATGGTATTTGCATCAATTTCAGGGGCTGCCCCTTTGTTTTATCACTATCGTTAACAATAGTGAATTCGGCGGTTTTTATGTAGCATTTCTACTAAAAACATTCATTTACACCTGCTCTATATTTTATTTTTTCTTTCTTGCATAAATAAGCATAGTTGGTATTGTGAATTTGTAATCTTATTTCTTTTTTAGTTAATTTTTATTTTGTGTTTGCATCTTTAATATCTCAAACACAATGTTATTTAATATTTGTTTTGTTATTGTCTAGAGAGTTAGGCAGACCAGGAGATCCATATTACAGGGCCTACCTAGTTTGGACTCCTGTCCCTACACTAATTGTTTATTTATATTGTTATAGTTGTATGTTTTATTGTATTCTGTGTTTGGGAAAATAAATAAATAAATAAATAAAATAAAAAAAATCACACGAATGATAATTAAAAAGCGTAAATTCATCCCTTTCACAAACTAGTTGTATTTTAGTGATATGAGGAAAGGAAAAGACATAATGTTGATCATCCAGTTTTTCCATTGCTTCTTTTGCTAAGATAACTGTGGTGTATTTGCAGTATTCTTTTAAGACTTGATGGATAATAAGCTGCTGCACGCAGTCAGGTTCTGTACGAATACGTTGATTCACTTCCATTTCACAAAGGTACCAGTATTTATGCTTCGGACATTCTGTCTCCATGTACAAGAATGATTTCTCGTTAATTGCCATGAAAAAATATGGGGGTATAAAGAAAGGTTTTGGATTTTATTAGGAACAATAGGGAGCTTATAGAGATCGTAGATGTCTGCAGAGACTATTGGAAACTTAAAAATTATTACTATTTGATTTTCTGTATAGTAGCATGCCGGCTTTATTATATCATATTATTCCCTCAACTCTAAATCTATAATTTGGTCCTTACTATATATTTTTCTTAATTTATCTATTATTAACTTTAAAACACTTATCTCTATCATAGAATGTTGCGTACTTGACGTATGAATAAACGCTAAAATATTTTCAATCCTAATTAATTTGGCCATTAGATCTTCTATATTTTCTCCTATTATCACTAAAAGTTGGGCACATTTGGCGTATTTTAGTAAAATATTATCCTTGTATGCATATGAATTTAAAATGATCTGTAATGTATTATTAATTTTACCTTGGTTTCCTCAGAACTAGTACTAAGTGAATAATGACTTCACTTTGTTTTGACATCCATTCTTTACTTAAACTTATATGATTATTAAATTCGGAAGCTATCTTATTTTCATTATTTTCTAACACTTTTATTGCATGATTATATTTTAATGCATCCTTATAATCTAAGTTTCCTGTTATACTTTTAATAACGGAACCTCTTCTTACACGATTTTCAATAAGATAATTTATTTGAAGTTCAAAGGGTAGATATGTTTCACTACTAAAAAGTCTTTGAAGGCTATTCAGTTGAGACATTAAAAGTTCTACTTTGTCTTCTACACAGTCTAGTTTAATATATTATAGAAAGGTATGATGATGAGTGGTAAGTCTGATCAGTCCAAGTTTGTATGGTAATAGAACAGGTCCGTCGTCCAAGCTTTCAAGTTTTATTTCTAGTGAGTACGTCGCGTGGATGGTCAGCAGAACTAGTACTATCCTGTAACAAGTTAGCTCCTTTAGAGATTCGTTTTAATCGGGATTTAGCTAAAGGGCCACGTTTTTTGGAGGTGTATATATGAATTGGTAGATCAGCTATAACTTTGTCTTGCGTATAATGGGTTGCAACTTTCTGACGGTTTGCCAGAGGGTTTCTAATAAAAAATTGTTGTTCGGGTCCATATAAGATTTCAGGTCCCGACGTTGTAGTTTTAAAAGTCGAAAATGTTCTAGTATTGTTGAATGGAATCGTTCAATATTTCCATTGTCGTTAGGTGAGTGAGCTAGGATTTTATGATGGTTAATTTTATGTAATCTTGTAAATTCGGAAAATAATTGATTTGTGAATTCCGTTCCGTTGTCATAATAATAGTAAGGGGTACACCATGGTGGGTAAAATATTTTAATATCTCTTGTATAATGCTAACAGCTGTTCCGTCTCGTAAATGATAGGGTTGGCCATATTTTGTAAAAACGTCTGTAAAAGTTATGTATTACTCACTATGTATTGTTAATAAGTCTATATGAATAATTTCAAAGGGTTTGTTAGTTGGAGGTACAATGTTAAATTGGGGTCTTATAGGATTTCTATCATTCTTAGTTTGTCCGCATATTGTACATTCGCGTATGAATTTTGAAATTTGCTCCTTTATTTTCGGCCAATAATATTTCCGGGATAAATCTAAATAACATTCAATAATTCCTCGGTGGTTTGTTTTACCATTGTGGTAATGAGAAATAATTTCTTGTTGTTGTAAGGATTCCCTTATATTTTCATTTTCAGATTTTGCTAAAACTAGGTTCATTGATGAATTTTTAAATTTATCTTGTATTATGGGGATTATTGAATACATTGCAAGGGGTGGATTTATGAGAATAGCGGTTTTAATTTTTGGGTTTACGTATTCTTTTATAGCATTTACCACGTCTTCCTCTAAATTGAATTCTAACAATTGTATGGATGTTCGTGTATGATTATCGAATGGCTTTGTAACTGTCGGTTTTTTTTAACGTCATTTACGACTGTAAAGATTAATTGTCTAGTAAATTTGTTAAGAGGGTCGTCGGTAATTGGAATGTTTATTAAAGGGTTTTCTTGGTCAGTATGTACGGTGTCAGTCGAAGAGTTTGTTAAAGCTTGTACATGTTCTGAGGGATTTCCTAGTAAAGAATTTAATTCGTCAATTTCTTCAATTAGGGTCCTAGTTTCGTCGTTATGTATCTCAACTCTAGAGAGGGCGTCAGCGTTAGTGTTCATTTTACACTTTTTGTATATTACTGTATAGTCATATTCACTCAGTCCCAGTCGCCATTTAGTAAGACGAGAACTTGGTTCCTTCATATTCATTCAACCACCAACCACTGTAAAGGTTTATGGTCAGTCAGTATTTTTAATTTTCATCCGAAAAGGTAAGGTGTAAAGTATTTTGTAGCCCAAACTATGGCTAAAATTTCCTTCTCAATTGTACTGTAATTAATTTCATTGTCGTTTAAGGTACGAGATGCATAAAACACGGGCCTGTCGGATCCTACTGGACCTTGCGATAAAATAGCACCAATAGCTAAGTTAGAAGCGTCAGTTGTCAAGTTAAATTCTTTAGTGAAGTCGGGATATTGTAAGATGGGGTCGTTTGTTAAGAGCGTTTTACATTTTTCAAAACAATTGGTGTATTCTTGATCGAATAAAATCTTTTTACCCTCTTTTAAACCTTGTGTTAGCGGTTTGGTAATACGGGCAAAGTCTGGAATAAACTTTCGGTAGTAACCGAGAAGGCCTAAAAATTGTTTTATCTCTCTAGCGGTTTTTGGGATAGGATAGCCTTTAAAAGCTGAATAATAAATTTTGTCAGGGTTTGGCTTTATACCATCTCTACTGATAATATATCCAAGATAGCCTGTTTCAAGTTTTAAAAATTCAGATTTATTCAATTGGATTTTAAAATTGGACTCGAGAAGTCGTTGAAAAACTTTTTTCCAATTGTTCTTATGTTCTTGTAGGGACGTGCTAAAAACAATTATGCCATCTAAATAAACTAAGCATATTTCAATCTGAAGGCCTCGTAGGACATTGTCCAAAACTCTCTGAAAAGTAATGACTCTAAATTTTTCAAACCCATGGGCATACGAAGGAATTCGAAATGACCATGTTCTACATTAAATCCGGTTTTACATATGTCCTGTGGCTCCATTTCCACCTGGTAAAACCCACTCGCTAAATCCGTTGTAAAATATTGAAACTTCCCTAGTTTGTCCAGTACATCGTTAATATTAGGAGTTGGGTATTTATCACCTATAGTTTTCTCATTTAATTCACGATAATCGACTACTAAACGCCATTTCGCCCTTTTTCGGCACAACCCAGATGGGTGAATTCCAAGCAGAGTCGGATGGTCGTATAATACTCTGATCTAACATTTTAGTTATTTGGTCCCTAACCTCTTGTCAATGTATAAAGGAGTAACTATAATTTTTGCCATGTACAGGGACCCCGTCAGTGGTCTTGATACGATGTTTAATCTTGTTAATAAAGTTAGTAAATGTTCACCTTCAATATAAAAAACGTCTGAGCATTTTGAGCAGAGTCGTGTAAGATTACCCTTTTCTTCATTATTTAAATGATCGGTACGCAATCGTGATATAACGTCTTGTCTACGATTCTTATATTGAGTGCACTCGTACTCAATATTAAATAAGTCAGCACTTGTCAGTTCGTTTAGCGATAGTATTATGTCATTTGGTGTCGGGTTCTCTACTTCTACGTATCCTCGGTTATTAGTCACATTTGTCAAACACTCATGCAAAATACAGTTACAAATTAATTGTTCTTTTATAAACACTTGTCCATCCTGGGAATTTATAGTTTATAGTTTTGAAGTTCCTGCTGGTATGATATCCTCGTAAAGATTAACATTACAAGAATTATACATGCTAATAGGATTTGAGCCGATACGAGTAATCCAATTTCGGTCTTTTAAGTCAATTTTTACTTCCCATTTCGTTAATAGATCTAGTCGTATTAATCCGTCAAAATAGTCATGAAACTTATAGATAAATAATTTGATATTTTCTATACTCCTATATACAGTTTTATAAAATATAGATTATTATTATTTATTTTTGCTATACCGCATACAATATTTTGACAAAAAATATATAAACTAACATATAACAAAATATGTTAAAGAATAGTACCGATGTTTCAATAGTTAATTAAAGTCAGTGAAATTGTAACTCAGACGATATACTCGATTTATAAAAAAAAAAACAATATTTTATTGTGTTGTTTTGGGTTAGATTAGTTTATTACATTTTCCTAAGGTTTTCGATAAACCAGCCTGTATTAAACAGAAAAAAAACTCAAAAGAATTTACTCAAATCATTCTTGAATTTTTAAAACACTACGGCACGGATAAAATATAGTTGATTAGACATAGTTTAAATTATTTCTCATAAAAACGAAACTAGTACAAAAAGAGAGAAATTATATTTAGAAGAGATATATTATGCTTTTAAATAATAGAATTATAATCTAAATACTAAATATATTTACGACTTTTTTATATTAAGGCAACTTTTAAAACATTTTAAAACAGTACGGCGATAGATTATAGTTAATTAGACATAGTTTAAATTATTTCTCATAAAAACGAAACTAGTACAAAAAGAGAGAAATTATATTTAGAAGAGATATATTATGCTTTTAAATAATAGAATTATAATCTAAATTCTATATATATTTACGATTTTTTTTATAATAAGCCAACTTTTAAAACATTTTAAAACAGTACGGCGATAGATTATAGTTAATTAGACATAGTTTAAATTATTTCTCATAAAAACGAATCTAGTACAAAAAAAGAGAAATTATATTTAGAAGAGATATATTATGCTTTTAAATAATAGAATTATAATCTAAATACTAAATATATTTACGATATTTGAAATTATTGACGATTTCATATAGAACTGGCTTATATACCTACCTGTGGCCCGTGACTTCTTTTAAAATGTTTTGTGAGTAACATTTTGAATCAAAATGTGGGCGATGCCGTTTATGAAATGAATTATTAAAGGTAGCAAGATTCCAAAACAAAATAATATAGCGGCGTAGACTTATTAAAAAAAAATGGGCACATTATAGCGAGATATAATATTCAAAATTCGAATGTTTTTCAATACAACATATGTTATGTCACAGATAAAATCACATGCAAAGCTAGATATAAAAACTACATTATAATTAAGTACAAACTTTCGAGTTTATAATATTAGTAGGATGTCATATTATATAATATATATATATATATATATATATATGTGTATATATATATGCAGATCTATTTTTCTGTGATGGTGGTTCCATAATGCTAGTATAAAAAAGATAATAATTAGATTTGGAAATAAATATATTACATTATTAAATAATAGAATTTTAATATGTACGCATAAATCGCCAGCGTTCCATCAATAAAAAAAAATTCAAACATCTCTGAATGGCCTACGCATATTACAACTTGATAAATCACTGTACTGCGACAAGCATTACTTAATAGAACATAGTTATGTTACAATAGTTAACACAGTACTGTCGATGACATTCAATTAGGACATTGGTTAAGTGCAATCAGGGAAATTGCAATCGGAGATACATTCATGTGACACACACAGTGTTAACGAACAACTGTGTTTAGGGCCCGTTCTGCAAAACTATAAAACTATCATCAAGTGGTAATCAATAAAAAACAACTAAAAATATAACCACAACTTTATTTGTATAATATTCAATTTTAAACAGCTAGAACATATAATGACAATTAATTGGAATACTGTTCTGAAAAGACGTTTGTAACCAAAGTAAGGTAAAAAGCACTAACGAAAGACGGTATAATTATTTCAAAAATCACGATAAAAATAGCAAGAATGTTTTTTATTTCGATATTACTGCTAAATAAAAAACATTCTTAAATATACTTCGGAATAAAAATATAGAGCATGGTATTCAACTCTTATTTTAATTTTAATTTGTATCCTCAGATAATAACTACACTGTTGCTGCTGTACTTGACAGGCGACATTGAAACAAGTGCTTTGCAATGTTTTAATTCTTTTGTAAGAAAATTAAATAAAAAGCTACTTTATATGATACAAGTGTTAAGAAATTATTTTAAATAGGCTTGTTATCAATACAAATAAGTCATCAGCACATAACACTTACCCATCTAATTATTACTAGAAGAATAATTTTGTAACAATTGTGCCAAACTACAATACAATTACTGTAAGAACTAATTTACCTGATATATGTAAAAAATATATCAGTTAAATGTTATTGCAATTGACAAATAATTAGTTTAATCTTATAATATAGACAGATGAGAATATCAGGGCATCTTATCCCTGAGGACTTATTAATTCACAGCCGCTTTACAATACGTAAGTAGTCACTAATTGCATTATATTTAGTTTATAAGGAAGGGTGAGTCCTATTTCATTTATTCCAAATAATTAAGCGGGTTTTATTCAAAACTATCTAAGCCTTGAAAATAAATAATTTAAACTGAGTAATTATTTTTGTCACATATTATAAAGTATTTAGATACCTACCTTGTTCCTGAGTCTTTCTTCTATTTTTTGTAATTAATTAAACTTACAAATATGTAAAAAATTTAAGTAAACTTATTATAAGGAATTGTAAACCTTGTCATGTTTAAGCATTCCATGGTAAAAACCAAAATTCAACCTCTTACGTAGTTACTACGTGATACAAGAACGGAGACACAAAAATTTGAATGTTCAGTTATTCTTAGACCCCTAAGCATTATAATGTTTAACATATATATATACATGTCTATCATTTATCTTTTTCATTCTATGCAACTGCTTTTTTACCTCTTTGTTACTACTTTCGTTTAGGTATTTAGGTACCTTCATAAAATTAACATTGTATATGTACCTAACCAGTGTTTATATTAATTAAACGGGTAACATAAATCCCTATAAGTTCAACGAAAATCGATATGTATTAATTAAACATCTGGTATCAGATATCCTATTGAATGAAGGCTACAGAAGTTCGTTACACGTCCGAAACATGATTCAAAACTACTTATAGCCTCCGGGAATGAAACAGCTAGCTTATCTATGAGTTGTTCTGATGTACCTATAACTACCATCTAAATCCATTCATTCGCTTGTGCATACTGTAAATATACCTCCGTCCATCCTAATACAAACATACAAACTTTTGTAATAATTAGTAAGTAACTTGAGCAACATTTAAAGGATTTTTTTATATGTAGCATCCATTGAGCAAGACAACATTTTAGTCAGGATTATTCAACCTGTGATATCTTAAAACTTATTTAATTCTATTACGGATAAGATTTACTACATTAAAATATATGAATTATACAAATAAGCTATATGTAAATGTGCTAATTTAAGTATGTACATAAATAATTTTATTTACGATATGGATCTGTACCTATTGGTAAAATAAGCTGACTAAAAACTTATTACCTACTTTTATTTAACAGTTATGTATAGACGTAAGGAGTAACAGTTATGTATAGACGTAAGGAATTTATGTATAGATTCTATTTAATTCATATTAAATTACATGAGATAAAAATAAAACGATAACTCGAAGGGTATAAAAATTATAGTTGGGAAACAACTAAAATAATAGTATATACAATTAATACAAGAAGGTTTTAATATATATCATAGGGCTCACCCAGATATACTAGGTTTCGCCGAAATCGTGATCAAAAATATAAAATTTACAGGACACCTTTGCTTATTTACCTACTTACAATTTATCAAACGTTCTGAAATGTTTGTAGATAATAATGAAAACAACTTGAAAATTCCTCAGAGGATATACCTGTAAAACGTTGAAAGCATTTTATATTCAGAATTATAACATTTTATTAATATTTTAATAGTCTAGCAACAAACAACACTGTTTTTGCAAGTAAGTACGCTCTCCGCCCTAACAAGCTAAGTTTTGTGGGCGGAGAAAACACCGATAAAATGCACAAGGACAAACTTCCTTAACGTTCATCTTCCTGTTTTCACTCTGTTTTTACAAGCTTATATTTTCAACTTTATTTATTTAATCTTGCAAGTTACGCGAAATATTGAATTACAGACAATCAAGACACTTTTTATTTTAGTTGAAAACTTACATTTATTCATTTTAGTTATCTTGTCCATAAAAAGGATATTAGATCTAAGACTAGTCTACTAAACCGTTTAAAATGCACATCAGCAATTTCGGATAAAATAACTCATCAAAACTAATACAAAGAACAGCATTAATTAAAAGTTCAGCGATGACGAGGCCCCGGACAAGTTGTTGTAAATAACTGAAAGAAAAAGTACTTTGGTATAAAAAGAGCACGATTCAAAAGAACTGTGTTTTATTATTTAAAACAAACGTTTGAAGAATCCACAGATTGTTTTTCAAGGTGTACTTTTTATCTGTTTATATTTTATTAAAATTTAGTAGTAATAGTGTTAGAAAACGAAGGGTTTATGTATATTTTTTTAAATCTCTAAAAAAACATTTTGCTGTTGTTGCATTTGACATGGTTTTCTTTAAAAAACTGTTACTTACGTTCCATTTATCTTTTATCTTCTTAGTTTATAAAGACTCTGAGTGCCAACTGCTATATTATTTTACTGCTCTGTTCTGTTGCCAACGACTTCATTTGCGTTTTCCCTCTTTTCCCGATTAGAATCGTAAACTATCTATCATGCTTAAAATTAGTTGAAATCCATACATATTTAGGTATATTTTAATTATGTCTCCGGCCATTTTCTCTGTTTTCCTTTGAGAATGAAAAAATTGTCCTAGGTGATGTCCTGTTCGTTAGGTTACATAATGACCCAATACAACATTGAATTACATTGCAATCTAAACAATAAGCCTACCTAGACATAAAAACAAATAAATAAAAGAGACTAATATAAAAGTTCTAAGAACTATTGTTTTGTGATCTCTCATTTACTAATAATGAATAATTAAAAAAATATTGTGTGTGTTGGAGTACTGATGTACTTAAGTACCCATTTATCTCTAAATTTCTTCGGCGTTATTCAATAGACTAACAAATAATAATTGTTACTAACTACCTGTATTGTGTATATATGAGATAAGTAGACAAAGCCGTTTTTATTCTCGAAGCTGTCAATTTTGTCTGGAATTTGTTCGAGGCGCGTTGATATGGGTTAATGGAATTTTTCTTAGAGTTTGAAATCGTGAAGAAGATCTAATGAATCACTTTTAAATTAGTTATACTATTAACGGAAGTATTTTTATCTAATACAAATTCTTTCTCGCGACTTTATCTGCGTTCGTTACGGAAACCTTTTTATTTTAACTTACTTTGCAAAAACGAGCACAATTAAAAGCACTTTTAGTTAAACTGATTAATATACAAACATTCCCTCACTTCACTCTGTTCATTCTAACTTCCTTCATAAAAAAATATGGGTAGCTTATTACAGCTTATTACAAACCAACTTATAAACTACCTCATTGTAAGTTTAGTTATTCATATTTGTGTATGTATATTTTTTTCTCAATATCTACACAATTTTTTTTTCGATATACATTTTTCTGAGTGATTCTTTAGATGAAATCACTTGTTAATTTTTTGTTTAAAACCAGTTACAATGGCCAAAACAAAAGTAAAAAACCGACCAGGTGCAAGTAGAACTCGCGCACAAAGAGTTCCTTAATATTGTAAATAAAAACGGCACAACAATCACGTTTGTTTTATGGAAGCCCCTTTAATATTGTTTTTATTTTATTTTAATTATTTATTTTTAAAGTGAACATAATATAACCAAATATTATCTGAATGTCTCAAGTTTCAAAAGCGTCAAAATCACATTTGCTGCATAGAACCCACCTCTTAAATATCTATTTTGTTCTGTTTTTAGCGGAACCAGGAATACATTATCTGTGAAATTTTCAACTGTCCAGCTATCACGGTTCATGCAATACAGGCTGGAGATGGACAAACTGTCACGTAGACGGACGGACAGCGAAGTCTTAGTAATAGGATTCTATTTTAACTTTTGGGTACGGAACTCTAAAATAATCATGTACAAAATATATAAAAAAAATTATGTTCTGTTTTATATGACCAAAAACAATTTATTTAATCTATAACATGTCAGCCGACAAAATAGACGTTGTTAATAGAAAAATAAAGTAAAGCACCTATAATTCTAAATTAAAGTACTTTAATAGACCGATATGATTTCAAATACGATTGTAAATCGATTAAATGCTAGTGCTAGTAAGATCGGTTCCTAAGTAGGTACTCGTAATTGCAGAACAAAAAAAACATTTAATGGTACAGCCTCTAACATATATATTATTACGAAATAGATATAACTTAGGATTGTAACGATTGTAACGCATTTTTTAGTCTTAACTATATCGAAAACAAAACCACATATAAAAAGCCTTATAAAATATAATACTAAGACTTTTATAAGTTAATATTAACTTAATTCTAATCATATATCAAACTTGCTACACATGTAGGTGTGTAATTAAATATAATCAATATAATCAAATTTTTAACAAGAAGTTTTTAATACGTCGTTATTTACACCCTCTTTTAAACCTCAGTAGACAGAAGTCAACAATTTAAGCCTAAGACAAATTTTCAAACAATATAACGAGTTAAAAATAAAAGTAACAAAGATATTAAAAATATGGCACTAACTAAATGTTCTTCTGGGAAGCTATACCAACAAAAAGCTCTTTCAAAGTTAGTCAAATATCTAAATAAAATGTTTTATTGGTTTGAATTTTAAAATAAAAATATATTCATAGAGGCTCTGTTCAAAACCCAGTTCTCTCGCTGTCGTAGTTGGTAAAGTTTTTTAATTTAAATTTGTATCTTCAAATAATAGCATTACACTGTTGCTGTTATACTTGTCAGGCGACATTGAAAGACTTTTTCTACAATCTTCTTATAAATCCGTTCTTAAAGTGTTTATTTAGTATTTCTGTAAGACTTTACACATTATAAACCAATTACGTTAAAATAGCATGTTTTGCGATAAATTTATTACATGTCCATTATTTAACTAAACTCTTAGTCGTAACTATTTTGAAAATAATAAACCAGTTGTTATGTTATTACAAACCATATATCATTTATGGGTAATAATTAAGTCAGCAAGACCACACATTGACGACGTTTCACCCCGAGGACTCATTAAAGCATTGTTGCATACAGTACATAATATATTACACAATGCACTAATGCAATATTAAATTGTATCAGTGCGCTCGCTAGCTATAATCCTATTTCGAACACAGGAGCGTATTTGAAAATAAAGTCACCTATAGTAAGAATGTGTCCTAGTGATATTACAATCGCCTTATTGAATATTATTAGTATCATTTCATATTATTAATACGTCGTTTTGTCGCATTCGGTTATTCATAATCCATTTCATTAAACATATTGCTTACAGTTTTCAATAAAAAGCAATAATGATCCTTAATACCACTTATTTAGATAAAATTATAAAAAATATTACTCTTATTTTCTGTAACATTCACTCACATAATTCGATTTTACAATATTGTAATATAATTTTAAGCTAAAAAAAATATATATTAGGCTAATATCGTGTAGACTATATTATTACAAGAAAAATAAAGAAGTCCATGAACTAATTCTTACAACATGCATTGTAAGTTCTCGAGAACAAAGGGTTCTTAAGTCAAGTCCACTCCTTTAATGTTGAAAAAACAAGGGTGTTCGGAGAATTACTGCCACTACATCAACTACTAAATAGATATCTTTAGTCCTCATCATTTAGATGCTTGGAAATACTTACGTAATTACGCATAAATGGTGAAGACCATTTATATTCTATTTTATAAGACGCAACAAATTCAATAAGTACATAATAATATTATTTTTATTCTTTTTAGAGGTCTATTTGTATCGGGGGTTTTTTAAATTTTAATTTTTTTTTTTCTGCTTTTTAAAGTTATGTTACTAGTTTCTGAATTGTACTAAATGAACCTACAGACACACAAAATTTTCAATTGCTTAAGTAGGATAGATTTGTTTGTTTGTTTGAATTGAATAGACTCCGAAACTACGGGACCGATTTTAAATAAATCTTTTAGCATTAGAATCCTATATTATGATGTACAAAGGTTATATTCAATACGAGAAATATATATTATATTTAATAAAATAAGGATCCACGTGAAAGTTTCGACAATGTAATAAATTATAAATGTTTTAAGTAACATGATTCAAGACTTTTTCATATGGGTAGGTAGGTAAGTTTCATATATACCCACTTTGAAACAATTTTATTATATGTATAGATTTCATTTTGTCGTTATCACCTTTGGTTGCATGCAATATATATTAGAAACGAAAACATAACGAAAAATTTCTATCAGTTTCAGAATTTTTCAACACTCTGTTGCTCTAAAGTAGTTAAGCAGTAGGTTTAATAGGTTTAAGCTCTATGATTTATAAATTAAACTTTATAAACTGGAAACTTTTTTTAATAAAATAGAACGTATTTGATTCAGGAATAACGTAGGTTAAAATCATTATATTCAGAGATTATCAGTTCCAAACAAGCGAAAAAAATTACAACGTTATTAAAGTTGATGTAGATAGGGTGATTAAATGTCGCTTGTAGTCTAATGTTGAGTAAAATAATATTCATGAATTTGCTTATACACGTTACACGTTACGTTACGTTACACGTTACGTTTGTTACACGTTTATAATATTACTAGGGGTAGTTTTATATTCAAAATTGTAATTCATTCTAAATAGTTTTTGTGGTTTTGAGCAAACAATGGATCGACTAAATACACTTATATATATATATATATATACGTATTCACTTATATTTATATATGACCTCACGAAAAAACGCCACTCTGCCCCTCTGGCAAAACGTTCCCATATTTATCAAAAAATATCCTTAGCCAAGTTCCGGTCTCGTCAAAAGCACTTTTAGTACGTGTGATCCTTAACCGTCTCAATACCGACCGACGTTCTCAAAAACATTAAGTTTAATAATGTTACATATAAAATTTACAGATATTTAGAAACCATTGAAAAGTGGTAACAAAAGAAAACTTGGATAACTAAATACATCACTGTTACTACTAAAAGAATCAAAGCATTGTAACTTTCAATGTTAGTAAAAAATCAAATAAAAAATAAAAAATATATGATTCCTGTTTTGGAATGCTAATAGACAACACCTTGGCACTGGATATAGTGAAACAATTTGTGCAGAATAGTTACTAAGTTGATTATGCCTAGCCTGCCTGTTCTTAACATAGTCATTAGATTTATAATTAGCTTAGAATACAACCACGTGGTTAAAAATTATGATTTTTATATGTTAATCTCATCATCATATACACTGGACTTTAGTATACCTACGAGTGAATAGAATTAGAGCCTCGCTGCCCAGTTTCCCTTAGCCTACGAACTGGTAACATATTTAAACTATATTAGGGAGGAATCTGTGCAGTCTAAAATCAGTTTTTTTTTGTTATAATGAAGTTTTATGAGTAAAGACAAACAGCAATAAAATGCACGAGAACAAAGTTTCAGTTTTATTTTACCAGTACCGTTCAAATTGTTTCATGGCATTAATCCGAAGAAACTTTACGTTTTTCTACTGAATGTTAAGGTCAGATTGTTCATCGTTGTAAAAAAGTTAAGTTGTGAACTTAAGAGTCAACAACAAGATACATTCAAAATTAAATACCCGAATATAAATTATTTATTATACAAGTGTTACAAGATATTAAATTAATTCCTTTTACCTAATAATATTTTTTTTATATGTACACATATGTGTGAGTGAGTGGGTATATACTTGGCGGTACTCACGGTCATGTTTCGGATTATGCCCAATATTTTTCGAACACATTCACAGTCCTCACTCATGACTGCAATGCATATAATAAATTTGTCACTGATCGAAAACTGTACATGGAAAATAGTAAAAAAAAATAATGATGGGGGGCAAAAGAGAACCCAAAACAATGTTTTTTCATTTTGTTTGTTTGTCTGTATGTTGTTGTGCACGTTAATCTCAGAAACGGATTAATCGATTTGGATGCAGTTTTCGGGAATATATTGTCATGGGATTCACTTAACATTTTTTTTAACAATCGGTTAACAAATAAAGAAGTTATTAATCTCTTATTTTCGTACCATTATTGCATACCAGTGATTTAACATAAAAATATACATAAATAAACTAGAAATACTAATAATATTATTATTATTATAGTCCTACACGCAAATCTACTTGCCGGAGTTTGATGAAATTTAGAATGGGTACGTCGAAATCAAAATCAATACGTACGAAGTCGCAGGCACTACTTGTATAATAATATACTCATTGTAACAAAAATAATAGTTAATCAAAAAAATAGTACAGTTCAAAACTTTTGAAAATTCTTTTATTAAAACTACTGAAAACTAAAATAAGATATTAAAAGAAGATTATTAATAACATTTTTTTACTATGACTTGCTGTTGCCAAAAACTTTGTCTCCCTCTCACTTTTTTCCATAGATTAAAATCATAAACCACCTGTAATCATTTAAAATTTATACAAATTCACACATTTGTAGTTTTATTGTTATTATAGCCCAAGCCTATTTTTGCGTTTGGCTAAAAAGAGACAAGCAATAGCTTTGAAAGTAAGTTGAACTACCAAGCACAAAGTTGTTATGCGCTAGTCCTTTCGAATAAAAAATATATATTCATAGAACGTTGTTCAATCTGTATTTTTTATCGCGGTGGTCGTTGGTAAAGTTTTTTAATTTAAATTTGTATCCTCAGATAATAGCGCTACATTGTTGCAGCTGTACTTGACAGGTGACCTTTTTTAACGAGTGTTTTACAGTGCTCCAGTTATTAATCCTTTTAAAACTCATAAAATAAATATAAAGTTTTAAGTTGACTATTATAACATGTTACGTTTTAATAAAAATAAAACAGATAAGTTGCAATTTTGTTAATGATCATTTAACGAACGTTATAATATTTATAATATTTTATACAAACTCTAAGATTTTATACAAACTACTGTGATAACAACTAGTATCTAGTTAGTACAATTGTGTTAACAGTTATTATCTTGTTAGAATATTCAGCTATATACGTTTATTTAATAGAACTAAGAAAATGATAGAACCTTCAGAGCCTTAATTAAAGAAGGACAATATATGTTTATTTTGATACATACAGACAAGACAAACATTAGAATGAATAACAGAATACTTTGTCAATAGCAACGTTATCATAATTAAGTATTTTTTGAAAAATACAGATAAGATTTATAAGAAATTTAACTGATTGAACTGATTTATAAGAAAGGTTAATGAAGAAATTTAGGAAAATAATCGAATGGACCAACTAAATAAAACAGTATACAAAAAAAACTTATTCACTAACATATTATAATAACAAAACTGAATTAAAACTATTCTTATCATTCATTTTATTTAATAAAACTAAGCTTAATAGAGACGATACTTGGGGATTATCAAACTCAGAGTTGGAATTTTATATTCAACGTGTTGAACTCGTAAGTTTTTTACCAATTATACTCGTATTTTTTTTTATATTTGATCCAGTATCATAGAAGTTTCAATATGAATGCAGAAATTATGGATATGTATGACAGTTCATCTTTTGACATAAACAAATCGTGTATATGCCATAAAACCAACCAGAACCCCTCTTTTACTTTTTTATTGATTACAAAACCGTGTACGGAAGGGAGAGTATCTTACAAATCCAAAATGTATGATTTTTTTATCGAACCAATAATTGTACTGGGCTGGTTGTCAATACCTATAAAAAACTCAAACATTATATTAACGAAATTATAGACAAAGTTGTGTCCGTTGAATTATATGGTCTCTAAGGTAAGCCCGGCAGGTCTCGTTTCTCGTGAGATGAAGGTTGATTTTGTCAGCGAACCAGTTTTATAGGACCTTCTGTTCTATATTCAAATATTAAAATTTCTATTACTTATACTTTTGTATAAGTAATAGTCAGTTATATCCATAGATTCATTTTAAAATATAAAAATAAAAACAGGTTCTCTAAGTAAGTAAGAACTACTAATTTCAATGACTAATTTGAATAATTTTACTAATCACTTTTACTGAATTAACAAATATAAGTCATTCGTGTAGGTGGAAGGAAGATGATATGATTCGCCTTATGACTAGAATGTCTAATAGCTCATTTTTTGTTAGACTTGCTGTTGACTTCAAAGTAGCATTCTACTTTGGTCATATTAGGGTATAAACAGTCCGTTGATGCATCGACCACTTTAGTTCCCACCAACAACGATAAAATTTGTTTCTTATCTGGCATACTTTTACCTTTTAATAAACACTGATACAGTTCCTTTGGTTTGCACTGAGTATCTTCTTTTGTTTTTCTTCCATGAACCTACATTTGGAATCGCATTTGTTCCTGACGTTTTAAAAATGCAAAATATGAAAAAAATATTGAAATAAAAACGTTCACTTTGAATGTTTATATGAAAGATTTCTTTCTATCTTCTTCTGCCTTTTCTTCATAAACGCACCATTTGCAATCGCGTTTGTTTCTTGCGTTTCATGAGTGCAATGTATGAAAAAAAAAAACTGGAAATGAAAAACTTTGACTTGAATTGTTTGTAAGAAAATAAATATTTATTTTATTTGTAGTAGAAGAATTTATAAGAAAAGCATTTTAAAACAATCAAATCAATGTCACCTGTCCAATTCAGCAATGTATTTAGGATAACATAAACGTTCATTTTCGCGCTCCCTCTTTTTATTCTAAACATAAAAAAGTAACAGGTTTTTATTATTTTTGTTGTGCTATTTTGAATTAGCTATTTTCCGAAACTTCATCGTGGAAGTTTTAATTAGGGTCTTATTTTACCGTCTTGAATTAGTTTTTTAAATGTTTAGCTCTTCTTCACTCAACTTGTACTTCTACCGACGTGCTTTTAAAGTAAATTACGCAAAGGAATTGATTCAAATTGCTATTGCTAATATTTCATAACTTACATAAATTAAATCAATTCAAAATGGGTGAGGAGTTATACAATATATTATATATTGATCATAATTTAGTTAGTAGTATTTATTCACCAATTACTGGATAACTTCTTCTGCTGGTATTCAAAACCATATCAATGAACCAGTCCATAACATTTAAAGATTTAATGAATTCTGGATTCCCATACTTTGAAAAATTATCCTGCTGATTTGCATGATTGTACTTTTATAATGTTCTCTGTTTTAGACCGACTCAACTATAATAGCCACGCAGTTGTATTATTTTCTGTTTGTTTTTTTTTAATTCCAACGCGACGGGATATAGCAAATAACATTAATATTTTTCAGCGTCATACGAACCTACATAATACATTTGTTATGAATTAAAACAATCAACCTTGTTATTTAATTATGGTCAAAAACAAGTGACCATTCACCGTTCGCCTTGATTTTGTATTAACGTAGAGCATCTGTTTGCTATACGCACGGAGTTATTTGTTTTTTTTAATTTTCATTTCATTTTCAAAAAATAATGAAATCAAATTGTTATGTCAATACCAAGAGGGATTTATAGAGAAACAAAAATTTATATTTTTTTTAATGCATTAAAACCCAAATTATGACATCTAAAACAGTTGAATCTAGTGTTAGCTTTTACATAATTGGAGAGTAGGTTCTGATAAAAAAATGAAGATATCAGTTGTTGGTTTGACTAAAACATGTAATGTTTGTATTGAAGTTTAATTGACTAAATAAATAATAGAAATATTGGATACTAATTTGATTAAGAGTAGTGAATATATAAATCGTCTCCCTGCTAAGAGAAGGCAGTGTGTAATCGAGAGACAGACTTCTATATCAGAACTAGTATAATACAAAGTAACTGTGATAGTAAAGAGTTTAAATAGTAAACAGCTTGGTGTGTTTGCGAGCAGTGCCATAAAGTGTTTTAAAGAATAGAACGGCTGTCTTTGGTGATTCTTTGCAGTAGGAGAGTTCTAACACTAGTCTTTATATTTGAACTAGAATTCTCAATGAACTTCATTCGAAATATGTAGATATAATAATGGACAATCTTTTTTGTTTTATATTTTATCCAAGCAAAGTTTTTTAATTTGATTTAAAACAATTTGTGAGGTTGATGCTTCGGTTAAGATATAAGAGAATCCTGGAGTATATTACTAAATACTGCCTAAGTATTTGATGCTTATCTTTTTTGAGCAACTGTAAGAGTTGAAACGTCTCGCGCTGATTCACAAACAGATTAACGGTACTCACTAATCAAAATGTCGAAAATATTTATATTAATAATTAATGTTATTTTCATGTACAAAGCGCATTGAACCCGTAGCGTCTAAAGCAAATACTTTTGCATGTGTTTCAACTAATGTTCCTTGTGTCTGTCTTTGAAATAATTACGATGATATGATGATGATGATCGGTACGAAGGTAGTCACTCGTTGCCAATGATGGTACCAATAATCAGGTGTTTATGGTTTTGAAACAATTACCATGCAGGATATGTACATTATTGAAAACTCCACAAGATCCTTGCGATATATTCTTAGTCACTACTTGTTATTTAAAAATAAAGGAATCGATTTACTTTCTAATACTTGATTCAGTCTACCAATTAAACTAAAACATGCGTAAGAGAGAGACCGCGTTTTTATCATTCAGAGGAGTAATTCTAACAACGTACTTTGTACTATGTACTCTATAATAATTATTATTACTTTAGTTTTAATATATTAGTTATATTAGTTTTTCACTTATAATTATATTAGTTTTTCACTTATTATAATTATATTAGTTTTTCACTTGAATTACCGCGGGCCATCGCATTTTTCCATTAGAGCCATATCAGTGCGCGTAGTTGGCAAATTTAAATAATTAACTAAATTTATATTCCCAGAGTTAGTATTATTTCCATTTTTAGCTTCTAAAACTTGCTTAACAGAAAAGTACATTATGTCAAAACTAGTCCACGCTTGTTAATGAACAGGTATCTGCGGTTTTAATTTAATTTGCACCATATTAAAACTGTTGTCGGTAATATTTTATTCTAAATCCTTACGTAATAATTCAGAGTTATATACTGTTTGGTTAATAACGGTATTCTTGTCGTGTCTTCTTCCGACTCTATATAAAAATACTTTTTATTATCAATCGAGTGAACCTCATTCTAAATTTAGGTAAATTATAGAATACGTCACTTGAATAACTCTTCTTATTATTCAACCTCTTTTATTGCTTATACTCCTATATACAGTTTTATAAAATATAGATTATTATTATTTATTGTTGCTATACCGCATACAATATTTTGACAAAAAATATATAAACTATAACAAAATATGTTAAAGAATAATACGGATGTTTTAATAGTTAATTAAATTCAGTGAAATTGATACTATACTCGATTTATAAACAAATACCAATATTTCATTGTGTTGTTTTGGGTTACATTAGTTTATTATATTTTCCTATGGTTTTCGATAAACCAGCCTGTATTAAACAGAAAAAAACTCAAAAGAATTTACTAAAATCATTCTTGAATTTTTAAAACAGTACGGCGATAGAATATAGTTAATTAGACATAGTTTAAGATATTTATCATAAAAACGAAACTAGTACAAAAAGAGAGAAATTATATTTAGAAGAGATATATTATGCTTTTAAATAATAGAATTATAATCTAAATATTTACGATGTTTTTTTTAATAAGCCAACTTTTAAAACATTTTAAAACAGTACGGCGATAGATTATAGTTAATTAGATATAGTTTAAATTATTTCTCATGAAAACGAAACTAGTACAAAAAGAGAGAAATTGTATTTAGAAGAGATATATTATGCTTTTAAATAATTGAATTATAATCCAAATCTATACATATAATAAAATCGTCACTGAGCCATTCCTGTACATGGAATTAAAAAAAATAAAAACATCATAGGGGGGCTTTATAAAAGCAAGAGAACCCAAAACAATGGTTTTTCAGCTTGTCTGTTTGTCTGTATGTCTGTATGTCTGTATGTCTGTATGTCTGTATGTTTGTGCACGCTAATCTCAGAAACGACTTAACCAATTTTAATGCGGTTTTTAGGAATATATTATCACAGTCTTCACTTAACATTTAGTGTATATTTCATCTAAATCGGTTAATAAATAAAAAAGTTATGACTGTTTATGTCAATGACGTAATAGGTACCATGAAAATCTTATTTTATACATGTAATAAGTCTGTAGAGAAGTAGTCTTTGTACATTAAAAATATTTAAAAAATATACCAGGATGTGAAGTAATAACTAACAGATTTCATTTTCAGCATTTTTAAAATCTTTGTCTGTTTATCTATTTGTCTTTTTGTTTGCGCTTACAATGCAAACGCTGGTTGAACTTCACGAGATAGATCAAAATAATGTACTAAGTATTGTATACCTTAAAAAGTTCTACAAGAAAATCCGCGATGGTATATGTTTATCTCTTAGGGATAACCTGTGGGTTATCCCATTCCCCATTCCATAGCAAATTTTTATCCTTTACTTTTTAAGAAAAATAATAGGTAGTTTACGAAGCGGTTTTAAAAAATACAGTTTTAATCCGTATCTAATTAAGTAACTTAAATACATTTTACAATTAATATGGAACAATATAGCCACTTACAGCATCTAATTTTAATGAATATTTTCGAAGATATTACAGATTTAAAATATAGGGTCTTCGCGTTTGCGGCGGTACGGTCTACCGGCGCACTCTGGTATGGAACCGTGCAAACCGTCTCAAAAATGACTTTTTGTGAATGTTCAGTATCGAAAATTTTATTAATGAATATAGCTAATTGAACGTTTATCATTTAAAATAGATTTTTTTTAAATAAACTAGACCTGCAAGTTGATGGTGAAAATAACTTCGATTGTGTAGCTCAGAATTTTTCAAGTTTACCTGGTAATATTTTGATTATGTTTAATGAAAATCTGTAAGTGTGATATATGGTTAGAATGGTTATTAAATACTCTGTTTAAGAAGTATTGAAATGGACGTTAAGTTAAGTTAAGAAAAACAAGAGTTAAGTTAAGAAAAACAAGAGAGGTATTAAAATAATTACAGTACCTAATATTGTATCCTTATTAAAAACTTAAAATATACTTTTGACAGTGAGCGATGTTTGCCGATTTTCACTTAAAATAGGTCATAGAAGCCAATACAAAAAAAGGGAAGTGGGAATTGTTTTACTATAAATTTAAGGCGTGCGAAGCCGCGGGCAAAAGCTAGTACTAAATATATTAACGATTTTTTTTTATAATAAGCCAAATTTTAAAACATTTTAAAACAGTATGGCGATAGATTATAGTTAATTAGACATAGTTTAAATTATTTCTCATAAAAACGAAACTAGTACAAAGAGAGAGAAATTTTAAATACTAAATATTTTTACGATTTTTTTTTCATAATAAGCCAACTTTTAAAACATTCTCTGTTGCCATAGTTTGCTTCCAAAGCTTTGCTTTCAGGTGTTTGTGTTTATATTACAATAATTCGATACATATTAAAAGTGATTTCATATAGAACTGGCTTATATACCTACCTGTGGCCCGTGACTTCTTTTAAAATGTTTTGTGAGTAACATTTTGAATCAAAATGTGGGCGATGCCGTTTATGAAATGAACTATGAAAGGTAGTGAAATTCCCAAACAAAATAATTTAACGACGTAGACTTTTATTCAATAAATAAAAAAGAGGCACATTATGATGAGATATAATATTCAAAATTCAAGTATTTTTTTCAATATATTATGTCACAGACAAAACCACGTGCAAAGGTAGATGTAAAAGCTACATTATAGTTAAGTTTCATTAAAATAAATTCAGTATTTTTTACGTGCAAGAATACCAAACATCCATCCATACTTACAAACTTTCGCGTTTATAATATTAGTAGGATGTTATATTATACATATAATGCTCCTGATGCAGATCTATATTCCTGTGATGATGGTTTCATAACGCTGGTACAAAAAAGATAATAATTAGATTTGGAAATAAATATATTAAGCTACTAAATAATAGAATTTTAATATGTACGCGTAAATCGCCAGCGTTCCAACAATAAAAAGATCTCAGAAACCCCTGAATGGCCTAGGCATATTACAACTTGATAAATCACTGTACTGCGACAAGCATTACCTACTTAATAGAAGATAGTTATGTTACAATAGTTAACACAGTACTGTCGATGACATTCAATTAGGACATTGGTTAAGTGCAATCAGGGAAATTGCAATCGGAGATACATTCATGTAACACACACAGTGTTAACGAACAACTGTGTTTAGAGCCCGTTCTGCAAAACTAGTAAAAGTTATCATCAAGTGGTAATCAATAAAAAATAAGGATAAATATAACCAGAACTTTATTTGTATAATATTCAATTTTAAAAAGCTATAACATATAATGACAATTAATTGGAATCTTTTTCTGAATAGAGGTTTGTAACAAAGGAGGACAAAAATAAAAAACATTAACGAAGAACGGTATAACAATTTCAAAAATCACGATGAAAATAACAAGAATGTTTTTTATTTAGATATTACTGCTAAATAAAAAACATTGTTAAATATACTTCGGAATAAAAATATAGAGCATGGTATTCAACTCTTATTTTAATTTGTATCCTCAGATAATAACTACACTGTTGCTGCTGTACTTGACAGGCGACATTGAAACAAGTGTTTTGCAATGTTTTAATTCTTTTGTAAGAAAATTAAATAAAAAGCTTCTTTATATGATACAAGTGTTAAGAAATTATTTTAAATAGGCTTGTTATCAATACAAATAAGTCATCAGTATATAACACTTACCCATCTAATTATTACAAGAAGAATAATTTTGTAAAAATTGTGCCAAACTACAATACAATTACTGTAAGAACTAATTTACCTGATATATGTAAAAAATATATCAGTTAAATGTTATTGCAATTGACAAATAATTAGTTTAATCTTATAATATAGACAGATGAGAATATCAGGGCATCTTATCCCTGAGGACTTATTAATTCACAGCCGCAATACAATACGTAAGTAGTCACTAATTGCATTATTTTTAGTTTAAAAGGAAGGGTGAGTCCTATTTCATTTCTTCCAAATAATTAAGCGGGTTTTATTCAAAACTATCTAAGCCTTGAAAATAGATAATTTAAACTGAGTAATTATTTTTGTCAAATGTTATAAAGTATTTAGATACCTACCTTGTTCCTAAGTCTTTCTTCTGTTTTTTGTAATTAATTAAACTTACAAATATGTAAAAAATTAAAGTAAACTTATTATAAAGAATTGTAAACCTTGTCATGTTTAAGCATTTCCATAGTAAAAACGAAAATTAAATCTTTTACGTAGTCACTACGCGATACAAGAACGGAGACACAAAAATTAGAATGTTCAATTATTCTTAGACCTCTAAGCATTATAATGTTGAACATATATATCATTTATCTTTTTAATTTAACTGCTTTTTTACCTCTTTGTTACCACTTTCGTTTAGGTATTTAGGTACCTTCATAAAATTAACATTTTATATGTACCTAACCAGTGTTTATATTAATTGAACGGGTAACATAATTCCCTATAAGTTCAACGAAAATCGATATGTATTAATTAAACATCTGGTATCAGATATCCTATTGAATGAAAGGTACAGAAGTTCGTAACACGTCCGAAACATGATTCAAAACTACTTATAGCCTCCGGGAATGAAACAGCTAGCTTATCTATGAGTTGTTCTGATGTACCTATAACTACCATCTAAATCCATTCATTCGCTTGTGCATACTGTAAATATACCTCCGTCCATCCTAATACAAACATACAAACTTTTGTAATAATTAGTAAGTAACTTGAGCAATATTTAAAGGATTTTTTTATATGTAGCATCCATTGAGCAAGACAACATTTTAGTCAGGATTATTCAACCTGTGATATCTTAAAACTTATTTAATTCTATTACGGATAAGATGTACTATATTAAAATACTAGCTTTTGCCCGCGGCTTCGCACGCCTTAAATTCGTAGTTAAACAATTCCCACTTCCCTTTTTTTGAATTGGCTTCTATATGACTAATTTTAAGTGAAACAATCAAAATTACGACATCGGCAGACATCGCTCACTGTCAAAAGTATATTTAAAATTTTTAATAAGAATACAATATTAGGTACTGTAATTATTTTTATACCTCTCTTGTTTTTACTAAAAAGTCCATTTAAATACTTCTTAAGCAGAATACTTAATAACCATTCTAACCATATATCACACTTACAGATTTTCATTGAACATAATCAAAATATTACCATGTAAACTTGAAAAATTCTGAGCTACACAATCGAAGTTATTTTCACCATCAACTTGCAGGTCTAGTTTTATTTTAAAAAATCTATTTTAAATGATAAACGTTCAATTAGCTATATGCATTAACAAATTTTCAATACTGAACATTCACAAAAGCCATTTTTGAGACGGTCTGCACGATTCCATACCAGAGTGCGCCGGTAGACCGTACGGCCGCAAACGCGAAGACCCTATATTTTAAATCTGTAATAGCTTCGAAAATATGCATTAAAATTATATGCTGTAAGAGGCTATATTGTTCCATATTAAATGTAAAATGTATTGAAGTTACTTAATTAGATACGAATTAAAGCTGTATTTCTTAAAATCGCTTCGTAAATTACCTATTATTTTTCGTAAAAAGTAAAGGATAAAAATTTGCTATTGTGGGTTATCCCTAAGAGATAAACATATACCATCGCAGATTGTCTTGTAGAACTTTTTAAGGTATACAATACTTAGTACATTATTTTGATCTATCTCGTGGAGTTCAACCAGCGTTTGCATTGTAGGCGCAAACAAAAAGACAAACAGATAAACAGGCAAAGATTTTAAAAATGCTGAAAATGGATTCTGTTAGTTATTACTTTACATCCTGGTATATTTTTTTAAATATTTTTAATGTACAAAGACTACTCTACAGTTTTATTACATGTATAAAATAAGATTTTCATGGTACCTATTACGTGATTGACATAAATAGTCATAACTTTTTTATTTCTTAACCGATTTAGATGAAATAAACACTAAATGTTAAGTGAAGACTGTAATAATATATTCCTGAAAACCGCATTCAAATTGGTTAAGCCCTTTCTGAGATTAGCGTGCACAAACATACAGACATACAGACATACAGACATACAGACAAACAGACAAACTGAAAAACCATTGTTTTGGGTTCTCTTGCTCTTATAAAGCGCCCCTATGATGTTTTTTTTTTGTTTTGATTCCATGTACAGGAATGGCTCAGTGACGATTTTATTATATGTATAGATATGAATTATACAAATAAGCAATATGTTAATGTGCTAATTTAAGTATGTACATAAATAATTTTATTTACGATATGGATCTGTACCTATTGATAAAATAAGCTGACTAAAAACTTATTACCTACTTTTATTTAACAGTTATGTATAGACGTAAGGAGTAACAGTTATGTTTAGACGTAAGGAATTTATGTATAGATCCTATTTAATTCATATTAATTTACATGAGATAAAAATAAAACGATAACTTGAAGGGTATAAACATTATAATTGGGAAACAACTAAAATAATAGTACATACAATTAATACAAGAAGGTTTTGATATATATCATAGGGCTCATCCAGAAATACTAGGTTTCGCCGAAATCGTGATCAAAAATAAAAAATTTACAGGACACCTTTGCTTTTTTACCTATTTACAATTTATAAAACGTTCTGAAATGTTTGTAGATAATAATGAAAACAACTTGAAAATTCCTCAGAGGATATACCTGGAAAACGTTGAAAGCATTTTATATTCAGAATTATAACATTTTATTAATATTTTAATAGTCTAGCAACAAACAACACTGTTTGTGCAAGTAAGTACGCTTTCCGCCCTAACAAGCTAAGTTTTGTGGGCGGAGAAAACACCGATAAAATGCACAAGGACAAACTTCCTTAACGTTCATCTTCCTGTTTTCACTTTGTTTTTACAAGCTTATATTTTCAACTTTATTTATTTAATCTTGCAAATTACGCGAAATATTGAATTATAGACAATCAAGACACTTTTTATTTTAGTTGAAAACTTACATTTATTCATTTTAATTATCATAAAAAGGATATTAGATCTAAGACTAGTCTACTAAACCGTTTAAAATGCACATCAGCAATTTCGGATAAAATAACTCATCAAAACTAATACAAAGAACAGCATTAATTAAAAGTTCAGCGATGACGAGGCCCCGGACAAGTTGTTGTAAATAACTGAAAGAAAAAGTACTTTGGTATAAAAAGAGCACGATTCAAAAGTACTGTGTTTTATTATTTAAAACAAACGTTTGAAGAATCCACAGATTGTTTTTCCAGGTGTACTTTTTATCTGTTTATATTTTAGTAAAATTTAGTAGTAATAGTGTTAGAAAACGAAGGATTTATGTATTTTTTTTTAAATCTCTAAAAAAACATTTTGCTGTTGTTGCATTTGACATGGTTTTCTTTAAAAAACTGTTACTTACGTTCCATTTATCTTTTGTCTTCTTAGTTTATAAAGACTCTGAGTGCCAACTGCTATATTTTTTTACTGCTCTGTTCTGTTGCCAACGACTTCATTTGCCTTTTCCCTCTTTTCCCGATTAGAATCGTAAACTATCTATCATGCTTAAAATTAGTTGAAATCCATACATATTTAGGTATATTTTAATTATGTCTCTGACCATTTTCTCTGTTTTCCTTTGAAAATGAAAAAAATGTCCTAGGTGATAAATGTTCGTTAGGTTACATAATGACCCAATACCACATTGAATTACATTGCAATCTAAACAACAAGCCTACTTAGACATAAAAACAAATAAATAAAAGAGACAAATATAAAAGTTCTAAGAACTATTGTTTTGTGATCTCTCATTTAGAAATAATGAGTAATATGAGATAAGTAGATAAATCCTTTTTTATTCTCGAAGCAGTCCATTTTCTTCGAAGAAGATCTAATGAATCACTTTTAAATTAGTTATACTATTAACGGAAGTATTTTTATCTAATACAAATTCTTTCTCGCGACTTTATCTGCGTTCGTTACGGAGTCCTTTTTATTTTAAATTACTTTGCAAAAACGAGCACAATTAAAAGCACTTTTAGTTAAACTGATTAATATACAAACATTCCCTCACTTCACTCTGTTCATTCTAACTTCCTTCATAAAAAAATATGGGAAAAGTAGCTTATTACAAACCAACTTATAAACTACCTCATTGTAAGTTTAGTTATTCATATTTGTGTATGTATATTTTTTTCTCAATACCTACACAATATTTTTTTCGATATATATTTTTCTGAGTGATGCTTTGGATGAAATCACTTGTTAATTTTTTGTTTAAAACCACAACAACAATGGCCAAAACAAAAGTAAAAAACCGACCAGGTGCAAGTAGAACTCGCGCACAAAGAGTTCCTTAATATTGTAAATAAAAACGGCACAACAATCACGTTTGTTTTATGGAAGCCCCTTTAATATTGTTTTTATTTTATTTTAATTATTTATTTTTAAAGTGAACATAATATAACTAATTATTCTCTGAATTTCTCAAGCTTCAAAAGCGTCAAAATTACATTTGTTGCATAGAACCCACCTCTTAAATATCTATTTTGTTCTGTTTTTAGCGGAACCAGGAATACATTATCTGTGAAATTTTCAACTGTCCAGCTACAGCTACAACTGTGCGATACAGTCTGGAGATGGACAAACTGTCACGTAGACGGACGGACAGCGAAGTCTTAGTAATAGGGTTCTGTTTTAACTTTTGGGTATGGAACTCTAAAATAATCCTGTACAAAATATATAAAAAAAATGTGTTCTGTTTTATATGACAAAGAACAATTTATTAAATCTATAACATGTCAGCCGAGAAAAAAGATATTGTTAATAAAAAAATAATGTAAAACACCTATAATTCTAAATTGAAGTACTTTAAGAGACCAATATGATTTCAAATAGGATTGTAAATCGATTAAATTGTAGTGCTAGTAAAATCGGTTCCTAAGTACTCGTAACTGAAGAACAAAAATCATTTAACAATACAGCCTCTAATATAGAAAAAGTCTCTCAGAAGTCAACAATTTAAGCCTAAGACAAATTTATAAACCATATAACAAGTTAAAAATAAAAGTAACAAAGATAGTAAAAATATGGCACTAATTAAATGTTCTCCTGGGTAGATACCAACAAAAAGCTCTTTCAAAGTTGGCCAAATATCTAAAAAAAATGTTTTTATGGTTTGAATTTTAAAATAAAAATATACTCATAGAGGCTCTGTTCAAAATCTAGTTCTCTCGCTGTCGTAGTTGGTAAAGTTTTTTAATTTAAATTTGTATCTTCAAATAATAGCACTACACTGTTGCTGTTATACTTGTCAGGCGACATTGAAAGACTTTTTCTACAATCTTCTTATAAATCCGTTCTTAAAGTGTTTATTTAGTATTTCTGTATAGCTTTCCACATTATAAAACATTTACTTTAAAATAGCAGCTATAAAATATACTTAAAATATAACAAAAACATGTAACAATGAATACCTTTGAGAGATAATAAATTATGTAACTAAATTCTTATTCGTGACTATATTGAAATATTAAATCAGTTCTGCTTGTTATGTTATTGCAATTCCTATATAATTTATGGGTAATAATTAAGTCAGCAAGACCACATTGACGACGTTTCACCCCGAGGACTCATTAAAGCATTGTTGCATACAGTACATAATATATTACACAATGCACTAATGCAATATTAAATTGTGTCCGTGCGCTCGCTAGCTATAATCCTATTTCGAACACAGGAGCGTATTTGAAAATAAAGTCAACTATAGTAAGAATGTGTCCTAGTGATATTACAATCGCCTTATGGAGTATTATTAGTATCATTTCATATTATTAATACGCCGTTTTGTCGCATTCGGTTGTTCATAATCCATTTCATTAAACATATTGCTTACAGTTTTCAATAAAAAGCAATAATGATCCTTAATACCACTTATTTAGATAAAATTATAAAAAATATTACTCTTATTATCTGAAACATTCACACACTATGGGTTAGTTTTTCTATGTAATCCTACATAATTTGATTTCACAATAATACAATATATAATATTAAGCTAAAAATTATATTAGGCTAATATCGTGTAAAACTATATTATTACAAGAAAAATAAAGAAGTCTATGAACTGTTTCTTACAACATGCATTGTAAGCCCTCGAGAGCAAAGGATTCTTAAGTCAATTCCACTCCGTTAATGTTGGAAAAACAAGGGGAGTTCGGAGAATTACTGCCACTACATCAACTACTACATAGATCTTTAGTCCTCATCATTTAGATGCTTGGAAATACTTACGTAATTACGCATAGACCTTTACCTTTACTATTTATATTCTATATGTTTATTTTATAAGACATGGATCAAACGAGCAGTCGGCCTACCTGATAGTAAGTAGTGCCGTCCATCGACATTCCAAATATATTTACAAATTTACGTTTATTTATTTCAATGCAGTAAGCAACAGTTTTAAAAAAAAAACTGTTTGGATTTATTTAAAAAAATATTTTGTCGTTATCACCTTTGGTTGCATACATATATATTAGAAACAAAAACAAAACGGAAACTTTCTATCGGTTTCAGAATTTTTCAACACTTTGTTGCAATAAAGTAGTTAAGCAGTAGGTTTTATAGGTTTAAGCTTTTATATATGGTTTATAAATTAAAGTTTTTAAACTGGAAACTTGTTTTAAATAAAATAGAACGTATTTGATTCCGGAGTAACGTAGGTTAAAATCATTCTATTCAGAGATTATCAGTTCCAAACAAGCGAATAAAATTTACAACGTTAGTAAAATTTAATGTAGATATGGTGATTCAATGTCACTTGTAGTCTATTGTTAAGAAAAATAATTTATATTTATTATAAATAAATTCATGAATTTATTTATAAGAAATATTTCCATATCCAAAAATATTACAAATTATATTTTAAGGTACATTTTTTTTGTTCAAAATTTTTTAATACATTTAGAATATTACTAGTGGTAATTTTATATTAACAATTATAATTCATTCTATATACTGTTGGTGGTTTTGAACAATGGATCGACTAAATACCTGTCAGTATACACTTATAGTATACGGTCGTATATATATACAAGATCTTACCACAGACGAGTTAGCCAAAATGCTCGTACAAACATTATCCTTATTAGTAGGGAAGAATTCATTTTTATCTGTGAAGCCTAAAAGTTTTTTTTTGTTATAATGAAGTTTTATGAGTAAAGACAAACAGCAATAAAATGCACAAGAACAAAGTTACAGTTTTTTTTACCAGTACCGTTCAAATTGTTTCATGGCTTTTTTACAACTATGAACAACCTTAACAGTAAAAAATATAAAGCTTCTTCTGATTAATGCCATACTTTACTGGAATAACCGTAATATTTTGTTGCATAAGCATAAGCATAAGCATAAGCATAAGCATAAGCATAAGCATAAGCATAAGCATAAGCATAAGCATAAGCATAAGCATAAGCATAAGCATAAGCATAAGCATAAGCATAAGCATAAGCATAAGCATAAGCATAAGCATAAGCATAAGCATAAGCATAAGCATAAGCATAAGCATAAGCATAAGCATAAGCATAAGCATAAGCATAAGCATAAGCATAAGCATAAGCATAAGCATAAGCATAAGCATAAGCATAAGCATAAGCATAAGCATAAGCATAAGCATAAGCATAAGCATAAGCATAAGCATAAGCATAAGCATAAGCATAAGCATAAGCATAAGCATAAGCATAAGCATAAGCATAAGCATAAGCATAAGCATAAGCATAAGCATAAGCATAAGCATAAGCATAAGCATAAGCATAAGCATAAGCATAAGCATAAGCATAAGCATAAGCATAAGCATAAGCATAAGCATAAGCATAAGCATAAGCATAAGCATAAGCATAAGCATAAGCATAAGCATAAGCATAAGCATAAGCATAAGCATAAGCATAAGCATAAGCATAAGCATAAGCATAAGCATAAGCATAAGCATAAGCATAAGCATAAGCATAAGCATAAGCATAAGCATAAGCATAAGCATAAGCATAAGCATAAGCATAAGCATAAGCATAAGCATAAGCATAAGCATAAGCATAAGCATTACGTAAACGTAAACGTAAACGTAAACGTAAACGTAAACGTAAACGTAAACGTAAACGTAACCGTAAACGTAAACAAAACAAACCAAACAAAAATTACCGAGGTATCTCAAAATTATCGGTGATACCAAAACTTTATGAGAAGATTATCTATGATGCAATTTTCCCATTATTAAGATCTAAATTAATAAATAATCATCTTGGTTTCATAAATTAGTGGTTGTTTACCTAGGTGGCTTACATCTTATCTTCGTGAAAGATCACAAGCTGTAGCTGTTAAAGGTTTCACCTCGTCTTTTATTCGTATAACTTCTGGTGTACCACATATTGGGCCTTTACTTTTTAATATATTTACTACCGATGTCTGCAAATGTTTTAAATTTTCGCACTTTTTATTATATGCTGAAGATATTAAAATTTTTAAAGTTAGCAGAAATTTTCAAGACTGTACCAAATTACAAAATGATTTAAATAAATTAAATAACTATTGTACATCAAATGAAATATATCTTAATGTAGAAAAATACCATACAATTACATTTTCTAGAAAAAAGGAAATGTTGTCTTTTGATTATTATTTTTCTAATTCAAAAATAAAAAGGGTAACTGAGGTGAGAGATCTTGGGGTACTCTTGGATAGTCAAATTATCTTTGATATGCATATCGATAAAATTACAAAAGATGCTTATCGAATGCTCGCTTTCATTCTTAGACAAGGATCCGATTTTTGAAACATTAAATCTTTAATAATTCTTTATAAAGCATTTGTGAGACCAATCCTAGAATACGCCTAAATTATCTAGAATCCTTGTTACGCTTAATAGTCCAGTCATTTGGTAGTTTTACCTGGAAAGTTTTCCGGGAGTTTTGAAAATTAGTTATTTTATAGATTTCGGTATGCTCTTTTCGAATTTCAATTTTGCCACCTCGTATCTCCGCCGCTCGCACCGCCATTTTGAAAAAATGGCGGCTAAAACCAGTTTTTTCGAAATATCTCCTTTCCAATGCATTTTTTGAAAAAATATTTATGTACAAAATTAAAGTAGAATAAATTTCCTACAATTTATGTATTTATATTTTTTTTCATAATATCGATAGTTTTTGGGCGTACAAGCGTCACAAAGTATCTTCATCTCCACCACCACTTGTTTTTGGTATATTTTTTCTAAAATGTTCTACTATTGCCACAGGTATTGAAGAAGCAGTGTGGGTCTCTGTGTTGGGTCCCTATCTTTCGACTATAGAGACTATAGACATTGTATAGCCTCCATACTATACATAAAGTCGAGACTTTCAACTTTCTTTCTTTTTACGGTACGGTAGCTCAGTTGGTAGAGCGACGGGACGGTTTCCCAGTAGTCGCGGGTTCGAATCCCTGCCCGTATCGGTTTATTTTTCATTCTTTATTTATATAAAATTAAATAAGCTTAACATGGCTATACATGTTTAAAGATATTTTCAAACATTAATTTCGGTAGTGGCATCTTTTCAATGTTTATCTATACTGCAAAGTTAGAAACATTGGTTAGGATTTTCGAAAGAAACCTAATAGATGTCACCACCGTCCCGATAAAGACGATCACATATAGAATGCTTAATTCACCGAGACGGGCAGCGATACGGTAGCTCAGTTGGTAGAGCGACGGGACGGTTTCCCAGTAGTCGCGGGTTCGAATCCCTGCCCGTATCGGTTTATTTTTCATTCTTTATTTATATAAAATTAAATAAGCTTAACATGGCTATACATGTTTAATGATATTTTCAAACATTAATTTCGGTAGTGGCATCTTTTCAATGTTTATCTATACTGCAAAGTTAGAAACATTGGTTAGGATTTTCGAAAGAAACCTAATAGATGTCACCACCGTCCCGATAAAGACGATCACATATAGAATGCTTAATTCACCGAGACGGGCAGCGATACGGAAGCTCAGTTGGTAGAGCGACGGGACGGTTTCCCAGTAGTCGCGGGTTCGAATCCCTGCCCGTATCGGTTTATTTTTCATTCTTTATTTATATAAAATGAGATAGATACTGCAATGCATTAATTCTAACCTTAAACATAATTTCAATGAGTGTCAGTTTTCCTTGGACGAATTAATGGACAAAATTGAAGGTGATTACCGTCCCCACATAAAAAAAAACGCAAATTACGTTGATGATATTTTCATTACCGTCACTGCCAATAAGGCTAAATTGTCTTAAATAAAACAATTTTCTGTATTAGAAGCCATGACTCTAAGACCACAAACAACACTGTACGACGTACATACATATAAACGTATACTGATGACTCCGCCTAAACTAAATACTTCTCGTAACTTCTACCGACAGATGTTTCGTTGAAAGTCGAGAGTGTGGAGGCTATACAATGTCTATATTCTCCATAGTCGAAAGAAAGGGACCCAACACAGAGACCCACACTGCTTCTTCAATACCTGTGGCAATAGTAGAATATTTTAGAAAAAATATACCAAAATCACGTGGTGGTGTAGATGAAGATACTATGTGACGCTCGTACGCCAAAAACTATTAATATTATGAAAAAAAACATAAATACATAAATTGTAGGAAATTTATTCTACTTTAATTTTGTACATAAATATTTTTTTCAAAAAATGCATTGGAAAGGAGATATTTCGAAAAAATTGGTTTTATCCGACATTTTTTCAAAATGGCGGCGCGAGCGGCGGAGATACGAGGTGGCAAAATTGAAATTCCAAAAGAGCATACCGAAATCTATAAAATAACTAATTTTCAAAACTCCCGGAAAACTTTCCAGGTAACCCCCTTTTTTCGACCAAATGACTGGACTATAACATAAAGATCTATTTGAGAAAATACGGAATAAATTTTTAAAAATACTAAAATATAGATTTTCTACGTCTTTACCATTTGTATTATCGCTGGAACAACGCAGAGAACTTAAAGACCATTTTTTTCTTTTTAAAGTTTTTATAATATCATTGATTCTCCATATCTTCTTTGTAAAATTTCACTTAAATGTCCTCGCTTAGGTGCTCGTTCTCAGGCTATATTTCACATTCCCGTGTGAAGAACTCATTACTTAAAAAACAATTATATATTTAGATCTTGTGATAATCATAATGGAAAATATCACCATATTGACTTGTTTAATAATAATTTAGACAAATTTGTATCATTGCTCTAGAGTTTGTAGATAAGTTTTAGTTTTAAGATCTTTTTTTATTTTTAACCCGTTTTTATTTTTGTTTTTGTTCGATATGAGTAGTTTTAGAAGGTTTAAGTTTTAGCATAAACATAAGCACAAATATGAAACGTAATCGTAAACGTAAACGTAAACGTAAATGTAAACGTAAATAAAACAAACCAAACAAAAATTATCGTGGTATCTCAAAATTATCGGTGATACCAAAACTTTATGAGAAGATTATCTATGATGCAATTTTCCCATTATTAAGATCTAAATTAATAAATAATCATCTTGGTTTCATAAACAAACGTTCAACAGAAAGTAATCTTTGTGAATTTCTAGATGTAGTACTAAATGGAATGAACGATGGTCATAGGGTAGATGTCGTTTATACAGATTTACCAAAGGCATTTGAAAGTGACTACCCTGAAGTGACGTAAATTCTTCCCTTTCACAAACTAGTTGTATTTTAGTGATAAGAGGAAAGGAAAAGACACAATGTTGATCTTCAGTTTTTCCATTGCTTCTTTTGCTAAGATAACTGTTGTGTATTTGCAGTATTCTTTTAAGACTTGATGGGTAATAAGCTGCTGCACGCAGTCAGTTTCTGTACGAATACGTTGATTCACTTCCGTTTCACAAAGATATGGTCCGGGAGCCAGTGACAGATTTTCATGACCAATTTCCTCCCAAGTGAAAATTTGTAAAATGCAATAGAAAGTTGTGTTATGAAGCTTTGCGATCGTCAGCTGCGACTCCGGTGGTGGAGAAGGCAGTGGCAGCCTCCCACGCTCGAAGAAAAAAAAATATTTTTTAATCAATTCCTCCCATTCAAAAATTTCTTGAAGAATAGTTTATCTAATATCTTGAAGAGAAAATAAAGTCAGCTGACTATAACATGGTGGATTATACGTCAGCTGGCCGCCCGTATATGAAAAAAAAATTAAAAATGTTCAATGATTTCCTCTCAACTGAAAATTAATCTGGTGATAGTTTATATGTTACTGTGAATAAAAATTTACATCAGCTTGCTGTATGTCAGTGGAAAGTTCGTCGGCTGGTTACTTGAAATGTGTAATGTAGCAGCATTTATCACCTACTGAATCTTATCAGCTGACGACTTTTCCCTTTACTTACAGCTAGCTGATTTGTTTTATTATTTACTAGAGTATATTAACTATTCTCTTATAAATTTTCAACCAGGAGGAAATCACTTTTCTCTATTTATCTCTTTTTCTTATACAAATTAAAGTAATACATGAGCCTTTTTTACTTTGTAGGTAGATTGTAGATTCAAATTACCCTCTCCAGATTTTATGCTATAGCAGAGCGTAAAACACACTAACGAGAGGGTAAGTTGAAATTATAATGTGACTCGAATAGAAAGTGAAAGATTCCATGTTCCAACAAAGTGTTATTATGGTAACGGATAATTAAAAGTAAAAATGTCTAACGTGGTTACTTATTGCGTCTTTTGTAAAAAAACTAATGTTCATTCAAAATTATTTAGTGAAAATAATTTAAATAAGTGTAGATCTATATTAACAATACGAAAAATTATAATCAAACCGGTCAAAATACTGTGCTTCCTACACAGCCTAACCAATTTCAGTTGTATCACAGTGAGTGTTATCGACGTTATAATGCTTTGCCGCAAAAATATCGGAAAATAAGAACGATATCAGAAGAGACACCTTCAACATTAACGTAAATATATGGATAGAATGTTATTTCTTTCTACTATTTCGATTATAATTTTTTAACATATCAATGTAAGAAAAAAATTAAATTAAAAATTTAAAAAACCCCCGATACAAAAAAACCTCAAAAAGAAGAAAAATAATATTATTATGTACTTATTGAAGTCGTTGCGTCGGGGGACCGTTGTACGTATGTTGATAGTGTATATATTACGAAGTTAATCATTGAGGACTTATACTATACGATTCGATATCGTAATTTCTTTATTTGCCTTCTTAACTTACTTGCATTTAAATTTCTACCTTTATTAAACGGTCCCCCGACGCAACGAATTCAATAAGTACATACTAATATTATTTTTACTCTTTTTAGAGGTTTTTTTGTATAGGAGGTTTTTTAAATTTTTAATTTAATTTTTTTTTCTGGTTTTTAAAGTTATGTTACTAGTTTCTGAATTGTACTAAATGAACCTATAGACACACAAAATTTTAAAATGTTTAAGTAGGAAAGATTTGTTTGTTTGTTTGAATTGAATAGGATCCGAAACATCGGGACCGATTTTTAAATAAATCTTTTAGCATTAGAATCCTATATTATGATGTACAAAGGTTATATTTAATACGAGAAATATATATTATATTTAATAAAATAAGGACCCACGTGAAAGTTTCGACAATGTAATAAACTATAAATGTTTTAAGTAACATGATTCAAGACTTTTTCATATGGGTAGGTAGGTAGGTTTCATATATACGAATATTAATAAATATAAACATTTAGAGTTAAAATGATTTACAATCACTAATAACACTATGATGAAGGGATTTTTAAAATCACTAGCTATTGCCCGTGATTCTGTACGACTACGATCATAAGCCATATAAATATATTTTTACAGTTTCCGTGGACGCAGTCACGGGCAACCGCTATCCCTAATAAAGTACTTTACCTCAGTAAGTAAGTGTAAAAACCTTTTGGCCTTCATCCTTTTGGCGACGCCGCTGGGAATAGCTAGTTATTGCATAAGAACCTGTCCCCCGCACGAATAAAACTTCAATATCTTAGAGATGACTATTTCTATTTCAATCAAACATGGATAAGAACCATCTCGACAAAATAGACTTTCGATAAAAAAAATCGCATTCAAATCCGCACACGCGTTTGACCGCAAACAGCTAATTATTGCATTAGAACCTCTCCCCCGCACGAATAAAACGTTAATATCTTGAAGACGACTATTTTTATTTCAATCAAACATAGATAAGAAACATTTCGACGAGCATAGCTTTCGATTAAAAAAACCCGTATTCAAAACCGTTCACGCGTTTGGCCGGAAACTTGCCACAGACAGATACACAGATACACATATACACAGATACACAGATACACAGATACACAGATACACAGATACACAGATACACAGATCGACAGGTCACACTTATAACACCCCTCTTTTTAGTCGGGGGTTAAAAAGTATAATTTAGTGTAATGCATTATTTGCCTCATGTATTCCAACTATGGAATTACACTATTGAGAACTTTTACAGTAAGCATATACATTATATATATTTTTAGCAACTCGAAGTAGGAATTTCTAAAAAAAATAAACTAACACGTAACCACGAAATCTACTGTCACAATTTTAATAAACTTATTATTAATCTATAACACAGATAGCCGGGCATTTTACACCGAAACACAATAAATAATAGATCGTTCTATAATGCTAGACACAACGCGCGAACGTCATCCGACGCGCCTTTTTTACTTCTTTTTTTTAACAAACTGTCACGCGGCAGTTCTATACAGCCTATATATATATACATATATATATATATATATATATATATACATATATATATATATATATACAGGGTTATTTGTAATTAGTTGAGCACCTTTTGCAGGTAGCCCCTCTACATCAATCCTAACAACATTTGTTCTACGACTTTTTAAAATTAATAGTTTTAAAAATTTAGTTTTTCCCATACAAAATTTATTTATTGCCTCTGAACGTGCATTAAACTTGAGCAAAGAGAGGCCACGCAACTTGTCAAAATATGTGCCAAGGCCACGTGCATCGGGGCGCGGGGTGGCGGGGTGACGCAGCGGCGGCTATGCACGTTAGAACTTGATCATTTTCTAAGGTGTAATAAAAAATAGCATCGTTTTCCACTTTTATTTATTAAAATATTTTCTACAATAATCGAAACACATATTGTCTAACTGTTTAAGAATCTAATGATAAAACAAAATCTCCAATAGAAGTTGTCCCCACAAGTTGAATGTCTCAATATTTTTATTTGGTTTATGAAATAAGGGCACTGTAACGAAACCAAATAAATATTATTTTTACAAAACAATAACTTCTCTTTAACTTACTTTATACATATCATTTTATCTCGTTTGTTAATATTTATATCATGACAATAAAACAATAAGTTACTTACGAATTTCTTTACGAAGTTCCTAGAAATTGCAGTCAGTCACAAATAGAAGCGTCGGTATACAGAAACAATCTAGGTAGTTAATATAAAATATCAGTAATACTACACACTTTCATCACCATAAATCTCAAGAGACAAATGAAATATCAATTATCAAATAACAAAGATAATAATTGATTGATTGATTTAATGGCTTTCAGTTGTGCCAGTAAAGCACGGTCGATTCCGCCAATGTCACGTAGGGTGGAGAACACACGGAAGAGATTGATCGGTGAAGATGAGATTACAGTCTCAATTCAATTTAGAAAATAGACGAAATAATCAGACTTTCATTGTTGCACCGTGATCTAAAACAACACAAATATATAATGTTAGACTATTAAAAAACTACACTATACAATTACACTAAAATCAACACTATACGATTACACTAGGACATTCACATGTTTACAACTTAATTTTATTAATTTCAAAAAATTTACACAGCAATGAACAGTAAGGACTAAACACTAACATTAACAAACATTGAACAAAATAAACTGGTTGTGGAAGGATAGAAGAATTTGAGAAAAAGGGATAGAGTGCCGGATAAACACGGCACTACCCGCATACCCATCACTTCTGTCATCTCTCAAACAGGAAAAACCCGGAACTCGAAAGCGGGAACCAGGGACCAACCATGATTCAGAGCTGGCAAAAATGGAAGGATTATTCAGGTTAATTAAGGATTTTTGGGCGGATACTCTTACAGTTTCATTAAAGGAAGCTGAGTGGGGCCATTTTGAATTATTTGGAAGAGACGGGAAAGTGATTCGGCAACGTGGGACGGTAGGGGAACATCACTACATGTAGTAACAATATTGAGAGCTATTTCAACAAGGTTCTCAAGTAGGTTATTATTATAGGGAGATGAGGGACTATGATGGTTGTTTAATGCACACCCAGTAGGAAGGGAAGAAGGAAAATTGCTGATAATGGATTGATGAGCTAGTTTATCATACACTTTGGTTGAATTGACTCTTGGACGAGGAGAATTTGTTACTGTTTTACGATAGGACCAATTATGAGAAGAAGGAGCTTTTGTTAAGGATGGAGGTTGTGTTGACGAGGAAGGAATATAAGCAGGGGGAGAAAACATTTCCTTTGCAATCTCTGCATATGATTTTCGGACTGGAGGATATCGGGAGGATGGTTCTAAATAGGATATGTTATCCTGGGACATATCAGATTTTATTTTTATTTGACGAAGGTATTCCGGACAGTCCTTTTCAGTAGTATAATGTTTACCAGAGCAATGTAGACAAGATGCATTTTCTTTTGTTACATCGCATGAATCACCTGAATGCAATTGTGAACACTTGAAGCATCTTGGTTTTGACCTGCATTGTGTCTTAATGTGGCCAAAACCGCAGCAGTTGAGGCACTGGATGGTAGGTAATTTGTAGGTCTCGACTGGTAAGGAAGTATGGTAAGAATAAACTCTATTTGGGAGAATTTGACCCCTAAAAGTTAACACAACTGACTGTGTTGGAACCCAAGTAGTTAAACCTTCCTGAACATTTTTGAACAAAAATTATTTGCAGCTTGAGCTGTTACAAATTCAACACAAATTTTGTTTCTGCCTACATTTTTAACTCCATCCTTTAAGACTGAGCTGATTTTGTGGGAATGAAGAAATTGGCCAAATTTTAATGCATGCATTGTAGTTCCTGAGGCTAGGACTGGGGATTCACGGGAGACATGGACAATGAATGGGCCTTTGTCGTCATCGGAATAACTTTTGGGGCCTTCAGAAAAGGATGGGTGGGTGTACAGTGATTGCATGGATGCACTAGCTGTGGATGGATGAGCGATGGATTTTTTGGGAAAGGAATCACTAAAAAAGTCCGTGGCAGCACGTTTTCTCAAATTTTGTTTAGAGGAAGAGGAGTTATTATTCATGACTTCGAAATAAGAACCACCCGTGTCAGGCGGGTCAGGAGGTCGGTCATGATCCATTTTAGGATCAAATACTTACTGTAAACTAAATAAAAATTACAACTAAATACTTACCTACAATGAAAAAGTTACTTAAACCATTAATCGCACAATTATCTACTATTTACACGGCAAACAATATGAAAAATTAGAAAAAAAGCACCAAGATCACTCAAACACGTATGTTCTTCCCCAAGATAATAATATCAAATTACAAATTACTTGACATTTGGTTGGTATTGACACCAACTGTTGGTGTTACCATTAATTAAAAACATCACCGTAAAATAGTAACAGTATTTAAAATGGCTTCATCTTGTGATCCCAACTATAAACTTCATTCAGATATCCGACAAAATAAAACATTACGAAACACCAGGAGAATTAATAGGAAGTTTATTTAAATTACGTCTAAATTGGCCTTTCCTCGTTTATGATATTAATAAAACTGAAAAAACGAAAACTTTAGTCTTTATTAAATATGTGTGTGTGTATTAGTATACACATGTAAGAAGTGAAACTTCTTTATGACATGTAAATATAATTCACATTTTCTTTTAAATGTGACTTAGAAATAAAGATGGCGCGTAACAGAAAAACGTCATAATTTTCATTAATATTAATTAATTAAAACGTAAGAAGTGAATCGACTGTTTCTGACGTATAATATTCTCATAGAAGAAACACATAAGTACCATAAAAACAGACAAATGTACACAATCCACTTTAAAAATAATAACTTTAGGCTTCTTAACATGTTGGATCGTCACTATATCACAAATAAAATTATTCTTCATCATGGTTTCTGCTGTTTCGAGTTGTTGTTCGTTCTAGGTATAGCAAAAAAGACCTTGTAAAGATCAGGACCCCAATGCTCCATTTCTCAGCCAAAACTAATATTTCTTTTCATTCTTACTTCTTCTATTTCAGACAATGAATGTATTTTAAAAATATTATAAATTACATTTCATAATTTCTTCTTCATGTTATAATCTTGAATTTATTTATTAGTTTCAATAGCAAGTCCATAAAATCGTATTGTCCAGTATGTAATTACAATTCATTATTTAATTATAAAACTCTAATCCGATAATTTTATTTTTGGTTAATGTAAATTGTGTTTTGTAATTCACATACTTGTCATTTTGATTATATAGTATTTCCATAGCAACATGGTGTAAAAGAGATGAAGCTATATGAAAAAAGCTGGCGCGCGCGTTTAACAGTTTCTGACTTTCGCTAGACTGCCGCGACCTATAATTTAGACTGCTTACAAAATACAGAGTAATAAAAAATCGAGGAAGCAAAAATTTTTTTGTTTCGTTTATTCTGAGTTATTTATCAAGATTTTTTAAAAGTCGTAGAACAAATGTTGTTGGGATTGATGTAGAGAGGCTGCCTGCAAAAGGTGCTCAACTAATTAAAAATAACCCTGTATAATTGTTTTTTAAGTAATGAGTTCTACACACGGGAATGCGAAATATAGCCTGAGAACGAGCACCTAAGCGAGGACATTTAAGTGAAATTTTACAAAGAAGATATGGAGAATCAATGATGTTATAAAAACTTTAAAAAGAAAAAAATGGTCTTTAAGTTCTCTGCGTTGTTCCAGCGATAATACAAATGGTAAAGACGTAGAAAATCTATATTTTAGTATTTTTAAAAATTTATTCTGTATTTTCTCAATTAGATCTTTATGTTTAGCGTAACAAGGATTTTAGATAATTTAGGCGTATTCTAGGATTGGTCTCACAAATGCTTTATAAAGAATTATTAAAGATTTAATGTTTCTAAAATCGGGTCCTTGTCTAAGAACAAAACCGATCATTCGATTAGCATCTTTTATGATTTTATCGATATGCTTATCAAAGATAATTTGACTACAAAAGAGTACCCAGAGATCTCTGACCTCATTTACCCTTTTTATTTTTGAAGTAGAAAAACAATAATCAAAAGACAATTTCGTCCTTTTTTCTACAAAATGTAATTGTATGGCATTTTTCTACATTAAGATGTATTTTCTTTGATGAACAATAGTTATTTAATTTATTAAAATTATTTGGTACAGTCTTGAAAATTTATGATAACCTTAAAAATTTTAATATCATCAGCATATAATAAAAAGTGCGAATATTTAAAACATTTGCTGAAATCGGTAATAAATATATTGAAAAGTAAAGGCCCAACATGGGAGCCCTGTGGTACACCAGAAGTTATACGAATAAAACACGAGGTGAAACCTTTTACAGCTACAGCTTGTGATCTTTCACGAAGATAAGATGTAAGCCACCTAGGTAAACAACCATGTATCTCGTTATTTTCCAATTTTTGTATTTAGAGATTATGCGAAACCTTATCAAATGCCTTTGGTAAATCTGTATAAACGACATCTACCCTATGACCATCGTTCATTCCATTTAGTACTACATCTAGAAATTCACAAAGATTACTTTCTGTTGAACGTTTGTTTATGAAACCAAGATGATTATTTATTAATTTAGATCTCAATAATGGGAAAATTGCATCTTCTCATAAAGTTTTGGTATCACCAATAATTTTGAGATACCACGGTAATTTTTGTTTGGTTTGGTTCGTTTACGTTTACGTTTAGTTTTACGTTTACGATTACGTTTCATATTTGTGCCTATGCTTACGCTTACGCTTACGCTTACGCTTACGCTTACGCTTACGCTTACGCTTACGCTTACGCTTACGCTTACGCTTACGCTTACGCTTACGCTTACGCTTACGCTTACGCTTACGCTTACGCTTACGCTTACGCTTACGCTTACGCTTACGCTTACGCTTACGCTTACGCTTACGCTTACGCTTACGCTTACGCTTACGCTTACGCTTACGCTTACGCTTACGCTTACGCTTACGCTTACGCTTACGCTTACGCTTACGCTGACGCTTACGCTTACGCTTACGCTTACGCTTACGCTTACGCTTACGCTTACGCTTACGCTTACGCTTACGCTTACGCTTACGCTTACGCTTACGCTTACGCTTACGCTTACGCTTACGCTTACGCTTACGCTTACGCTTACGCTTACGCTTACGCTTACGCTTACGCTTACGCTTACGCTTACGCTTACGCTTACGCTTACGCTTACGCTTACGCTTACGCTTACGCTTACGCTTACGCTTACGCTTACGCTTACGCTTACGCTTACGCTTACGCTTACGCTTACGCTTACGCTTACGCTTACGCTTACGCTTACGCTTACGCTTACGCTTACGCTTACGCTTACGCTTACGCTTACGCTTACGCTTACGCTTACGCTTACGCTTACGCTTACGCTTACGCTTACGCTTACGCTTACGCTTACGCTTACGCTTACGCTTACGCTTACGCTTACGCTTACGCTTACGCTTACGCTTACGCTTACGCTTACGCTTACGCTTATGCTTATGCTTATGCTTATGCTTAAATATGCCTATGTACTTTTGAATATACTTACTTATGTAAGGCCAGACCATTACTATTTCCATTTTACCGTTCCTTTCAAAAACTTTGGAAAAGGTAATTAATAAGTCAAGCCTATTCTTTAATAAACATCTCCTTCTAAGTAGTTTCAACTCCGGTTTTTGTCGTAGTCATAGTACAGTTACAGCTCTTGTCGAGGGGATGGTTGACATTCGATTGCAATGGACAATAAACAGCTCACAATTCTGGCTCTGCTGCAATACAGCAATGATTTTATTTTCATTAACCATGATGTTTTGTTAGACCTGTTGTACTCTAATAATATGTTTCCAACCGTGAAGGTCTCGAAATTACCTGTCGAACCGTCGGCAACGCAACGGACAGATAGACTGTTATCTTCCTGGTGTAACGAACCGACTGGAATACTTCAGGGTCGCGTGCTGTCATTTTTACTATTTGCTATTTTCTTTAACTTTATCATTCAATATATCTCTTCTCTCTATCACATGTTGCATACGTGACATACGAATTTATCACCACTCACGGCTTGAAAATCTTTGTTATTCTGTAACCGCTATTAAAAATGGCCTCAATTCTATTTGTAATTGGAGTAACCAATTTTGTCAAAACATAAATTCTGTTAAATTCTATGTTTAAGGTAGGTGTTACGTAAGGGTGGGGGGCCGTCGCCGGGAACCTCCTCGTGTGCCCGTCTGTTTCCCTTGTTGCTCGGATTCGTCCGGTGGCATCGGAAGCGGTACGGGCCGGTGCTCCCTGGGCAACAACGGTTAATGTGATCCTTCGGGTTTGCATTAGCCGTTGGCTAATACTCGGCGCGGTGGGGGTCGGCCATGGGGGTTTGTGCCCGGTTCATGGCTGGCTGGCGGGCAGGCTGCCTTTAGGGGTGGTCTATCTGCGGGGGGGCTCGGGCCTCTTTCCATCGTTTGATCACGTTGGAAAGTTGGCCTGGGCGTTGAGGGTGGGAGGGCGCAGGCCCTCTTTGCCGGGGTCGGCTGCGGAATTACTCCTGGTACTTCTCTGATAGCAGAGTGGACTGTGGAGTGGTTCCGCGGCTGTGTGGGGGAGTCCGCGATTAGGGTCTGGACCTCTTTCCACCAAGCACTTTAGAGAGGGTGCTTGGTGGGGAGACGGTCCGAGACGTTGCCTGGATTAATCGTTGCCGAGCGCGACGCCACGGTTGCGCTTGGTGATGGTTGGTCTGGGCGTGGTGGGTTCCCGACTTATGCCTTTTTCTTGCTGGTCTCGGCTGATCACCGTGGCCGGCGGTAAAGGCCTGTCGGGTTCGACGTTGGGCCCCCTACGTGAGCGGACTCACGTTCGACTCCAGTGTGTTGCAGTGAGGCTGTCTGCGCATCACTGGGTCTTATGGGAGTGTGCTCTTCCAGGGGGTCTGACCGGTGGTCTCCTCTCGGGGAGATAACCGGCGGCGGAGCTGGACACGGTCAATGGTCGAGTTGGTCTGTCCAACTGGCTCGATTCTGAGACTGAGTCCAGCTAGAAGGGGGTCTCGGCCCCCTTCAGAGGCAGCAGGCTTGGGTGGGGGGAAGGGGATCCCTCCACGATCTATCAAGCCTGCGAAAAAGGGATGGGTGCTCCTCGTTGCGGGGTGCCCTCTCCGTGGATCACGTCGGGGCATCGCGGTGAGTGCGAAAGCGATCCCGTGGTGTCCCATTATGACGGCGGCGGCAACCGTCAGGTTTAGTGAGTAGGAGTCTCACATAACCACCTCCATCATCCCCTTGATGGAGGTGTGTATCCATGAGGATTCCTGACGTTAAAAAAAAAAAAAAAAAAAAAAAAAGGTGTTACGTAAGGGTAGCGGGGAAGGTTGGGTAGGAGAAAGGTTCAGCCCGTTCCTTCCCAGCCGTAGGCCCAGGTGAGAGAATGGGGCGACCTTTCTCGCCATTGCATGGGTCTGTGACGTAGGAGTAACCTGATTGCCCGGGGTACCCTTATAGGGGGTAGGGGGGGATTCCGCCGGGGCCTCACGGTAAGTACGAAAGCGATCCCGTGGGGTCCCATTGCAGCGATGAAGGCAGCCGTTGGTTTTTTAGTGGGGTGTCTTAAAAATCGCAGCCTTTCCTATGCTGCCAGGTGCCGCACATACCGCCCGGCCATCGTCTTCCTGGCCGGTTTGGCGATGCGGAAACGCATTTTTCCAACGATAATAAAAAAAAGGTGTTACGTAAGGGTGCCTTAATTTACTAAGAGGACTTTCATGGATTGGCGATTTTGTTGGCCTATGACGGTGAATGTCATCAAAGATAACGTGGCTTCCAACTAAAGCCATCAGGGTAACCATTGGATTTTCTGCGTATCTGGCGTATATGCCAATGATTCTGACGCTTCACGCCCTTTATTTTTGTATTTGTTAAATTTATACTACTTATATTTTATTTTAAACATTCTAAATAAAAATAAAAATACAACACCTTATTTTTGATTGGCTAATTAAAACACTTTGGAAATGGTTATAATGAAACTTTTGCAGAATTATTAGTAAGTTAATTATTGCCAAGGTTCAAAGTTAATGTCCACATAATCCTTAGTTTTATAATAAGCTTTATATACCAGAATGCTTTTAATGATAGGCAATCGATTATATTAATAGTAATTTATCTATTAGCTAAAAAGTAAACAACACGCAACAAGCTTTTCCTTCCGTGTCATGATTAATTCATGAAACAACTTAAAAAGTATACATTTTTATTGTTATTTAACTGGATATAATAAGCCATTGTCTAAAAATATCTATATTTTATGGACGATAATCCGATTCAGACCATACCAACTCGACTCGACTACGATAATACTAACAAGCAAATAAGCCAAGCGCCTTGCTGTCCAGCTTCCCTGAGTCTTAAAATTCCAAACATATTTAAACTACATTGAGGAAGTGATAAATTCTATCTGTCAATCTAATATATATTTCGTTTAAATAAAGCTGTTTGGTTGCAGGCAAAGAGGAAAATGCATGCAGACAAAGTTCCTAAATAGTGATTGTTTTAGAGGCCTGTTTCAGTTGTGTCATCGAATTAATCAGAAGGAGTCTTACTTTTTTTTAGTGATTGTTTAGAAGAGATTAAAGTTCACCTAACAGGGGAACTGAAAAGTAAACAACCAGATATATTCATAAAGTATGTACCAATTACTTATGGAAAAGTATTCTGATTCAATATGCTCTCTTTTCTCGATAAATACAACTAAAAAAGCCACTTCATATTTTACCAGCCTGATAGATGTCACCACCGTCCCGGAGGTCACGGATTCAAATCCCTGCCCGTATCTTTTTTTTTTCATTTTATATTTATATAAATTTAAATAAACAACCAACTTTATTTTATGTATTTTTATCATCGAAGAGTCTCTGCTTGCTGTAGGCAAGGCGTTATTTTCTAATATTCATTGTTAAATTGACATAACTTTATAATATATATTTTATTTAGCCCTTTCATCTAGATAGATGATCATTTTTATTGTCAGCGATCATTTCTAGTGTTGCATTTAAATTACGACAGCTCAAAATATCCATACCTTATCCTTTGACAGGTCATCCTTAAATTTGACCCAGTTTGATTTCAAGGGAAAGTATATAGAAATGATGAAGCAAACAGTTGATGTAGCTGACAAGATGAAACAGAATTCTTGAGCTTATTATCCAACCATTACCTTCTTAATTAACCAACCGCCCAACTGTTGACTCATCTCCACTAAATCATACATCAATTAACGGCTTTCATTAATTAAAGCGTCGAAAATAATTTTGTTGTTTTCGTAATTATTACTTGAAACAAATTAGGTTTTTATGTTACATAGTAAGTAGCGTGTGTTTTAAATTATTTACTTATTTTTTTGAAAAATCCTTATCGAAACGAAGTTAATTCTTTATATGTTATTAGTATATATATCGTTATTCATGGCAAGTAAGTTAAAAAAAAATAAAATAAAAACATGGTACAACAACAAACAAACGCGAGATGGTAAGTTAACTTTATTTGTGAAGCAATGAGGTTTTGATGTTGATGGAGACCAAAAATCATAAAAACACCGTTACGGGGACATTAACAGATCCTTAAATACAGATAAATAACAATGAAATACGAAAACACTTTGGGGTATTAATAAGAGGCGGCTAACTTGACAAAAACACTTTTCCAATTGGTATGATTTTTATAAAAAAAATAATAATGTATTGAAAGTTAAATGTAGAAGAATTCATGTAAATCTACACATAATAATTTAAAAATATTTTAAAACATGGATACTTTTTGGAAGCAGTGGCATGCTTTGAGTTTTGTATGAAATGTTTAGTATAAATAATATCTAAGTAGATAATAAGCATGCACAGACTTAGTTGCAAAAAATTATGTTTTTACGAGATACTTACCTTGTATAAATTTATGATCACGGAATAAACTATTTTACTCGGTTATCATGGGGTCTCTAACAGTGTGTTCGTACTATAGGAAATGATAAGCAAATAATAAAAAAATACATGGTAAATATCTCGTAAAGAAGATTATTTACTTTAATCTGTTGTTAGTTTCAATTCAAAATTAGTCTTTTCAAAATTAGATATTCAAAGGATTATAGCTAGCCTCTACTACTTATGTTGAATTCAAGATAGAGAACCGAAGTCTGCGATGCAGACCAAGATTAAAATTTGGGATAGTATATTTACAATAATTATAAAAATATGAGACTGACAAGTCATTCAACAACGGTATTGTAAGACTTGTAAGCCCGCATAAACTATACTAACTACTACTATACTACTAAATACCTGTCAGTATATAGGAAGTGTCGGTCGTAGACAAGTACTTTCGTGAACTTACGATACCAACTCACCTCACTTCTTGATAGGCTGCAAGCCTATCCTACACTACAGTCTCTATAGACGCTAACATAGACATGTAGCGCATTGATTTATGTCTAACAGTAGGGTAGTAGAGAACAGTAGGGTCTACAAACCTTGCCCAATCTCTGCAGTTAACCTCGAATCACCTAAACCGATGGTTGGTGGTACCTCGATGATTTATACACACAAACACAAGCTTAGGAGGGTCTAGGATTCCTGATCTTCATAACTAAGTTTAAGTTCACGTAAGTCATTACGAAAGTCACGATTTCTTGCAAATGCCTGATGGATAACAAGAGCGTAATTGGCCTTGAAATAAGAAGTTGGCGTTTTTTTTAATGCCATACCGTTATACCGTATATACGCTAATATCCAAAAGTGTTTTAGCATTTATAACAAGTACTTAGTACAAAATACTTGTCGTTCATGTCGTACCGCCTCAAAGGCGTTCTCTAAGTCAATCCAACCAACCGTAATTTGTCTCTCGCTAGTTCTAGCATCTTTAAGGCTTTCCGATATTAACGTATTATGTGTTTTTATAATAATCGAAAAATTTATAGTTGGTCAACAGAAGCTGACCTTTTTCATCTTTGAAAATGTTTTGTGACTATTTAAAAGGATTTTTATTAAAGTCTACATCATGTTTTGCCACATATATAAATGTTTATATATTATATATTTTATTTTATAAATAATAACAATAAATAATTAAAAATGTGTAGTGTATGATGAAGTACTGAAGTATTTAAATACGTTACCATATAACTTTTGATCGAAGTGCGCTGATACGGGCTAATGGCATTTCTCTTTGAGATTTTTCCCCGTTAATAATAGTTTTATTGATAGAAATAGTGAAGAAAAATATGTATTTTGTTATCTTTTTCTGATGCTTTGTTTTCGGTAGATAGGTTTGCAGCTGAACTACGGGTCAGCTTCTAAGATCAGGGTACTACGGGACCCCGGTACCTAAGCCTTCCGGCAGCGATGCATGCGCTTGCGTGTGTAAACTGCCGGGTTACCGGTTTTGGTGTTGGATTCGTAGTGGTAATGTGGTTAGCTGCAGAGATTCGGCGCTGTTCGTCTGGGTCCCCACAGTTGTTGGGGGCTCGTCGGATCTTGTGCGCAGCGAGAGGTGATTGACCAGCCTAAGGCGAAGGGTTGCTGCGGTCTTTTACTTCGGGGCTTGGAACGGCCCTTAAGCAGAGATCCTTTCGGGGTTCACTGCAGTTCGGGTAGCCCCCTGTTTAGAGGTTAGATGGATGTGCTAGCATCTATCCGGTCACCCGACTGTATCGTAGGGTAGTCTTGCGGCCTGACTGCCTGTCGGGAAGTGAGCGTGCCTTACAGCTCTGGCGCCAGATGGAAACTGGTAGTTAGCCTCTCTGACGTTCTCAGCAAGTAAATTGCAAGTGTGAGAAATCACACGGGAAGTGAGCGTGCCTTAGAGCTCCGGAACCTTTCATGGAGAAAAGGTAGCTTGGTGGTCGCGATTGGACTTGTCTATGACCGATAGCCTTGCGAGCTTACTAGTCTTATAGTGCCGTTGTCGGACGACTTCAGAGGTCAGACCTGCCGTATAAGGGTCTATGTGACAGAGGTAAACCTTGACCACATGAATAGTGGCTCAATCCTTTATAACCAGAGGGTTGACAAGGTTGAGATGCTATATACAAAAGTATTAGGACTGAAGGAGACGAGGGCGGTGATGCTTTCTTTTTATTGCGACTTTATCTACGTGGATTACACAAACCACTGTTTTGTTGACTTATTTTGCAAAACGAGCTCTACTAAAAGAACTATTACCGCATATAAAAAACATCAAAACAATCACGATAATTTTATGGGAGCTATTTTAAATATTTTTATCATTTTAAATTAATATTAATTTTCAAAGTGGACCTATAACTAATATAAGTATTCTGTGAAAATCTCAAGCATCTTTTTGTTGTAGTTACCAAAATAAAGTAAAAAAAAAAACACGTGTGTTGTATGGGAGTCCCCCTCAAAAATAATATCATTTTGTTTTGATATTTGTTTTTATAGCGGCCACAGATATACATCTGTGAAATTTTTTTACTGTCTAGCTAATACGGTTTATGAAATATAGCCTGGAGACCCACAGACTCCGAGTCGGACAGACGGAAAGCGAAGTCTTAGTAATAGGGTTCCTTTTTTTTTAATTTGGGTACGGAACCCTTAAATGTTATATTATATTATATGTTTTCTGGTTTATATGACAAACAACAAGTAAATAGATCTATAACAGCTCAGTCATCATTTTGTTTTGATATTTGTTTTTATAGCGGCCACAGATATACATCTGTGAATTTTTTTACTGTCTAGTTAATACGGTTCATGAAATATAGCCTGGAGATCCACAAACTCCGAGTCGGACAGATGGAAAGCGAAGTCTTAGTAATAGGGTTCCTTTTTTTAAATTTGGGTACGGAACCCTTAAATGTTATATTATATTATATGTTTTCTGGTTTATATGACAAACAACAAGTAAATAGATCTATAACAGCTCAGCCGAGAAAATAGACATCATGAGAAACACTCTCCTATGGAAGAAAAATAGAGTAAAGCACCTATAATTCTAAATTGAAGTACTTAACAGAGAGATATAATATTCAATAATATGGTAGATCGAGAAATCGCTAGTGCTGGTAGCAGTATTTATATCATAAAATCGAAGAATAACATCAGTTTCTAAATACTCGTAGTGCAACTGCAGGAAAATAATAATTTAAAGGTACAATCGAAAAAGTATTTTATTACCACAATAGGTTAACTAACAATAATATCGTTAGCATATTTTGGTCTTGGCTACATCGGAAACAAAACCACATATGAGGTAAATATAAAAAGCTTTATAAAATAAAATATTAAGAATTTTATAAGGTATTATTACCTTAATTCTAATCATATATAAATCTGCGTGTTTTTAGCTCTTGCTACTCAAGTACTTGTATGTAATTTGATATGATTAGTTCTGTAACAAGAAGTTTTAAATTCACGACTTATTTACAACCACTCTCAAACCTCAATAGACAGAACTCAACAATTTATACCTGAGATAAACTATCAAACCAAATAAAAAGTTATAAATAAAATTAACACAAGATGGTAAAAATATGGCATTAATTAAAAGTTCTCCTGGGAAGAAACCAACAAAAGCTCTTTCAAAGTTAGTCAAATATCTAACTAGAATGTTTTGTTGGTTTGAATTTTAAAATAAAAATATATTCATAGAGGCTCTGTTCAAAATCCAGTTCTCTCGCTGTCGTAGTTGGTAAAGTTTTTTAATTTAAATTTGTATCTTCAAATAATAACACTACACTGTTGCTGTTATACTTGTCAGGCGACATTGAAAGACTTTTTCTACAATCTTCTTATAAATCCGTTCTTAAAGTGTTTATTTAGTATTTTTGTATGGCTTTACACATTATAAAACATTTACTTTAGAATAGCAGCTATAAAATATACTTAAAATAAAACAAAAACATGTAACAATGAATACCTTTGAGAGATAATAAATTATGTAACTAAATTCTTATTCGTAACTATATTGAAATATTAAATCAGTTCTGCTTGTTATGTTATTGCAATTCCTATATAATTTATGGGTAATAATTTAGTCAGCAAGACCACATTGACGACGTTTCACCCCGAGGACTCATTAAAGCATTGTTGCATACAGTACATAATATATTACCCAATGCACTAATGCAATATTAAATTGTATCCGTGCGCTCGCTAGCTATAATCCTATTTCGAACACAGAAGCGTATTTGAAAATAAAGTCAACTATAGTAAGAATGTGTCCTAGTGATATTACAATCGCCTTATTGAGTATTATTAGTATCATTTCATATTATTAATACGTCGTTTTGTCGCATTCGCTTGTTCATAATCCATTTCATTAAACATATTGCTTACAGTTTTCAATAAAAAGCAATAATGATCCTTAATACCACTTATTTAGATAAAATTATAAAAAATATTACTCTTATTATCTGTAACATTCACTCACTATGGGTTAGTTTTTCTATGTAATCCTACATAATTTGATTTCACAATAATACAATATATAATATTAAGCTAAAAAATTATATTAGGCTAATATCGTATAAAACTATATTATTACAAGAAAAATAAAGAAGTCTATGAACTGTTTCTTACAACATGCATTGCAAGCCCTCGAGAGCAAAGGATTCTTAAGTAAACTCCACTCCGTTAATGTTGGAAAAACAAGGGGAGTTCGGAGAATTACTGCCACTACATCAACTACTACATAGATCTTTAGTCCTCATCATTTAAATGTTTGGAAATACTTACGTAATTACGCATAGACCTTTACCTTTACTATTTATATTCTATATGTTTATTTTATAAGACATGGATCAAACGAGCAGTCGGCCTACCTGATAGTAAGTAGTGTCGTCCATCGACATTCCAAATATATTTAGAAATTTACTTTTATTTATTTCAATGCAGTAAGCAACAGTTTAAAAAAAAACTGTTTGGATTTATTTAAAAAAATATTTTGTCGTTATCACCTTTGGTTGCATACATACACAGGGTTATTTGTAATTAGTTGAGCACCTTTTGCAGGCAGCCCCTCTACATCAATCCTAACAACATTTGTTCTACGACTTTTTAAAATTAATAGTTTTAAAAATTTAGTTTTTCCCCTACAAAATTTATTTATTGCCTCTGAACGTGCATTAAACTTAAGCAAAGAGAGGCCACGCACCTTGCGTAGTCAAAATGGTAGTTTTCCAATTACAGCACTAGAGCGCATTATGCGGCATAAGGCTTAACGTTGAATGTTTCAACGACAGCAACGCTTCGCACAATCGAGCACTCTTAAAAGTAATGTTTTCGCGTGATACGTGCAATCGATGCCAACTCAAGAGTGCTCGATTGTGCGAAGCGTTGCTGTCGTTGAAACGTTCAACGTTAAGCATTAAGCCGCATAATGCGCTCTAGTGCCTGTAATTGGAAAACTACCAATATGTGCCAAGGCCACGTGCATCGGGGCGCGGGGTGGCGGGGTGACGCAGCGGCGGCTATGAACGTTAGAACTTGATCATTTTCTAAGGTGTAATAAAAAATAGCATCGTTTTCCACTTTTATTTATTAAAATATTTTCTACAATAGTCGAAACACATATTTTTGTATATCATTTTAACAAAATAAGCCTTTATTATCTAATTACAATATTTACACTTATTAAAAAGGAATAAATTAATTGAAATATTGTCTGTTTAAGAATCTAATTAAAAAACAAAATCTCCAATAGACGTTGTCCACAAGTTGAATGTCTCAATATTTTTATTTGGTTTATGAAATAAGGGCACTGTAACTTTTTCTGATCCTGCAAATATTTACGTTATTATTAAAAAGTTTCCCACCAAGTAATAAGAACTACTTGTCTATATTTAGAAAATTTGTAATACTTGATTACATTTATATTTATTTATATTCACTAAAAACATAACTATACTATCACTGTAGTAATTTAAGAATACTTTAAAATGTATGCAACTAGTTTGATCGCAATATTATTTTGAATAGTAATTAATATAGCGTATTTTCTTTGAGAATTCGATAAGAAACCAAATAAATATTATTTTTACAAAACAATAACTTCTCTTTAAGTTACTTTATACATATCATTTTATCTCTTTGTTAATATTTATATCATGACAATAAAACAATAAGTTACTTACGAATTTCTTTACGAAGTTCCTGAAAATTGCAGTCAGTCACAAATAGAAGCGTCGGTATACAGAAACAATCCAGGTAGTTAATATAAAATATCAGTAATACTACACACTTTCATCACCATAAATCTCACGAGACAAATGAAATATCAATTATCAAATAACAAAGATAATAATATCAAATTACAAATTACAATAACTTTGGACTTTGGAGTTTGGACACTTGGTACTTGGTTGGTACTGACACCAACTGTTGGTGTTACCATTAATTAAAAACATCACCGTAAAATAGTAACACTATTTAAAATGGCTCCATCTTGTGATCCCAACCATAAACTTCATTCAGATATCCGACAAAATAAAATAATAAGAAACACAAGGAGGAATAATAGGAAGTTTATTTAAATTATAAGTTTAATATTTGAGCATATTTTTTCTAACTTATAACACCATGCTCAGTCCATGGTGTTAAAACTTTAAATGAAGTTTTTTGTCGAGATCCAAAGATGGAGCTATTTTAAATATTGCTTTTTAATATTTTACAGTGATGTTTTTTAATTAATGGTAACACTAATTCTCCAAAATTATTGTAATTTGACATTATTATTTTTGTTATATTTTGATAATTACGATTAGTGTGTACCTACGGATTACAGTATTGCAATGCCGTATACTTATACAAGTATCGAGTACACCGAGTGCGAGTGCGAGTGTTAGCTAGGTGTGGTGACAATGTGCGCAAAGCCTGCCCTAGTATATTCCGTTGGTGAAGTAGCAAACCGCGTTATGTTAATGGCCAAAATTGTTTGTGCGTTTGACCAAATTAAAACGAATTCGCAAGTACTGTCACGAGTTGGTGAACAGTTAATTTTTAGGTATGGTCTTTGTGTTGGATGCGAAGGGGACTACTTTGAACGGTATGTGCGTGATATCTACCGGCATCCGCTATTTTAATTTAAGAGGTAGTATTGTACATTCGGGTATAAAATTGTTTAATTGAAAATAATAAAACTGTCTTAGACACAATATTATTACAATATTATTCGAAATAAGACAAAAAAAAAGTTATAATAGTATTAGATGCGTGGTACGTTACAAATTTCGTGCAGCGCTAGACTGCCGCGACCTATACTTTAGACTGCTTACAAAATACAGAGTAATAAATAATCGAGGGAGCAAAAAATTTTTTGTTTCGTTTATTCTGAGTTTTATTTATCAAGATTTTTGAAAAGTCGTAGAACAAATGTTATTGGGATTGATGTAGAGAAGCTGTCTGCAAGAGGTGCTCAACTAATTAAATATAACCCTGTATATTAGAAACAAAAACAAAACGGAAACTTTCTATCGGTTTCAGAATTTTTCAACACTTTGTTGCAATAAAGTAGTTAAGCAGTAGGTTTTATAGGTTTAAGCTTTTATATATGGTTTATAAATTAAAGTTTTTAAACTGGAAACTTGTTTTAAATAAAATAGAATGTATTTGATTCAGGATTAACGTAGGTTAAAATCTTTCTATTCAGAGATTATCAGTTCCAAACAAGCGAATAAAATTTACAACGTTAGTAAAATTTGATGTAGATATGGTTATTCAATGTCACTTGTAGTCTATTATTAAGAAAAATAATTTATATTTATTAAAAATAAATTCATGAATTTATTTATAATAAATATTTCCATATCCAAAAATATTACAAATTATATTTTAAGGTACATTTTTTTTGTTCAAAATTGTTTAATACATTAAGAATATTACTAGTGGTAATTTTATATTAACAATTATAATTCATTCATATAGAATGAATTATAATTTTTTTTTATTATAATTGTTCAAAACCACCAATAGTATATTACTATTGGTGGTTTTGAACAATGGATCGACTAAATACCTGTCAGTATACACTTATAGTATACGGTCGTATATATATATACAAGATCTTAGCACAGACGAGTTAGCCAAAATGCTCGTACAAACATTATCCTTATTAGTAGGGAAGAATTCATTTTTATCTGTGAAGTCTAAAAGTTTTTTTTTGTTATAATGAAGTTTTATGAGTAAAGACAAACAGCAATAAAATGCACAAGAACAAAGTTACAGTTTTTTTTACCAGTACTGTTCAAATTGTTTCATGGCTTTTTTACAACTATGAACAACCTTAACAGTAAAAAAATGTAAAGCTTCTTCTGATTAATGCCATACTTTACTGGCATATCCGTAATATTTTGTTTTTTGTTGTTATGTTTTTCTAAATTTATGCTGTTTTTTGTCCCAATAAAATAAAATAAATTAAAATAAAATAAAAATAAACATAAGCCTAAGCATAAGCATAAGCATAAGCATAAGCATAAGCATAAGCATAAGCATAAGCATAAGCATAAGCATAAGCATAAGCATAAGCATAAGCATAAGCATAAGCATAAGCATAAGCATAAGCATAAGCATAAGCATAAGCATAAGCATAAGCATAAGCATAAGCATAAGCATAAGCATAAGCATAAGCATAAGCATAAGCATAAGCATAAGCATAAGCATAAGCATAAGCATAAGCATAAGCATAAGCATAAGCATAAGCATAAGCATAAGCATAAGCATAAGCATAAGCATAAGCATAAGCATAAGCATAAGCATAAGCATAATTTATTATTTTTAATATACATTAACGAACTTTGTGGGCTAAAATTGACCAATGGTCACATTTTTTCATATGCTGATGACACTGCGGTAGTATTTACAGGGATCTCATGGGAGGATGCCCGTTTTCATGCAGAGGTTGGTCTGGCTCGTATATCTGACTGGTTTAATGCTAATCTCCTATCTATTAACACTATGAAAACAAATTATATTTGTTTTTCTATTTCTAAACGAACACAACCTGGGGATAGTTTTGTCATCAAAATTCATAAGAATTGCGACCAATTTAAGGGAAAGTGTAGTTGTCCAGTAATATCTAAAGTAGATTCAACTAAATATCTTGGAGTAGTTTTGGATCAAAGTTTGTCATGGCATTCCCAAATTGAGTTGGTCACAAATAGAGTAAGGAAGCTTGTTTGGATATTTAAAATTTTGAGACACGTAGCCACTAAAACTATTTTAAAAAGAATATACCTAGCTCTCGTTCAATCAATCTTGTCCTATTGTATTTCAGTCTGGGGTGGTGCTGCTAGGACAAGATTTATTGAATTAGAAAGAGCTCAGCGGACAATATTAAAGGTAATGAATTTTAGACCCTACAGGTTTCCTACAATTCAATTGTATCATACGAATAACGTGCTTTCCGTCAGAAAATTGTATATAGTTAACATGATTGTACGAAAACAAAAAGCGCTTCCGTATGACAGAGATTTGCATAATTTAAAACGGAGAAAAGATCTAGTTGCTCCTATGTGCATTTCTAGAACATCTTTTGCCAGAAATCAATATAATATAATATCTAGCCATCTTTATAATATTGTTAATAGGAAGTTGAAGATTTATTCTATGAACACAAGCCTTTGTAAAATAACATTAACAGAATGGCTTCTTTCCCTGAAATATGAGGAAGTGGAGTTGCTTTTGCGTTTTATGAGTTGACTTACATTCACACACACACACATACAAATCCACACCACAATCTCTTTCACTCATACATACACACAATAATACAAGTACATCCACAAATATACATATACACGCACAAACATACACATACAAAGTGTATATTGTTTGTTATATTTATTTATTTAAGAAATTAATTTATTTTGTTATAATTTTAAGTTGGTATGGAAGGACGTAGGCTTCTGGCACAGGAATAATTTAATTATTCTTAAAAGAAGACTTCATTCAACCTTTTTGTGTTAATTATTTGAATTTGAAATAAATTATTATTATTATTATTATTATTATTATTATTATTATTATTATTATTATTATTATTATTATTATTATTATTATTATTATTATTATTATTATTATAAGCATAAGCATAAGCATAAGCATAAGCATAAGCATAAGCATAAGCATAAGCATAAGCATAAGCACAAATATGAAAAGTAATCGTAAAAGTTAACGTAAACGTAAACGTAACAGTAAACGTTAACGTAAACGTAAACGTGAACGTAAAAGTAAAACGTAAAACTAAATTATGAGAAATGAAGATTTCTCTTCACTAGTCGATGTACTTGAAATAATTCTTCAGGTTAACCTTGTTTTTCCGACATTTAAATAGACGACAATGAATGTTGCTAGAAATATATCATTGACTTCTGTTAAAATAATAATATAATATAATTATATGATATCCTAATATGATATTAACATCAAATAAATCTTTACTATAATGTTATATTTTTATAAGTTGAATTAATACCAACAAACTGTTTAGAAAACTTTGTTCATAATAAGTGAGTAAACGTTGCATCTAATTAGAGTCATTGTCATTTTTTATAAACCCTTGTCTTCTTCAAGAGAAGCTCCAGAACGACAAGCCCGCCTAGTTGACAACTGCTCTTGTCTCATCTGTGAGGTAACTAGCACTATTTCTATTAAAGGGGTCATTGCTTTTACAATTTATGTCAAATAACCTTATTGTTCCTAACATTTATCACTTTATTTTTCAATTGAAAAAGAACAAATTTAAGAACAATTGTTCTTAAGCACGTTTATTGCTTATTATTGAAAGCTTAAAACTTTAATGACTAATAATAATAAAATATACCAAAAATGGTTAAGTAATTTTTATTTAAATTATCTAAAAATATTGTAAGAATAATTTAAATGGAGTGGAATATGAACAACTCAGTGATTATATTAATACGACCAAAAACACTATATCTATTTAAAAATTATATAATAATTTTCAAAAATTAAAATTAAATATTGGTATTTTACCAATATTTTATTTATATTACAATAGTCTAATTCTAATACGAGCTTAAAAACTCGTTAATAATAAAGCATCGGTTTAAAAAATAATAATAATTTAAAATGAATGGGCGCTTTTTGTGGAACTCGTTTATGCAAAGAAAGTTTCTTTCTGCAATCCACGCGGAGAGAGTCGTGGGACAGAACTAGTATTAGATAAGATGAAATTAGTTCATAGTTTTGTAAGTATAATAGTGATTTATATGACATTTTCTCACACTTTTCCCTTTACTAAAAGTGTTACTTAGGAGGAAAAGCTTATAGCTCGAGATCACAACAGGCTCTGCCCACTTCTCTAATCACGTAACAGATAATTATAATATTTTATTTGTTAGATTATTATATTTTGCCGAAAAGTTGAGAAATGGGAACCTATTTAATTACTTTGGTAGAGCATCTTACATACATTTTATTACTATTTATTAGATTTTATACATGATAATTTTTAAATAAAATTCAAAGTACAGCTGTAGCAGTGAAGCTATTATCTGAGAATACTAGAATAGAATAGAATTTAAATTTGAAAAAACTTTATCAATAAAACTAATTGATAAAGTTAACTAAAAACGATCACGGAAATATAAATTTAAATGAGAACTATGACTATTTTGAAAATACAAAAAAAATCATATCTATACTAATATTATAAAGAGGAAATGTTTGATTATTTGTTTGTTTGTTTGAAATGAATAGGCTCCTAAACTACTGGACCGATTTCAAAAATTCTTTCACCGTTGGCAAGCTACACTATTCCCGAGTGACATAGGCTATGTTATATTTAAAAAAATTAGGCATGATTACTAAAACTTGAATAATATAACCCAAGGTGTAAAAACATAAACAAAAAACTGCGTGCGCTGCGAAAACGGTGAAAGTTACGCAAAAATGATGTTCTATGAAATTGTTCCCCTTTAAAAGTTCTGAAAAGAAGTCCGCGACCGCATATATCTAGCTTTTAAGGTTGACTCACTATAACCTTTTATATGGTTATGAAATTAGTTCTAAAATAATATAAACTTTCGAAGGTATTTTAATAATTACGATATTATTCCTTATCCAAACCAATTATTTAAATATCACAGGCACTTAATTATGAACAACATTGCTTTTGAAAAAAAATGATTTTAACCAATACGTAAGGAGTTATTATAGTTTTAAAATAATACACAACGGTCAAATACCACACGCAGTTTGATGTGCAGGGTGCGTGACGCGGTAAGAGGGGAGGGCTACGGAGTAGCACGTTTCCGATTGATTTGAAATTTAAAACATACCTGTATTTTCTATGCCAATGCAATTATGCATAATCAGTATCGTCATATGTATTATTTTAACTATTAATCTCAAATATATAATAAGACAGTAAAAATCGAGTGTCTGTACATTAATTAAAAACGAGTAATAGAAACCAAAAAAAAAATATTGGAATTTTTGTCTGTCTGTCTGGTACGTTATAACGTCGAAACTACTCAACGGATTTGAACGTGGTTTTTACAAGTGGTTTTTGTATAATCTGGAGCGTAAAACTTTGTTTCGTTAAAATCTCTTAAGGGAAAAGTAAGTTATGGTCAATTATGGTGTATTATGGTCTACAAAGCAATTCTTAAATTTAACATTTCTCAAAAACATAATATTTGGTAAAGAATATTTCGTATCCATATGCTTTAATACTTATATCTAAATAATGTCCTGGCTGTGTGTGTATGTGTGTGTGTGTGATATGGATGTATGTTATTATTTTCAGTTTGATATCGTAGCAACTAGCAATGTAATGCTTATATACCTATATAAAATTGCCGAGGGAATAGGGTACTATAGAATTAACTATAAGTCTATTCATTATAGGTCTGGATAATTGTAGTTTCCACAGATTACGCGAAAAGCGACCTACACGCGGGCGGAGCCGCGGGCAACAGCTAGTTACTTATAATCTAAAAGTTGATTCATTAATTAATATTTATCTGATGATTGGCTTTTTTAAAATATTAAAATTAAAATCAATATTTTTTTTTTAATAATTTTATGTTTTTATAATTTTACGACTACGACATATCTAAAAATGAAATAGCTAACATGAGACAAACATTTATTTAATTAAAAATATCTCAATATATTTTCAACTATCCCTGAACGGTTCTTTTAAAAGATAAAATAAAATAAATGTTTTGTAATCAACGATGATACAGTTATTTGTAATAAAAAAAGCAATCTGAGCATTCTAATACCATATTTATTTATTCTGTTTGCGACACGTTTGTTTGCACAGACGAAAATTTGGCATGAAGTTATGTAATTTATTCTTCATCGTAGTCACTGTTTGGGTTACGTATGGTGTGTTTTTTATTTTTATACCGAATGCTTCTTTTCGTTTTCAGAATTAAGAAATAGTTGTGCGATTTTTTAAAATCAATAGGTAACTTTTTAAAAACTGGGATATGAAATTGTAAACCGACTTTTATATAATACTAGCGGACCCGACAGACGTCTTGTACACGCGTCTTTAATTTAAAAAATCAAACTTTAAAAAAAAAATATTAAAAAGTTATCACAATGTCTAACGTCATTACATGTACATTTATCATAATTCGATCTATCGATACCATATGAATATGTAAATAAAGATTTTTTGTTTGAATAAATGAATTTGTTCCAATATGTTTTTTTTAGTTTCACTTTTTACGTAGCGAAGCACGTATCGGGCCGCTGGTACTAAAATATTTTTCTTATTTCTATTGCAACACCAACTGTCAGGGCAGACTATAATTAAAATATAATATTATTTAATATTTGACATTGCCATGGTAACGCAGTCTATCGGAACCAATGTGAAATATTCCACAATCACCACCTACTTACACATTAAAAATTAATCAAAAAACCATTTTCCAGTGGACCAAATTGTAAATCTAAACAATTCTCAAGTCCCCTTGAACACACACAAAGAATTTCATAAAAATCGGTCCAATCGTTTAGGAGGAGTTCAGTGACATATACACGCACACAAGAAATATATATATATATAAAGATACACTAGAAATAATCTTAAAATTTTATTTTCTTAAGTAAATAAACATTTTTGGGCAATGGGAATCATTCTTACAACCCATTTTTAATGTGTCACCTATCCACCAACCTCCAAAAAGTTAGATCTTGGCGGAGCCCACAGAATAATCTACAACATCGTTGCTTCATTGTAACATCCAAGATATTGTCTATTAGTTATTAAAAAATAAGACATTACATAATAACTGTAATTATTAAGGTAGAATCCGTTAAGCTCCAGTATGTAAGGAGATCATTATAAAACTAGTAGAGGCGGCATTTGCTTTCTTCTAGCCATATATTAGGACCACGTTCTACTTGAATTATAATCTGTTCTTCTCTATTAATTATGCTTTGACTCTGACTTATGTCAAAATAACTTCAAACACTTGTTTGAAATAAACAGTTATAATATATAGTCGATAGAAGTTCTTACATAACATGTGTTTAAAATACTGGTCATTACTATGTTAAAAAAAGATACGTTATCCACTAAACATTGATCACCGAATAAAATCAGGAACAGATTTTGTCCTAATTAATAATAATTAGCCGGGTGTAGGTAAGTGTTCACTGGTTAACAATAGAAGATATTCCATATGTTTGAGAAATCTTGTATTCATATAATATTATCAAAAATAATACTATTGAGGATATAGTCTACAATTGCGGGTTTCACGTATTGCAGGTCTTTGCAAGCTTACAATGTCTTAATTGTTTTAAATAGTAAATACTCTAGAATAACACAAACCATAGTGACTGTTCAAGTAAATGAACAAAATTTATTGCTGTTTAGCACGCATATTATTCTCGACTTAAACATTATAGGGACGTCATTTCATTTGTAACATTATTAAAACGTTACTCTTAATAAAACGTCACAAAAGCAGACATCGAATGGGATAAAATATTTCCAAAATCTATATTGTGGTAACCTATATTGTATAACCTATAATATTATTCAACGTACCATTTGATACCAGGTAAAATAAGATCTGAGACCGAATGTTGAGGCAATATTGATTTTATATGATCCTTCTCACCGCTAATCGACTAACATATTTTTATATTTTATATTGTATAAGTCTACTCGAGCATACGATTCAAAATCTTAAATATATTTAAATATATTTAAGATTTTGAATCGTATGCTCAAGAAGACTTATACAATATAAAATATAAAAATATGTTAGTCGATTAACGGGATATAATATATATATATATATATATATTATATTATACCTATATGTATATACCTTTATGTAAATGTTACTATGTATCACCGACCTGTTTAACTTTTACAACTTAGTTATTTTTTTTTATTAATCAGTTATTTGAAATACTTAGTCTATATTATCTACAAACCATAACAGAGAAAATTAATTTTTGCCATCTACGTCGTTCGTTTGGAAAATGGAAAGTAACGTTGATATGAAACGTTCTGTTATAACTATCCCTTGCACCCTATAAAGCCTACTCATCATCTTACTAGTGTACTCATCATTTCCATCGCCTGTGGACGCTACCACTTATCCTGACGAGTAGCAAGTCAGTCCAATTCCAACTCCTATACCCGACGGTTGTCTTAAGAAAATCGAATTAGTTTTTTTTTAAAAAGGCTCAACTCCTAAACCTTATAACATTTGGTGGCAGCGTAAAGGGATTTTGAAAAAAAGGAAATCCCTAGTATCGTCTTCGAAGTGTTTTGTTACCATTTAACGCCGAAAATTGTGCATAAACAACTGTGAATTCCTGTGAAATCAGTGAATTATTTTCCGAAGAAATACTACTATCCTGAGAACTGTTGGTGTTCTGTTGTAGTTGTTATCAGTGCTGTTATTATTATCTGTCGTCTTCAAGATCAGTCATAACGAGTGAGAATAAATAAACATTAATTAATCGAACAAATACCTATCTATTTTGCTGAACGAGAGCGACAAGTAATGTTTACATTCGTTATCATCTTCTCAGTATTCAAGTAAGTTATTTTGGTCATTGCGTATATTGCATTTTAAATAATACTTGTATTTCATTAAACCTGTCAATTTATACTTGCAAAAGTGAATAGTTAAACACTATTTTAAAACAATTTCCGGTGAACTTGTATTTGTGTTTGTTTTCTTTTTAATTTTTGTAAAATATGTCTGAGAGTAGAGCTCAAAGTCCAAAACCTGAAATTACTGTAACGGACACAGAGGATGATGGATTCATCCCTCCACCTTCAGTCCCCACTACAAGGTCACTAGCCAAAAAGAAAGCTGGTGCAACCACCAAAATAGAACTTGATCTTTCCACATTATTAAAATTCATAAAACCTTTCGATGGTTGTAGAGAGACGTTAAATTCATTTTTAGTTAATTGCAACAACGCATATGATTTGGCCACAGATTCTCAAAAAGATGTATTATTTAAATATATTTTATGTCAATTGCAAGGAACAGCACAAACCGCTTGTTCTGTTAAAGAATTTACTAACTGGTTACAACTCAAAGAATTTCTTAAAACTCAATTTAGTAAGACAAAACATTATGCACATTTTCTCACTGATCTCTAACAATGTAAACAACAGATTAACGAGTCCATCAGCCAGTACGCTTTAAGAATAGAGACATGTTTGTCCTAATTATTAACAGAGATTTCCATTTCCCACGGACATAAAAGCCGAGAGATGATTGGATGCACAGCAGCCATGGAAGAATTAGCTCTTCATCATTTCCAAATGGGATTGATACCCCGTATATTCAATATCGTCCGAGGTAAATCACCTAAAACTCTTAATGAAGCCGTCAATATAGTTATTTCCGAAGAAAAGATTCAACAGTACCTATTTAAACAGCATCCTTCCAATTTACATCTTGAAAGACCGGGCATGTCAAGGCCAAACTTGCCAAGGCTAAATTTACAGTTCATACGTCGTGATCAACCCCAAAATCAGCGCCCTTTATTTAACTCGAACCAAGCTAGACCAAATTTCAATCCAAATCGGTCTAATAATAATAATACGCTAACTCCAATCTGTCGATACTGTAAAGCACTAGGACATACCCTGGAACAGTGTCGTAAACGCGTATTCAATAACCAACGCTAAAACCGGCACGGTAAAATTACAATCGAATCCACCTTACAAGAATCAAAGTACTAAGTCACCATTGGCATCGTTACATGATTTGCCAATTTTTTCTACACCCACGCAGCGATGTCTGCCAAAACTCTCTGTCTCCACTGCATCCATGGCCAAGGCCTCCAATATAATGAATACGAGAAATATTACTAAATCCACTGCATCCAATTCTAGTCCCGAAACGAAAGTTTTCGAGATCACCACAGATCCCACTAAAGTTCTACTTCCTCATATCCTTGTCAATTCCAACATATCCGAACTCCCATTATCTCTACTAGTCGATTCTGGTTCAGCAATTAGTTTAATTAAATCTTCTTGCATAAAAAGACCTGTTACATTAATTAATGAACAACCGGAAAAAGGTTCTACAAAAACTTGTGGTCACTTTTTCTTAAAATTACATTTATCTGATTCTCCAAATAAATATGTCAACCATAAATTTCATGTTATACAAAAAATACATTTTCCTTATGACGGAATTATAGGTACAGATATGCTTAACTCATTCGGTTGTAACATTAATTATACAACAAATAGACTTTATATTAACGGAATTCAAATACCAATTCATTTTCATGAGCCAGTCTATATTATCCCTGCTAGATCCGAAATAATTATAGAATGCTCGGTTTCGAATCCCGAGCTGAAAGAAGGACTTATATTAGACCAAACAAAGTTCAAAGACGTCCTTATAGCCAACTGTTTAGTAAAAGTTACAAAAAAACCACAGAGTAAACATATCTATCGTCAACACTTCCGAATATCCTAAATCCCTTAATTCCAATTTATGTCTAACCCTCATCCCCATGGAGTCCAACACTGTCACTGTTTCTAAATATAAATCATCAGAACATCTCATTAACACTGTACAATCTCATGATTCAATCACACGAACTCAAGAAGTTTTAAATCAACTCAGAACTTCACATTTAAATACTGAGGAAACCAATGCACTATACGAAATTTGTTCAAATCATTCCGACATCTTTTACTTACCTGGAGACCCCTTGTCCTTCACTAAAACTCTGGAACACGAAATCAACACCACAAACAATGAACCAATCCATGTAAAATCCTATCGATTTCCAGAGTGCTATAAGCAGGAAGTTCAAAACCAAGTTAACAAAATGCTTAAAGAAGAAATTATTAAACCATCTATGTCCCCGTGGTCTGCTCCCATTTGGGTTGTCCCACAAAAATTAGACGCTTCCGGACAGCGAAAATGGAGAGTTGTAATTGATTATAGACGACTTAATGATGTCACGGTTGGGGATTCATATCCAATACCTAATATAAATGAAATATTGGATCAACTTGGTAAATCGAAATACTTCTCAACACTTGACCCGGCATCTGGATTCCACCAAATTAAAATGGCATCTAAAGATGCAGAAAAAACTGCCTTTAATGTCCCGCAAGGACATTTCGAGTTTAACCGCATGCCCTTTGGGCTTAAAAACGCGCCCTCAACCTTCCAAAGGCTGATGAACACTGTACTCACAGGCCTTCAAGGCACAAGATGTTTTGTGTATCTCTATGACATCGTAATATATTCATATGACCTTGATTCACACATCAAAAACCTTAAATTAATATTTAATCGTCTTCGAGAACACAACCTGAAACTCCAACCAGACAAATGTGAGTTCCTCCGAAAAGAAGTGTCCTACCTTGGTCACCTTATTACAGATAAAGGTGTGAAACCTGATCCTGAAAAGATTAAGGCTGTGTCCAATTTTCCAGTTCCAAAATGTCCGAAAGACGTTAAATCATTCCTAGGACTTATGTCTTATTATAGGAAATTTATTCCCGATTTTTCAAAAACAGCAAAACCATTAACATCTCTACTAAAAAAAGATACTTCCTTTACTTGGCAAAATGAACATCAATTGTCTTTCGAAACCCTAAAATGCCGACTTATTTCACCTCCACTTCTTATTTATCCAGATTTCATGAAACAATTTGTACTTACCTGTGACGCTTCCAACTATGCTATTAGCGCAATCCTCTCACAAGGAAACCCTGGCAAAGAACAACCAATAGCCTATGCATCCCGAACCCTAAATAAAAATGAAGTTAATTGCAATACAACAGAAAAAGAATTATTAGCCATTTTGTTCGGGTATAAAACTTTTTGCCCTTACCTTTATGGTCGCAAATTCCTAATAATCTCAGACCACAGACCTTTAAAATGGTTATTTAACCATAAAGATCCAGGAAGCAAACTCCAAAGATGGCGGCTGAAATTAGAGGAATACGATTACGATATTCAATACCGCAAGGGTAAATTAAAATCCGCTGGAAATGCCCTATCGAGATATCCTGTAAATCCTATGTATCCCAAAAATAATACAAACCCAGTCCAAGAATGACAAAACTTAGAATCACCTGCTATTTTAGATGATTTGCAGAGTCTTTTAGTGTCTCCACCTTCAAGTATTGAAATGGGCCTTCTAAGCCCTACAGCAGAACAAGAAGTATTAGACTACCTTGGTTCCATAAATAAAAGAACAAGTGACAATACTGAACCTGATCCACAACCTTCAACTAGTTGGCAAAACCCCAAAAACGTAACTACGTCATCAAACTGTAACACTGATAAATCTTTACCGTCTAAAAACTTATCCAATCCTCTTAACCCTTCACCCTTGATGACCAGGACTCAAGAAAACAACCTACCTTTACCTACTAACCCTGAGCTTGAAATGATTCTGTCCCCTGAAATTCAGAATAAATCATCCGACGACACCTATAGTAAAATTCTAAAATCTCCTACACAGACATATAAGACTATAATTCAAGAACATAACGAAAGCTTATTAAAATGTACACAAAAGCTAATTATAATGCCGACTTCAATTGACCTGAATGAATCTATGCCTTACGTACAAGAGGTACTTAATAACTGCCCTGAAAACGTCCGCAATGATTTCTTAAAACTAGAAAGAGACTTATTTACTACATTACCTCTTACAGTCAACGATAAACATTATTTATTCCTATTTACAAAAGTACATCACTTTGATAACTTCTCCTATCCAGACATATTTAAATCAATGAAATTTGCCCGTGACCAAATAATGATGTCCTACCCAACAATAAATGACATCAGCATATCGGACTTTAAGAACCCCTTCGATAAACATTGTTTTGTAAAAATATATAATATACTAGGATATCTGTTCGACGGAACTAATATTTTAATCCATATATACCATAATAACATAATTTATCCTTCTCCTAGTGAGGTCCAAAAAATCCTAAAAGAAAATCATGACCTACCAACAGCACGTCACTTAGGGAGCTCAAGGATGTATAATCGCATACGTGAACGTTTTTATTGGAAAAATATGAAAAGTGATGTCGAAAATTATATCCGAAAATGTCAGTTGTGCCAAACGAATAAAGCTTTACGCAGAACAAACCGAGCGCCTATGATAATAACTTCAACGTCAACAGTTTCTTTTGAAAAATTATCAATTGATATAGTAGGCCTTATACCCGAAGCCGGAACTGCGAAACTAAGATTTATTTTAACAATGCAAGACGACCTTACTAAATTTTCTTTAGCATATCCCATCCGCTGTAACACTGCAGAGGAGTCAAGCGAATGTCTTGTACACTTCATGTCGTTATTCGGTATTCCCAAATTAATACTCACCGACCAAGGTACCAATTTTACAGCCAAATTATTTAAAAAGACGTGTGAATTCCTTAAAATAAAACAGTTGAGTGCGATCTTTCTAAAGCACCTTGTCCCACAGACACAAGGTGCTTTAGAAAGATCGCACTCAACGCTAAAAGAATACTTAAAAACATACGTTAACGACAATCAAGATAATTGGCCTCGTTATGTATATACCGCAATGTTGGCCTACAACACTTCCATTCATTCTACAACACATTACTCTCCGTATGAATTATTATTCGGGCATAAACCTCGAATCCTAGACTCTTTGTACAATGATACTAACTCCACAGTAACCTACCCTGAATATGTTAAAATGCTTCAACACCGAATGAAACATTCACGTGAAAAGGCTCTCGAATTTATACACAATTTAAAATTAAGTTTAAAAAAATTATTATGATTTACGTAGTCGTCCAATTATATACAAAGTTGGTGACAGTGCATTTCGAGCTGTCACATTGAACGCACGTATCGTTAGCGCAAATATAACTTTCTCTTATAAACTTTTTTTTTTAAATCTACCTTCATTTAAAAAGTGAAGTGAAATGAGTGAACTTAGTAAAGGAGTTTAAACAATTAATACTTATGACGATGTGAGTATTGTAAATATGGAAGAAGATATTGAGTTAAATAATTTTAGTCATCAACCAGTTACGAGTCCTATTAGGTCTCCAATTATAAGAGCTGAAAAACGGTATAGGTTAGAAGAAAGAGATATGTTAGGAAAAGAAATGGAGAATGATGGTTTTGTTACAGTCGAAAAAAGATCAAAACGTTTGGCCCATAGTTATTCAAATAACACAAAGATTATAGAGGACACTCATGAGATTTGTATAACATCTAAAGACAAAATACCTAAGCAAATTAGTCTTGCAAAATTTTTTAAATCTTTGAATATACCTAATATACTAAAAATTAAATATAAGAACCCTTATAAAGTCTTAGTACAGTTAGGTACAAAACGTGGTGCTGAAACACTTTTAAATAGTCCCAAATTAACTGAAATGGGATATAGATGTCAGTCGACTTTGGAAGCAAATTTATCATATGGAATAATAAGGAACATAGATTTAGAACTCCAAGAGCAAGAATAAATAGACTTACTTGAATCGGAATACAGTCTAATATCTGTTAAAAGATTAAAAAGACTCGGAGATGATGGTGTGTGGGTCGATAGTGAAACAGTCCGTCTTTGCTTTAGAAGTGCAAGCATTCCACCTCATGTATATAGCTATGGTTGCAGGTTTAAAGTGGAACCTTATACTTTTCCTGTATCACAATGCTCACGATGTTGGAAATTTGGTCATCTCACAAGAACATGTCCATCAAACAAAATCGTTTGTCCAAAATGCGGACATGATCACGCAAACTGCGAGACTAATGTGTTTAAATGTGTAAACTACAAAGAAGCTCATATGGCTCTAGATAAATCTTGTAAGGTATTTTTAAAAGAAAAACAATTTAGAAATATAATGAGTAAAGAAGGATATACTTATAGAAAAGCTTTAGAATATTATCTTACATTGGAAAAAGAAAAGAAAATCCTTATTGAGAGACATCAAGTTGAAACTAATAATGCGTTATCAAATACTGTACAAGATACTATTTCATATAAGGATGTCCTATGTAGTGTCGTTGATAAGCAAGATAATACTACTAATATTAATCGAAAGCCAATTTCAAACAAAGAAATAAAACCAGATAATGTTAGAGAAAAAAAAATGAAACCTAAGAAGAAAAATAAAAGTGATGTTAACAACAGTACTAATATAGATTATGATAGCTTTGAAATAGAGTCAGAAGAAGATGAACAGGATAAATCAGAAGAGAAGCGAGATAATACTTTAAGAAAATCTTATTTCTCATTCAAAAAGTTTTTACTTAATTTTAAATCTATTGTTGTTGCCGATATTTCATTTGAAGAAAAAATTATAAAAATAGTGAAAAGTGTTCTAAAAGAATTGGCAACAGTTCTGTTACTAAGCGTTGGTGGCGAAAATTTTTTGAAAAGCATATTCAGCAGCTTCTTTAATGGATAAAGCTTTTAAAGTCAATATACTTCAATGGAACGCACAAAGTTTGAGACCTAAGAAATTAGAATTAGAAGCTTTACTTAACAGGGAAAATATTCATATAGCTTTTATAAGTGAAACATGGCTGGAGCCCGAATCTCTTATGAAATTTAGTGGTTTTAATGTCTTTAGACAGGATAGATTAGATTCATACGGAGGTGTTGCAATTATCATACACAAATCTTTAAAAGCACAACTTCAGTTTAATGACTTTAGTAACAATGGTATAGAAATAGTACACTTAAAACTGTTCAACTGTAAACATTTAAAAAACATTGTATCTATCTATTGTCCTTCATCAGTTCAGACAAATCTAATGGATTGGGATTGTATATTTTCAAAATTTTCAAAAGGATCAATAGTAGCGGGGGATTTTAATGGGCATCACACTAATTGGTCCAATAAGAGTGATAGACGTGGAAACTATCTTTTTGAATCATGTATAGAGAATAGTCTTATATCACTTAACAAATGTAGTCCAACGCGTGTAAAACTTGTTAATAACATATTACAAGAGTCTTCACCGGACATCACTTTTGTTTCCACAGATATAGCCATATACTTTGATTGGACCGTATTAAATGACAATTTAGGCAGTGATCACTTGGTGATTAAATGTGTCTTAAAATATCAGGACACCGTAAATTTTATATCAAAACGGAATCTTAAGTTAGCGGATTGGAAAGGCTATCAACACTTTTTGGAAAAAACGTTTAATAACATAGCAGGTACAAATAATTTACAACAATTATATGATTTATTTTTAGAAAAGTTGAATGAGGCAGCCGATAAATTTATACCTAGGCATAGAATTTGTACTAACCCCAATCAAAATTTTACACCGAAAAGATATTGGAATCCATCTTTATCTAAACTTGTAGCACAAAGACGTCTCGCTTTAAAAGAATTACGAAGAAATCCTACACCTCAAAATTTAAAGATAAATTACTCGAAGTGCAGCATAAAGTTAGGCTAAATGTAGTGGTTGGTAATCTTTTTGTAATTCGATTGATGAGAATATGAATGAATCTGAGGTATGGAAGAAAATGCAGTTTGTGAAAGGCATACGCACGAGTCCAAATTATGCGTCAGAAGAACAATGTAAAGAACTACTCTGTGATTTAGCACCGGATTCGGTGACTCCTCAACCACCGCTTTTATTGTCAAAAATTTGCGTCTTGGAAAGTAATTTTAATATTCACGAATTAAACAACTGCATTAAAAAAACGGATACTTCTCCTGGGTCAGATGGTATTACATATTCTATGATTTTCAATCTTCCAAATGTAGGGAAAAAGATTCTTCTTAATATATACAACAATATTTTTGAAACAAGTAACATCCCTAAGCAATGGCGTAAAATAAGTATTGTTCCGATTCCTAAAGCAGGTAATTCCAATAAACTTAGACCTATTTCTTTAATGTCTTGTATTATATAGAGAAATAGGTATATAGAGAAAAATAATATTTTGTCACAAAATACAACTGGATTTAGAAAAGGACAGTCTAGTCTTGACAGTTTAATTAAATTGATTTCAAAAATACAGATTGGATTTTCTGAAAAAATACAAACATTAGCTGTTTTTCTTGATATTACAAATGCTTATAATAATATATTCGTGGATAATATGGTAAAAATACTAGATGAGCTGGGAATGGGAAACAGAATATGTACATATGTTTGGAGCTTCTTAAGCGAACGACATCTCGAAATTTATGATTTAAATAATAGGTTAATATCCAATAGATGGTCAAACAAAGGGCTAGCACAAGGCGATCCATTATCCCCTTTACTTTTTAATATTGCAACTCACAAAATATACTTTTTAGTACAAAATGTTTTTATGTGTCAATATGCAGATGATTTCGTGATATATACTCAACATAAGAATCTAAAAGATAGCGTTTATTTGATTCAGAATACACTTACATTTCTTGATTCATATTTACAATCCCTTGGTTTAGAGATTTCATGTAGTAAAACAAATTATTGTTTATTTAGTAGGGGTAAAACAAAAAACAAAATTTTCTCTTACAATCAATAATGAATCTGTTACAAATTTTAATAATATTCGATATTTAGGTATATGGCTAGATCGGTCACTATTGTGGAATAGACATATAAACGAGTTGTACCAAAAATCAGCCAAATTATTAAATTTGTTTAAAGTATTAGCTGGTCCATCTTGGGGGGTTCATCCAAAGCATCTACGGAGACTTTATATATCTTTGGTCCGAAGTAGATTGGATTATGGATGTTTTTTATATGATAACAGTGCAAAGACACACCTCAATAAATTAGATAGAATACAAAACCAAGCTTTAAGAATCATTGGGGGTTTTATTAAAACTACGCCGATACATGTTATGGAATGTGAATTATGTGTTCCACCTTTATACTTGAGAAGATACTATCTAGCAATAAAATTTTGTTTTAAGATGTTAACCTGTTCAAAAAATATAGCATTAGATTATGTAAATAAATTATTTTCCATCTACCAAAATAACCAATATTGGCGTCATAAAAACAGACCATTAATTCCTATAGTGTACAATGAAATCAAAATAGAAAAAGTATATTCATCCAAACCTTTGCAAATGTTTACTTTAAGTACGTGGATATCAAATGTTAATCTAAGTGATGTGATTGAGAATAATTTATTTTGTGTTAAAAAATCGAAAACAAAATATGAAGTTAATTTACTGAGGAATAATATTTTACAAGAGTTAAGTTATAAGTATAGTGATTGGAATAAAATATATACGGATGGGTCTATATCTGAAGATAATGTGGGTGCTGCCTTTTATGACAGTAATTTTGGTGGTAGTAATATGTATAATATAACATCAGACATATGTATTATGTCGACGGAACTGTTTGCAATTTCAGAGGCTATATCTTACGTAGAAACATTAGGCTACAAGAAAACTGTTATATTCACCGACAGCAAAAGTGCCTTGCAGCATTTGGCTCGGTGCGTCTCTGGAGTTAGAGGTGTTCCGATAGCCTATACTGTTATGGCCAAAATATTTAACATGAAACGAAAAGGTATAGGGCTTAAATTGCAATGGATTCCGTCACATATAGGGTTGTGGGGAAACGAGAAGGCTGACTGCCTAGCAAAAAGTGCAACTAATAATGGTTTTGAAGTATTCATAAAACCCAACTATTCTGAGCTGTTGATTAAATATAAATGTAAAACTTTTAATATGTGGAAAGAATATTTCAATCAACGTTCAAAAGAAAAAGTAATTTGGTATAAAACTTTACAGTGTCAGCCTCCTCGCTGGCCCTGGTTTAATATAAGCGATATGGGTAGATCTTTAATATTAATAGCACATAGGCTACGATCTGGACACCTTCCATTAAACAGTTTTTTACATTTAATGAAAAAATCTGAATCCCCTAATTGTCAAGTGTGTGGAAAGATAGAAGATGTCCAGCATATATTATATGAATGTCATCGTAACACGGCATTAAGGAAGAAAATTATTAAGGATCTTAGATTAAATTGTTTAGATGTTGGTATGTTTCATAGCATCCTGTCCGCCCCAAATTCAATGGAGGCACGGTTAATTTATAAGTTTGTTTTTAATAGTTTACTTTTATTGTAAATCTTAGAATAAGGTACGATGGGGCTGGCATGTTTTATCTAAAACAAAAGCCCTTAAATAAATGAAAAAAAAAAAAAAAAAAAAAGTTGGTGACTACGTAATGCTACGTAATCATCTTAGGTTACGAAAAGCCCTATCACCTGTCTGGAAAGGCCCATACAAGGTTGTGAAAATTCATGGCAATCACACCTTATCTCTTCTAATTAATAGACGCCATGTCAAACATCAATATGACGAAATCAAACCTGCGACAGTTAATGATGAACCTCGTTCTAGATAAATCAAAACCATATATAGATATTAAGTTTACAATGATTAATCTTATACTCTTAAACTATAATTATACACCTTTTTTATAATCATCTTTAGTTACTATTATCTTTTAATATTAAGAATTAACATATAATGTTTTATATATATTTTTTTTAATTAATAAAGTTACAAAAAATTTAAGTCGGTAACTTCAATGTCTCCTTTCATTACAGCGTGTTGGCTGAAGGTCTCCCTGAATATGTTCATCCAATCACATCAAGTCCTGGAATCTATTTCGATTCAGTGGGTGAAATTAAAATTAATACCGGTCACCTAGACATAGTAACTCCATATGATCTAAAACCTCACATCCAAAATATAAATTCTATAATAGATACAATGAAATTTGTATGTGGTCAATCACGAATAGATTTTATAAAAGCTATAGGATGCCATAACACATTAGAACCGCTCACTGTCCGATACCACGACATTATTTCCCAGTGTGCCTCCATTGAACATCTAATGAGTCATAATAGGTTCAAGCGTGGTGCATGGATGGGTGCTATAGGTGTCCTCTCTAAAACCATCTTTGGTACTCTAAACAAAGATGACGCCATAAAATATGACAACGCCATACGAAATGTACAAGATAATGAGAAAAGGTTGAGTTCATTAGTAAAAGAAAATATATTAGTTACTATTTCCACTTTATCTAAATTTAATGAGAGTATATATAAAAAATAATGAAGCCAGACTTAATGAAGGTATTGACAATCTGTCATTGCAACTGCAAAAACCTCTCTGTAGTTTCTGACGAATTAATTATAAAAACAAATATTCATTCAATATTGAATAGTTTGGAAGCCACTGTACTCTCATTATCGATTCAATTAGAAGATATAACAAATGCTATCATGTTCAGTAAACAAAACATTGTTCACCCGGCCGTATCACACACGCAGTTATACCAAGAGATTGTCGACAATTATAAATATTTAACTGCAGGTGTTAAATTACCGATTGCTCTAGAAATAAGTAATATACAAATATTAATGAATATCTCTAATGTTATTTGTTATAGTTTAAATAATAAGATTATTTTTATACTTAGGGTACCATTAGTCTCCCCTAAAGATTATAATGTTTATCATAATATAGCGTTACCTACCCCACACAATTCTGTAAAACCTGACTCATTTAGTTTTATAATACCCACGTGTAAATATATCGCAATGACCAAAGACAAATCAGAATATTGTAACCTTGAATCATTAAAAGAATGCAGAGTGATAAGCTCTCGTGAATTTATTTGTGACGTAATGACAGTGTTCTCCACTAGTACTAATCCCAGCTGTGAAAGTGAATTAATTTCAAATTTGATAAGTGTACTACCAAAACAATGTGAAACAGACTTTATTTACGGTCATTTAGATTTATGGAAACAACTTAGCAATAATAATTGGATTTATGTACAATCTAAAAGTACTAAGTTTTATGTTGAATGTTCGAATCAAACAAATATTGATTTTAATATTATTGGAACCAAATGATTGTTTTGCATATTGTAAAAGTACTAAATTAATTCCTTAATTTAAGAATATTAAAATTAATGTTAACATAATCCATTCGGATTTCAATATAATAAACGATTCCTGCTGTATTCTAAATAAGTTTAAAAGCGAGTTAAGAAGTGAACCCCGTATTAAATTACAAAATATCGATCTAGACCTTTTTACGCCGGAAACCAAGTCAAAATTAAATTCTATTTCCGATAAGACAGACCAAATAATCAATCAACATCAAATAATCAAATACGAGACTCACTACTCAATTATTTTAATTTTGATTACTAATGTTATATTTCTGTATTGTATGATTAAATTGTATTGGTATATTAAATCACACAACCGTCATCCCTACCAATTTCCCTTATTTTCTCGCTCAACTTCAACTAGTTTACCTGTGAATCAATTACCTAATCCCGATCCTGTCACTCCAGTTAAAATTAGTAAAACCTCCCAGAAACCAGATGACATTCCTTCTCCCAGTATTAGAAGAAATATATAATATTCCATTGCCTTCCTGAACTTTCAATATCAACCCCAAAGTTCAGTCTACTGTGGGGAGGTGTTATAACTATCCCTTGCACCCTATAAAGCCTACTCATCATCTTACTAGTGTACTCATCATTTCCATCGCCTTAGCATCCACATATCCTGACGAGTCAGTCCAATTCCAACTCCTATACCCGACGGTTGTCTTAAGAAAATCGAATTAGTTTTTTTTTAAAGGCTCAACTCCTAAACCTTATAACAGTTCGCTCTGCCATTTTTCAGTTAACTTGTGTATATTCTCAAGGTTATACATTTCTCATTCCTCAATACTGGCAAAATAAATGTAAGAAATCCAAAAATTTGCAAATTCAAATTGTTACCTTTATATAAAATTATGACTACTGATAGAGTAATGTTAGTTTGAATGAATCAATCGCGACTTATCTACTCGTAACTATATAAACCTGCAGTCGTTTTATGACTAATCTCTCTCTACTAGTCAATTCTGTGAAAATTTGGCATCATAGCAGCTTGTCTTGACCTCAAAGTTTATTTATTAGTCTCTTGTTTAGCTTAATGAGGCTACCAATACTGTATACATTTATATTTTGCATTTAACTAAACTATAAAATATGTAACTGTAATAATAATAGTATAATAAACAACATACAATAAATAAATAACAGATTATAACATTTTGACTTATATTATCCTTCTAAATTATCAGAATCCACTTTTCACATTTTTGAAAATTTTGTCTATTTATCTGTTTCTTTTTTATTTGTGCTCACAAAACGAAAAACAATATAGCCACTCTGAATAACATTTAGTTTTTCACTTTCATAACGCAACTCTTCACTCTATCAAAAGATATACGTATTTAAATTGCTCAAGGAATTTATCTTTATCTTATCTTCTATACATAAAACAAAATTGTCATTGATCGATTTCTGTACATGGAAAATAATAAAAAAAAAATTATAAGAGCAAGAGAAAACATTTATATTTCCATTTTGTCTGTATATCTGTATGTCTGTATGTTTGTGCACTTTAAACTCAAAAACGGCTAAACCAATTTGAATGCGGTTTTCACTTAAAATTTAGTGTTTATTTCATTTGAATCGTTTAAGAAATAAAAAAGTAATGTCATTTTATGTCAACCATGTAATAAATACGTTGCAAATCTTCTTATACACATGTAATAATGTAGAGGAGTAGTCTCTGTACAGTAAAAATATAAAAAAAATATATACTTAGGCTGTAAACGGATAACTAACAGATTCCATTTCTATTATTTTTGAGATTTTTGTCTGTTTATCTGTTTCTCTTTTAGTTGTGTACGCAAAACGACAAAAAATATATGGCTAATGTAAATAACTTTTATGCATAGAAATTGAGCGTCAATCAGTCAGTAATATTTCGTTTTTAACTTTCATTGCACTCTTGACTTTATAAAAAGATAAATGTATTTAAAGTGTTCAAGAAATTTATCTTTATACATATAATAAATCTGTAACTGATCGATGTCTGTACATAGATTTTTTTTTCAAAAATTCACAATTTGAACCCTTTAGCAATTGTTTATATAGCAAGAGAACACAAAACAATGTGTTTTTTTCTGTTCGTCTGTATGTTTGTATGGCTATGTCTGTATGTTTGTTCATGCTTATCTCAGAAAGGGATTAACCGATTTAGATGAAATTCCGGAAATATATTTTCATGGGCTTTACTTTACATTTAGAGTTTTATTTTATTTTAATCGGTTAACAAATAAAGTTAATGATCTCTTATTTTAGTACCATTGCAATAAGACATTTTTTCAAAACCATTTAATTTTTTTAATTACTAATTAAAAAAATTAAATAGTTAAAAAAAAATAACTATTTAATTTGAGGTATTTCTTACCTGAAATATAAAAAAATAAAATAGCTTAGGTTTCATACTTAGTAGTTTTGTACTTCATGATAGAGGTATAATATATTTTAGATGTGTAGCTTCATAAATAGGATATTAATAAATAATGTATTTTATTTAATATATATGGATTGATAGCACATATTGGTGGTACATATTGATAGTACATGTTGAAAGTACATGTTGATAGTACATGTTATTAGTACATATTGATGGTACATGTTGATAGTACATATTGATAGTACATATAGATAGTAAATAGTGATAGTACATATTTATAGTACATATCGATAGTACATATTGATAGTATATATTGATAGTATATATTGATAGTATATATTGATAGTACATATTGATAGTACATATTGATAGTACATATTAATAGTACATATCGACAGTACATACCGATAGTACATATCGATAGTACATATCAATAGTAAATAGTGATAGTACTTATTTATAGTACATATTGATAGTACATATCGACAGTACATATTGATAGTATATATTGATAGTATAAATTTATAGTACATATCGATAGTACATATCAATAGTACATATTGATAGTACATATCGATATATTGATAGTACATATTCATAGTATATATTGATAGTACATATCGATAGTACATATCGATAGTACATATTGATAGTATACATATCGGTAGTATAAACTGATAGTACATATTGATAGTCCTCCCGTCAGTGAATAATAATAAATTTTCCAATAAAAAAAAATACATGATTGGTCTACCTACTCATAAAAAAAATATCTGTGATTAAAAATAAAAAAAATATAAAAATAAAATAGAAATACTCCTATAGGCAAAAACTACTTGCCGGACTTTGATGAGACTTTGAACGGGTTCGAAATCGGAATCTATGCGTACGAAGCGGTAGGCACAGCTAGTACATGTAATAAGATTGTAACTGAACTCTGTGTGTACATAGAAAATATTTAAAAAAACTAAATGGGGGACTCTATATAAGCAACAGAACCAAAAACAATGGTTTTTCATTTTGACTTTTCGTCCGTATAGCTGATTATCTGTTTGTTTGTGGACGCTAATTTCAGAAACGGCTTAACCAGTTGTATACAGTTTTCAGGAATATATTGTCATAGGCTTCACTGTACATTAAGTGTTTTTCTTTTATTTAATCGGTTAACAAATAAAGAAGTTAATTATCTCTTATTTTCGAACCCTTGCGGTAAGACATTTTTTTCAAAATTGAAATAGTGGTCCTCCTCTGACGAAATAATAATATCCATTCCAAAGAAAATAAAATACGAATTAGGACTCCTTAAAAACATCTGTGATTAAAAATAAAAATGAACTAGAAACCCTCATACATGCAAAAACAACTTGACGGAGTTTGATGAAAAGTTCAAGGGTTATAGAAATCAAAATCTACGCGTACCAAGTCGCAGGCACACCTAGTTACTTAAAATATGTAGAAACGTTTGCAATTTACAAAACAACTGTTAAGTTAGATTGTTATAAAGAAACACAATTTTCTTATTTAGAAAAATAACATCTAACAATATTCTATATACATTTTACACTATTTTATACATATTTTATATATATTTTCAGGATCTCCCGTTGGCTAATTCCCGGCGCGGTGGGGATCCGTCATGGGGGTTTGTGCCCGGTCCATGGCTTGCCAGGGCGGGTAACCTTTCGGTGTGGCCTGCCCGCGGGGGGGAGGGCTCGGGTGTCTTTCCATCGGCCTTCGTTAGTGGAAAGTTGGCCTGGGCGTCGAGGGTGAGAGGGCGCAGGCCCTCTTTGCTGAATCGCAGTCGCGGAATTGCTCCTGGTACTTCTCTGAGTAGCAGAGTGGACTGTGAAGTGGTCCCGCGGCTGTATAGGGAGGAGTGCGCGGCGGTCTCTTTCTTGCTGAAGAAGTGGCCGTCTGAGTCGTCTAGGGATCTGGACCTCTTTCTACCAAGCATTGACAGAACATTGCTTGGTGGGGAGACGGTCCGAGACGTTGCCAGGGTTGATTGTTGCCAAGTGCGATGCCACGGTTGCGCTTGCCACATCGTATCGAGAGTCTGTCTCCTAGGGGGCCTGACCGGTGGTCTCCTCTCGGGGAGACTACCGCGGTGGGGCTGGGCACGATCGATCATGGTCGAGTTGGGTTTTACACCTGACTTCCTGAGTTTGGGTCCGGCCAGAAGGGTCTCGGCCCCCTTCAGAGGCAGCAGGCTTGGGTGGGGGGAAGGGGATCCCTCCACAATCTTTCAAGCCTGCGAAGAAGGGATGGGTACTCCTCGTTGCGGGGTGGCTTCTCCGTGGATTACGTCGGGGCATCGCGGTGAGTGCGAAAGCGATCTCGTGGTGTCCCATTATGACGGCGGCGGCAACCATCAGGTTTAGTGAGCAAGAGTCTCACATAACCAACTCCATCCTGCCCTGGATAGAGGTATCCATGAGGATTCCGGACGTTAAAAAAAAAAAAAGATTGTCATAAAGAAACACAATTTTCTAACTTAATAATATAACACCTAACACTATTCTACATACATTTTACACTATTTTATATAATCAAATATCTTTTTCAGTTTCATTATAATCAATAGGCTTTAGCCAATCAGTCAAGGACCTTTTATATTCACGATACGACATCTTATATATGTTAAGTATTTTATTAATGCTATTGTAAAGATGAGTTAACTAAAACATATACCTATTTATTTTGAGCAAAACATGTTCAGGTTTGGACAGGTTAAACAACAATGTCATTTCTTCTTTTGCTTACATGTTGATTTTAATTCAATTTCTGTATCCGTAAATGCCAGGAAAGTCTCTGATCTGTCATAACCCCCAGATACTTTATCAGATAACCCATACCCGCAGATAATTTTTGGTGCGACATTCGTGAATTTTATTGTCATATAAGCTGTCTGGTTGAGTATTGCTTTAGATTGTAAAACATATTAAGTTAGTTTTTGTTGTGTTCAGTGTGAGCAAATTTGTCTTCAACCAGTATGCCCTCTTTCACCTTTAAATACTGGTGTTAAAATATATGCATTAAAGTACAATGTGTCGTTCTCAAGTAATTAACATAAGGGCAGGTAGATTATGAATATTATTATAATAAAGAATGTTCTTATCCATATCATATATACTTATAACATATAAAGATTGATTTGAATGAAGTGAGACTAAAAGTTAGATGAAACTTCATTAAAACCACAGTTAATAAAAATCATAAAGTGTTATTAGTCTAAACAGTTGGCGTCGCTTCAAGCAAAAAGCTTGGTATGTGCAATATTGCGCTGCGTCAACACTTTCGGAAGGCGCTATACCAACTCTAAGAGTTTCAAAATGAGCTGTTGATTAAACTACTACTACTAGCTCATACGCGAGTGTATAAAAATGGCTGTAGGAAGAAAATAATTTGTTGACCTTACTACGATCCAAAAGTTTTTTGGATCTTTCGACATTATAAAAAGTTTTAAATTTATAATGACAAATATTTTATACAATATAAAGCTTTATAGTTACACGTTAGTACAATATAAACATTTATAATTGAAAAGTACATGTTAAAGAATATATATACCTATAATGTTATTTTTATAAAATTTTGTGTTCTTTGAGTTTCTTAAAATTTTAAATGTACAAATGGGTTGAAACCGTTTGAAAATTAAAAAAGGAAACGCAATAGCCCTCGTAAAATAATCGTCTTCAAAAGTAATCGTGGTAAATTTTCTCTCTTTATTTTTGGGACTCATTAATAAACTATGAGGTTGTAAGACGAGTTATCTGGTTGGCAAAATTTTATTAGGTTGGAGTAGTCGAGACAGTTTCGTCATAAAACGATAGCAGAGTTATAGATGAACGAGTAGATAGCTTTCAAGTTACAGTATTATATATTTACTTATATCATAAAGTGGTAAGGTTTGTAAGTTTGTACATTGGCGTGTTTTTATGTAGAAGGTTATCCCAGAAACTATAAATTCGATTTTCATGATGTAATGCCAGTATTGAGCATGGAAATAAGTTGATAAAAAAAAAATAGACTAAACGTTTCTTACCAAAGCAAACTAACGTTGTAGTATTTTAAATTAATATTGACAACAGATCAGTTACAGAATGAGACATGGCACATAACATTCACCTACATAAAAGAAGACATAAGTAGGTTTTTATAATTCTAAATTGTATACCTACCTATATATACTAAAATAATATAAAATGAGATTGTTAGTCGAGTAACGGCGAGAAGAACCAGATACAATCGATATTGCCTTAACATTCGGTCTCGGATCTCATTGCACCTGTTATCAAATGGCACGTTTAACGCCACAATAATGGGTTTTGAAACTTTTTTATGCTCTACGACGTCTGTTTTTATGATGTTTTATTAAGAGATACGTTTTATTAAAGTTATTAACTTTATAATAAGAAACTCGCATTGGATGTATAATGTTTTTACCTCGAGAATGATCTGTGTGCTGAACAGAAATAAATTTAGTTTATTTGCTTGATCAGTCGCCATGATTTGCATGTAGAATATTTACCATGTACTACGTACTCGTCTCTATAGATCTAACATCCTACATAGTTAAGACAATGTAAGCTTGCAAACACCTGCAATCAAGACCAATTAACATGCAGCCACAATGCACTTTGCAACATGCGAAATGCGGAATTGTAAGCCACATTTCGCAGAACTACATTCGATCTGTAATTGTGTACAAAAATTATTAACCTTGTAATTAACAAAATTTTCAATACTGAACATTCACAATTTCTATACCAGAGTCCGCCGCCAACGCAATGTCCCTATATTTTAAATCTTTAATATCTTCAAAAATATTCATTTAAATTACATGCTGTAAAGGGCTAAATTGTTTAATATTAAATGTAAATATATTTAAGGTACTTAATTAGATAAGGATTAATACTGTACTACTACTGTACTACTTGCTTTAAATCGCTTCGTAAATAAGCCATTATTTCGTGTAAAAAATAAAGGATAAAATTTGGTTATTGTGGGTTATCCCTAAGAGATGAACATATACTTTCTTGTAGAACTTTTTAAGATATATAATACTTATTACATCATTTTGATCTATCTCGAAAGTTCAGCCAGCGTTTGCAATATAAGCGCAAAACAATGTGTTTGTTTACGAATTCGCATTAGAAATCTTGAAATTATGAGTGGTTCTCTAATATATTAAGCATATCATTATACATAATAAATCTTCCTCTTAAATCACTCTTTCTATTAAAAAAAAACTGCATGGCATCAAAATCCACCGTATAGTTTTAAAGATCTAAGCATACATACAGACATAGGGTCAGACGCGAAAAGCGACTTTGTTTTATACTATGTAATGATTTTTCAATAAAATCAATTTCATTTTCAATGTTTATCTACACTGCAAAGTTAGAAATATTGGTTAGTATTTTCGAAAGAAGCCTAATAGATGTCACCAACGTCCCGATAAAGACGATCACATATAGATTGCTTAATTCACCGAGATGGACAGCGATACGGTAGTTCAATTGGTAGAGCGACGGAAGGGTTTCCCAGAGGTCGCAGGTTCAAATCCCTGCTCCCTATATATATATATATATATATATATTATATATATTATAGGTTTAAATACATGACGCATTTCAGACCAAATTCAATAGAACAGATAAAATAAAACATAACTAGCTGACTGACGAACTTTAAAAGCAATTCAAAAGTTTAAAAAAACAAAATAAAACTGAAACAGGATGTTAAAAGAAGCAACTAACAAAAGTTCTTTCAAAGTTAGTCAAATGTTTAAATATTTTTTTTGTTGGTTTGTTTTTCCAATAAAAATGTATTCATAGAGTTCTATTCAGAATCTAGTTCTAGTTGGGAAAGTCTTTAAATTATTTTTTTTTCAGATAATGGCACTACACTATGTATATATATAGTTGTTAGTATGTTAGGTTAGCTATTATAGTTGTTAGGTGAAATTCAAACAAGATTACCTATTTTAATCTTCTTTTAAATCCACGTTTCCAACGCAGTTATTCAACAGTATTTTTGTAACACTCTACACCCGAATTATTCACACCTTAAACATTTTATTACTATGGTATATAATGATTTCACCTAACTACTGTTACATAAAGTTAAAGAAAAATAAACACAAATTATAAATGCTTCTTTAACGAGACTGTAATATGACCATTATGTTGAAAGTAATAAATAAGAATAAGAATAAGATTTATTGAACATACAGAGAAAAATTCACAAAAATATTTACATCGTAAACGGCTACACTAGTAATACACTGTGTCGCAGCCATTTACGCCCACTCCGGGACATGGTGCATGTAATATGTTCCAAAATTATACAGGCATACAACTAAAATTAATTAATAAACAATTCTGAACTATAATCAAGCAAATGTAATTACTTGAAAATAACATTGTTATTGAATGTGCGATCATATAAAATATTCAGCAACAATAGTGAATTAAAATAATAATAACAATAATAATAAAAATAAATATTAAACAATTTAAAACTAATATGTCATCAAAATTTAAAGTAATTACTTGGATATATAAAGTTAATAGTATTCAATTAATAATATAATATAATAATAATAGTGTGTGTGCGTGCGTGCGTGTGTATGTGTGTGTGTGTGTGTGCGTGCGTGCGTGTGTATGTGTGTGTGTGTGTGTGTGTGTGTGTGTGTGTGTGTGTGTGTGTGTGTGTGTGTGTGTGTGTGTGTGTGTGTGTGTGTGTGTGTGTGTGTGTGAGTTTGCTTGTGAGAATATATATCAGTCCTACATAAGTGCTTCTGATTCGTTATATGAGAGGTTCTTAAGGTAGTTATTAATTTTCTTTTTACAATTCCAGTATGTTAGTGGATATATATTTAATATTATGTGTAATTTATTGTATATGGAGGAGGAAAGGTATTCATAATGCCGTCTAGATAGTGCATAATGACATAATTGGACTTCACAAATTCGTCTAGAGCGACGAGTGAAAGTCCTACTGTTTACGAAAAGTAATGTTTGGTGTTTACGTAAGATTAGCTGTTTAATAAACAACTGCCTAACAGATAGCACATTGGCAGTTCTATATAATTCTGAGGTAGGAAAAAGGATAGGTTTCGAAAGCATAACTTTGAGTACAGCTCTTTGAGCTCTCTCTAGTCGAAGAAGGCGAGATTTTCCAGATCCTCCCCAAGCCGTTATACAATATGAAAGAATAGATTGAACCAGAGAAAAGTAAACTGTTGTTAGGATGTTTTGATCAGCAACAGCTCTCAGTTTTTTAAAAATGAATATTAATTTTCTGACCCTAACAACAGTTGTATCTATCTGATCCTTCCACGTTAGTAAATGATCTATATGGACTCCCAGAAACTTTACTGTAAAGGCTCGGGTTAGTCCAGCACAAGAGCAGCTGGCGTTTGCAGATGAACAACGGTGAGCTTGGATTGAAAAGGTTTGATTCGGCAGATTTTGTGAACTTGCAGAAAAGGCGATAAACATAGACTTGTCTAAGTTAAGTGTCAGCATGTTTTTATTCATCCAATGAACTACTTGACACATAGCTGACTCAGCTAAATTACGCGCCTCCTTCCAAGATTCAGCCCTAAGAAGAAGCACAGTGTCATCTGCATAGGCTAGGATCTTACATTGTTTTAAGGAGAGCTGGAACAGGTCATTTACATAGATATTAAACAACGTAGGACCCAAGACACTACCTTGAGGGACACCACAAGTGTTTGGTAAAGCATGGCTGATATAAGGAGGAATATGAACCCGTTGCTTACGATCACTAAGGTAACTTTTAAATATTTGGAGGACTTTCCCACGCACACCAATATTCCCAAGCTTATTTATGAGAATGGGTATAGAGACAGTGTCAAAGGCTTTAGTAAGATCTAAAAAGATACCGATCGTTTTAAGCTTGGACTCTACATTGTTTATGATGGTGTTAGTCAGCGATAGAACAGCATCTTCTGTTGATTTACCTTTACGGAAACCAAACTGATTGTTGGAAAGGATGTTAAAGTGATCAAGATATTTTATAAGTCTGTTATTAAGAATTTTTTCAAGAACTTTGGAAAGTGTCGACAATACAGATATAGGTCTATAGCTATTGACACTATCACTATCACCACTCTTATATATGGGGAAATAATGCCTTCCTTAAATACTAAAGGAAAGGATCCAGTAGTAAAACATAAATTAAAGACATGTGTTATAACCGGGGCTAGAGCACAACGAGCAGCTTTCAATAAAGAAGAAGGAATGTTATCCCAACCAACAGCACAGTTTTTGAGTCCCAGTATTATACGGTTAACTTCTTCTATATCAGTTTCTATTAAAGCCATTGAGTTGACCATACAATTATCGGAGGTGGAGGAAATATTATCGTTTCTGTACGAGTTATCAAGTGTCGAGGTTAATTTTGCACCAATGCCACTAAAGTAGTCATTAACTATGTTAACAGATAGTTCAGGACTTGCACCTAGCTGTAAAAGTGAATTTGCAGTGGTTAATTCGCTGCTTAAAGAGGTAACATTTTTAATGACCTTCCATGTGGCCCTGGGGTTATTTTTTGCTCTTTGAAATTCCTCCTTCTCGTAAGCCACTTTAACGGATTTCAAGAGATCCCTGCAATGGTTTCTATATCTAATATACGTTAATTTGGCATCAAAGTTATTAGGACTCTTTTTATAATTTTTGTGTAAGCGGTCTCGATTTCTAACACAACGCAAAAGGCCTGGTGTCATCCAAGGCTTAATAATACGTCGCTTACTAGGAATAGTTACCACTCGGGAGTGTGACTTAATAATATCAACTATAATCTTTACCAGAGCATCGGCTGCTACTTCAGCGTCAGTCATGGACATAATTGAGGAGAAGTTAAAATTAGTAAGGTCCCTAACACAAGCACTCTCATCTGTAATTGTTTTATTGCAGGTACCTTTATTTTGTTTTATTTTGCTACTGCTACATAACATAACGGGAGAGTGATCCGTGACAGATGAGTCAATCACCAGAACTACTGAGGGTCTATTTGTTTTCAGCAAGACATGATCGAGGCAACTGTCATTCCTGGTTGGAAATATATGGGCAGGGAGCATTGCCTGCATAGCTGCAGTCGTTAAGTAGGTATCTGCATTTCGGTCTCCATTTCCAGGGATAATGTTAATGTTTATGTCACCTACTAGGGCGACATTTTTAAAACTCGACAAGGACTTGAGAGTGTTGTCCAAGGATTCCAAAAAAACGGATACATTCCTAAATGAAGGTGACCGATAGACAGCCACTACAGCAAACTCATTGTTAAAATTTAGGATGAGACAATTAGCATCTATAAGCATTGGCTTTATCAGTGTACACGTCAGGCCGGACCGGACAAAAGCCACTACTCCGTCGTTTTGGTTTGTAAACGTGCTTTTAAAATAAGTGTAACCCGGTAATGCTGAAAGACAGTGACTTTTACTCAGCCAACATTCACTAAGTACAAGCACGTCAAAAACTATGTTAATTCTGTTTAGCAGAATAAGAAACTCACTAAAATTACAACTAATACTTCTAATGTTAATATGCAAAACTAAAAATGAGTCACCCATACCTCCAAGGTATTCCCTGCATTTTTCAGGTGCGCAACAATGAGACTGGGAAATAGATACTCTTTCAATATCGTTATGCGTTAATATAGAACTATTCATTTGGTGTGGGAAAGCTTCAAATGAGTTCTGCTTGTTTTGTTATTGCAATGTATTTATCATTCATGGGTTATAATTAAGTCACCAAGACTACACATTGACCACGTTTCTCCCCGAAGATTCTTTAAAGCATTGTTGCATAAAGTACATGGAAGTTATATATTACACAGTGCACTAATGCAATATTAAATTGTCTGTGGCCTCGTTAGCTTTTTTGAATTCTGGGGTGCATTTAAGACTAAACTATTAAACTATTATTGATAAAGTGTTTGATTGATGTTCCAAACAAATACAAATTACAGCGGCTGTCGCCGCCGCTATTGTAGTACGCTACGGGATTGTTTGTTCACTCACCGTGAAGCAGACGAGCCGGCGGTACCCCTCAAGTGCACTGAGCAACTTAGAGCACCCTCACGACGTAGACCTACATGCGGTGAGAGGCTTCCTCTCCCACAGAGGCACAACGACGGAGAATTTAGCGGAGGGCATACTCCCGCCTCCTTCTTTTCAGCGTATCTCTACGAAGTTGGTCAGCAGTAGAGGCTTGTTTCCTGACCCGGTCCTTACTTGCTCACAGAAGGAGGCATACCTGCCTGATAACCTCCACTGCACAAACCATCTGGTGCGTTTTTGGCCAGCTCTTCTCAGCAGAGCAGCACTCCGAGGTAGCTTACTTACAGACTGATTATATTGATACATTTTAATGTAATCATTGATGATTCAAAAGTTCGTGTAAATGCCTACTAGAATAAAGATATTTTGAATTTGACTATCGTCGTCAAAACTATTAGAAATAACAACGTAGGATCTTAATTATATGTCAGTAATAGTTAATAAAATGTAAAAAATAATTATTCCTCGTATAAAATTATTTCCATCACTTATTTTCAAATCTATAGTTTTTTATTTCTAATTTATTGATATTTAAAGTAAAACAACTATTACAAGTATCAACCAGCAATATTATTAGCAAATTTAAAAATTATATATCGCCATTGGACTCTGGGATACCAATAAACAAAGAGATCAAGTCCTTGCTCCTTAAGCCTTATAAGGGCAAACATATACTATATTGAGAAAGATATAACTTTTGTCTGTGCAGTCTAAAACCAAATATATATTTTTTGGAACAACTCTTGTTCTGGAAAGTAAAGTTTAGTGGGTGGAGGCAGACAGTAATAAAATGCACGCGGACAAAGTGGTCATTGTTAGATACTCCAATAGAAAATAAGGCTATTAATACAGAAATGGATCTAAAATATTAAAGTATTCTCTTTTACTAAACTTTTAACTGGACGGTAGTTAAACATTTGTATGTTGTCTCGTTAATTTTTTCCTAATTTGCCTGAATACTTTCTTCTCTTTCGGTCGTTACTTCCACTTTAGCACGAAGCATGGCAAAATTGCGGCGTGTTCTGAATTTTTATAATACGTTTATAATAATAATATAATCAATAAATTTAAAAGGTTAATCTATAATAATATATACCACTTATGTAAAGCCACTTAATAACAAGCTTTAGAAGTTACACTACCTAAATGTTCGTGGCGCTAAAACATACGGAGCGTCTACCAACTCTCCAAAACATACTGAATTTACTCAACCATGTTTGAAAAGCTTTAAACTGTGTATAAATAAGGATTTCCGTATATCTTTTAAAGTACGCAAAAAAAACTACTCGAACAAAACGTTAAACGTGTAGATACTAAAAATTTATAAATTTTTATTAATTACTACTTTTACTTTTTACTTTTTACTAATTTTGGGAGAAGCAAATGTTGTTTCAATTTCAACCAAAATATAACCATTTAATGTTACCTACGTTAAAAGTATATAACTTACTTATTGAGAACTCAATTAAAATTATAGACAACCGAATATTTGCTTTAAGCTAGTCATCTCCTTCATTAGTATCATAGTACTATAATAAAGTCTCGCTGTAAGTTGAAACATTTTAGCGTTATGTTAGATTTTATTTTTAAACTTAAATACAAAACTGTTAATTCCATAAAAATAAGAAAATAAAATTAAAAAAAAACTGGTCATTCAATCCACAAGTCGTCCCAAGCACTACCACTTCACGAGCATAACGCAAGGGGGTCTGCCACCACCCCAAAGTAGATAAATGAAAACGTTAACTACTTCGTATTTATCCAGTGATCCTGGTATTGACATATAGTTGTTGAGCTCATTTAAAATTTAAATAATCTTAACGTGGATAAACATATCATTTACCCACACCTCCGGCCACTACTATATCGGGAATGATAAATTGATAGAAGAAGAATGCCGTCCCATTCTTCTTCTTCTTCTTTCCAAAGAATGACAGATTCGAATCCTACCCCTATCGTTTTTTTTCTGTTATATTTATATATTTTTTTATAAGCTTAAAATGTTTAAACACTATTTTAGGTAGACGCAAAATAATTTAATACTAAAATTTACATTAACACGAATCTCTTCCTTTTTGTTTGCCAGTTTGGAATAATCTCACTAATTTAAAATATTAATTAGAACAGAAACACAATAAATAAAGACCTATTCACTACACTACAGTTAATCGCTTTAAATCGCCTACTATCGCATGGAAGTGAATAGTTACATAAATATAACGAAGAAATTAGACATAAAACGACAATTATTTTACATTTAAATCAACCTGAGAAATTAATTTTATTAGTCACAGAGAGACAAGTGGCGTTTAAATACCATCAATTGAGTTCTGTCTGTAATGGACAACTTTTGTGTCGTCTCTTTCCTTATAGGTAAATAGCTCGTACGTGTGTACACTTTTCTATTTACTTGTCTTTTAAATTGCTTTATTAGTCTATTTACTCCAGATGCGTTTTTATCAACTAGAGGAGAAAGGAGTCTTACTTAATGTCATCTCCTGTTGCTATTATCGAGTAAAATTTCAAATGAAATATTGTATATTCATCCTTCAATATGTATATATTATTTATTATCTATTATATATTAATAAATACAACTATTGTATACTATATTATAATATAACAAAAAAAACTCTATTTTTAAAAAATAAAAATATATTATCAGGCTACAATACCATAGCTGGGAGTAGCCTATTTTTTATTAATAATATACAACTGTTACTATTTATATATAAGTAAGTAAAAAAATAAGTAGTATATATATATATACTACTTATTTTTTGTACTGGTTTGTAAATTTATTTTAAGCTTTATAAGTATCTGCATTGTACATCTAAGACAGAAACTCGGCAGGATTGTGGTGTTTATTATTTTTACTATTTAATTATAAGTAGTTTTTCTTTTACATCCATAAATAAATCTAAGGTCCGAAATAAGGTATTTCATAATTTCAGTCCAAAAACAGAAGAAAAACACAATCACATTTACTTAAGTGTGATTGTCTTCTGTTTTTGGATTGAATTTTCACATAACACACACAAAACAAAAATCACAATCACACTTACTATACAAGTACTTGACGTACAAAATTAAACTGCTGTCCAAAGAAATTATCTAATGCGGACGAAGTCACGGGTAAAAGCCAATATTACTATAAATAATCAAAAATACACTATCCATATTAATTACATGTTAACTCACAAAATATTTAAGTTTCCAAAATATTGTAAGTGCATTTAATTGTACACAGTGTTAATTGTACATTGTATTACTAACAAGAGACCGGTGCAACTCTATTTAATTAAACCTAAGCGCGATCCTTAAAACTTGTGACTAACTATTACTTAATGAAACTAACCATACTTCCTTTGAGTAAATTATTTTTATTATTCGTATATTCTTAAATTTAAATAATATCTTTTGATACTGGTTTGAATGTTTTTTAAAATTGCTACCATATAATTAATATTTATTTGTGTAATAAACAAATTATACAGTCGCATGTTAAAATTATCTGTGACTACTAGAGTAAATCCAATCCAGAAAATCTGGACAACTCCCGGATCCAATTTATATTCCTTTATATGCTACTAGAATATAACTGTTCAATATGGCTTTATTTTAATTTGACATTAAGTTAAAATATAGCCATACTGAAAAGATATCTTTACTGTATTAAAACATACATATTTTTTTGTTCATCGCGTATATCTCATTGGGAAAAGAAATATAAATGCTAAGAGATACGAAATATCAATTATTATATATGAAATATGAGTACATATATATGAAATACATATATATTATAAGGTATAGTAAAACATGCTTATGTCCCGGTTACTATTGGAGTTCTATTTCTGACTCTAAGTCTTCTGAACTATCGTATCAATACTTTCTTACACGAATTACTACAATATTATATATATAACGTCTTTGACGACACATTTATACGTTAAGTATTTTTTAAAATTAAACAGTAAACAATATAAAACTAATAATGAAAATACTTCAAGCAGAAATTAAAAATATTTTCTTGCGGTATATCAGTAAACCAGCAATTTAAAAGATTTACCACATTTTTCTTGAAAGCAACAAACTAGAAGCACGCAAGAATTTTCAACTCTACTATTTTATAGTAAACTTTGAAAATAAAAGTGAACAGCAAGTTGAAAATGCTTTTGATTCTTCGACAATAAAATAAAAATAATATGACAGAATGAAATGTGCGTTAGTATAAACATTTAAAACTTATATCTACATCAAACAGCCAGCTTTTGTATAAAACATGTATCTATTTAAACATGAGGTAGCATGTGGTAGTTTCCATCAACCTGGTATCATAGTCTCGATTAGCTACACATGTCTCTGCGAAATAAATCTACAACAATTTATAACTACCGACAAGTGTCGATGACGCAGATACAGAGTTTAACTGGAAATTGCATTACCTTTCCACTCAACTTTTAGGTCATACGATGTTTAAGTTTATGTACTTTTAATAAATAAATACTTAGTTTATTTATTATTTATACTTAATTTAAAAGCATGAACAAAATAAATAGATGTAATCGAAACTATTCTAAATGTTCTAAAACTAAAAAATCGATGATGTACAAGCACTTGGAACAGGATACTGCACTCGTATTAATAGTCAGGATATTTCGCGCTTAACAATGACAATAGCACTAAACTAGGTACGTTATTATATTAAAACTGTAAAGCTGATAATTATCAGCAAGCTATGAATATACACTCTCAGAAATATATATACTATACATTCTATTTTTCATATTTGAATATGAATATTTTATCTCATATTCGCTTCAAATTTGTCCCTTCAATCCGCTCTATTTCCAAAAGTAACAGGTTAAAGGCGACTTATTAAAATGGTCTCTTTCAAATATGTTACGCTGGGGCGGGATATAAATAATGTTAACAGTTCATTAGGATAGAGAGGATAAGACGGTTTAGATTTTTCATTCCAGCAAAATGTATCTATCTTTATACTCAAATTGAATTCAGGCTATTTACATAAAATATGTTCTTCAGATACAAACAACACCAAACCAAACAGAACTGAATACTTGAGGAGATCTTTGGTAAAGAAATTTAAGAAACGCCAAATATGATGAAACTAAACTTCCTTAATTAAATTATTAATTTTAATTTCTCTACTACTTTTATATGCTAATGGATTTTATATCACATTTCAATTCATATTCCTTAAGTTCAAAAAGAAGCAATTTAGCTTCGCTTTTTATTTTACAAAAAATTTTAAGGCCTACTCGTAATCCATACAATGCCAACGGTTCGAGGTCTCACGAGCGGATGCTTTGACACCGGTCGCACCGCGATGGAATTTAAATCGTGTCTCATATACTATACAGGCTGGCACATTAAATTCGGTGGCCCAAATTATGATAATAGAACTTTCAAATTTTATGGTCTACTAACAGTCAGCTGGACTGAATTTTTCAATCCGAGCGACGAAAAAATAAAGTTGGTAAAACTAAAATTTTGTTAAAAACTCAGTAATTTTATTAGTTTGTCCTCAGTACGGTGCAGCATAATCCTCAATAATTAATTTAAAACAATCACATTAAAGGTTTAATACCATATCAAATTAAGTTCCGTTGTTAGTTTATTGTTTTATTCTATCTCAAGTAGAGAAATGTTTATTTGTGAACGCAAAAAGTTCAACTTACCAGGACGAGACATGCCTGAAAAACGGGACGACTGTCTCGTGTACGAGTAGTGTAGAGTTGACTGCAGTCCATTAATCTAGTGTCTGTTTGTTTAAAATTACTGGAACTTGCAATCTACTATAAGAACTGTTTTTGGTAGTACTGGCGTATTGAAACTAACTGTCACTGTACTGTTTTGTTCTTGAAGTAAATTTAATTATAAGGATATATTAATAGAATAAAGGAGTGATTTGTATTGGATTGTCATCAGCTTTATTATATGATGTTATACCTATGTATATCTCATCGCTTTTTAATGTCTTTAAATTAAAATCTTTGAATTGATAATATTTTGATGTTTATGTGAGATAAACAAGTGTTAATTATAGAATTCAGTATCTGTTAAGTGGCAATAAATGACCGTTAAGGATTCATCAGTAAAAAAATATATGTCTGAAAATATCTAGAAACATTTCTAATTTCTTTTACATCTCCAAATTTTCGAATTCGAATTCGAATTCCCGTATCGGTTTATCTTTCATTCTATATTTACATATATTTATAATTTAAATAAGACCATTGTATACTAAGGTTATTTTAGGTATTAATTCTTAGAAAAGCAGGTAGTGCGATTTAGGATTATTACACTTCTGATACAGAACCTTGTGAAACTTTACCTTTAAGGTAACTTAACCACACTGTTGCGAGTTGTATCTCTGCGACGATTCACTGGACTTTTCCGATGAATGGAGTCTGGTAGTCACAATACAAATTTGACCTCTAATTCTTCAACACAGAATTCACAATTCTGTCTCCTCAAAATGTTGCAAACACGTTTTGAGGATGCAATAACGGGTCTTAAATTACTGTCTTCCTAAGTAAAAGAACTCTATTTTCCTGTGTACATTCACAGCCGTTGTTAATTGAAGCGTGGTGGCTTGGATTGTTCCGAGTTTTTGCCTCATTCTATTATAATTATTTTGAGTGTTTTAAAAGTCCGCAAAGTTAAGGCTAGTATTTCACAGGGGGACGTATTCTATAGAGTGTTATTTCTTTCTTGTTGGTTTCTTAGTTGGTTTTTGAAATAAAGTGCGAATTTCACTCAAAACTCTTACCAAATCTTTACAAAGCATTTAAAATACGATTAAACAAATGCTAAAATAATATTATAATAAACATATTTTCCTTGAATAGCAATAACAATAAACCTAACAAAATACATTTCTCAAAATAGTAACATTTTTTAACTTTAATTATGAGCTTTTTAGTAATGAGACAGGTAACCATTACTCAAAATTTGTAAACGTGCAATTGTCTTTATTATAAATATTAGCTTTTGTTGCTTCCTAAAAACAAATATATTTTATGAGAGTGTAATTTAATGATTCCTAAGTTCAATAGACCTTCCACTAATTCCAAATGAAAACACTTTAAAATACGTAATTATCGTTTTAAATATTTTGTTTGTTTTCTACTTCTCCTTTCCAACATTTTTTATGTTTTAAGGGTTAAGTAATTCTGCAATCTCGTAAGACAGATGTTTTGCTGTCTGGCCATAAACACTTTATCGATTCTTTAATACTTGAAAATTACATAAAATATTATAAAAACAATTACTTATAGCTTACCGATACTTAAAATATTCACGTTTCTTTTTGGTTGAAGCAGAGTTGAGGTTCCATATACAGAAAAAGAATTATGACAAAATTACGAAACAAGATGCAACATATCGAGACACATATAACGTTATGTAATCATCTAACTATCCTAATTATATGGGGTTAACGTAATATGGCTACTTCTTCTCGGTCGTTATTCGTGAAATCAGTGGAATCTCTTTACTTTGTCATGTACATTTTCAGACACTTCAAACTTATCTTTTTCTTTCATCCTTTTCTCTGTGTTTGTGTGCAAAAGTATACTACAATGTATCTTAATAATAAGAAGATAATGCACCGTGGGTATGAAGCGTACGCTGCCAGGCTACTTCAAGAGTATTTACTTAGTATTGTAATGTATTTATATAACTTAGAATTTAAGTACTACTCACAAAAAAAATACAATCTCGCTGAGTGTCTGTCGTCAGCTCTTCTTAGGTTTGTGGGAATTATTTTTCCGAGATGGTGGTAGGTTTGAGGATGAAAAAAAAAATGTTTTGCATAAAAGTTATTCTCAATAAAAAATTTTGATTTTGAATTTTTCCTTATAACCAACCACATGCGTACTTATGACACCTCTGATTATACGCTTTTCATCAAACTTGCCGAGCCATTAAAATGACAAACGATTAATTCCGATTTTTTCAACCATCTGTACTATTTTAAATCTACCTCTATACACTCATATAACATAATCACTGTTTCGTAGGCGCAGTCTAATCCAATGAAACTTACAAAACCAATTCAACGAACACCGACATTCAGTTTTATCTCAAAGAGATAGTAAAGTTAGAGGTACCCCAAACATTCAATTACACAGGGTATAATATAGTTAATTTTATATAATGGTCATTCTCCTATTCAAATTTCATTACGAAACAAAATTGTAATCACAATGTCACAAATGTGATAATGGTTTGGGGTTTTAATTAACTCAAATAAGGTTTTAAATACTTTGTTAAGTGTTTTGTTAAACAAAGTACCTATGAAACGCGAAATTGATCGTTAAGATCATAAATTACCTGTGTAAGATTAAAAAGTTACGAAATTAACGTTTAATTAGAGCGCCTTTAATCAGCTGTGAGTTTCCGAATCCCTCATGAACGATTTGATAAATCAAGGAGATTCAGCGGACGCGTGGCTAGATTTACCACCAACCTTCTTATATCCTGTACTTAAATCGTGTTTTTGTAGAATCGTATTGTTGTAAAGCAGCTATGGTGACTGCGTGAATAATTTATTTGCATATTTATATGAAGTCAAGTTGAGTATCTATGTTCATTAATTCAATGTTTTACAGAATGAACTTTATTTGTATATAAATAATACGTGTTTGTAATCAATAAGAAACTATTTAAAATACTTTTGACTTTTTGAATATACTTTGTCGAAAATGATTTAGTTGTATATCGGTTAGCGGTTATTGTAAATTAAATATAAAATAATATTTCTTTAGAAAATGAGCCACTATAAAACATGTAATAAAAACGAAAATATATATTTTTTGTTCACAACTTATTGATAAGCCTTAAGAATTACCTTAAGAATTCGCCAAATACTAATATATCTATTTAAAAATGTATCTCCTGAATCTATCATAATAATAATAACAAGCAAGAGCAAAAAGTAACTTTATATAACTGGATAATTGGTATTTTTAACATTCACTTTCAGTATTACATAATTTTTCAAAAGCACATAAAAGTTATGTCGTATTGTAGGATCTGTCTACAACCGATTTATGTAGTAGATTAATTATGATTTTGCTTATGGCCTTGTCTTGTCTTGATCCCCGTAAAAAATTTATAACATGTTTATATTATATAGTATTTCATTGGATTTTTAGTCAAAATGCACTAACAGTATCATGAAAGGGCATAGTGTGGTCACAAACGTGATTATTGTGTGTCTCAGGTGTTAGATAGCATCATGACTTTTATTTTAAATTAAAATGTTCTTTGGTTCCAATACCTTCGCCAATCATTCTTTCAACATAACGGTATTTCGTAGCAAAAATTTGTGGTTTATCTGATCAAATGTAATGATGAGACTAACTAGTGGTATTTTCCGAAGGTGCCTTATCAAGAATCCCACATTTATTTCCTTATTTGCAATTTGTTTGAAAAATTTATGATAATGCATAATCATCGTTTCATTTAAATGTATAATATAAGGATTTCTTTGTTCCTTAATCCATTTTCTTTCATCTGAATTAAAACTACTAAATTAAACCAAGTTATTAGAAAATTCACCTAAATTATGTGTTAAACATTCAGGAGAAATACAATTCTTACCATAACATTTTGTTAGTGACAGAGGTTTTTACAAATATTTCGAAAAACGAGCCACTATTTTCTTGAAGATTATTGTTAAACCACTAAATGTTGTAGATCATTTGTATTGATATAAATGAAAGCACCAAGGGTCTACTCATGCGCAGTTACTTTTATGCATTAATGGGGCACCTGCCTGCTGACACATGTAAGCAAACAATAACATTTATAGGTCTTAAGGCATTACTCCACAGTAATGCCTTAAGACCTATAAATGTTATTGTTTAATGAGGTGGTTAATTAGGGTCCATCCGAATTCAGCATAGGCTTGTCTTTTGTTGCACTTTCAAGGGTCAAAACTGGCACTAGTTTTCATAAAAGTGTGCAGAAATACAACGTCTATTTCAACTGAAATCATAATTAAATAAGACGTTCGATACTGATAAAATAAAAAGGAAAAAAATCGTGATGTATTCTACAACGCCCAATAGAAAAATATGATAAATTGGTAGCAAGAAGGGCATCAATGTCTAAATCTTAATTCTTTATATTTAATAAAACAATTGATTTAATTCGTTGTCGGATTCATTAACAAAATCATTTGTTTTAATGCTGTAGTACTGTAAGATCCAAATATATTCAGCATTACATTGAAGGTTTCATTTCATTTCTATGTTTTCACGTATCACATTAGGTTATGAGGCACAGCCCTGATTGTGTGGACCTAATTATGAAATAGTTGACAATTCACTGCTTTAGGCTATTTATGAAATTGAGTACATCAAACTAATTCACAATGAATATTAATCAAAAAAGTAATCAAAAATATATATTATTAAGTTGATTAGCACAAATAGTGAATTAGTCTAGACTCTTAACAGTCGGCGTCACTTCAAGCAAAAAGCTTGGTATGTGCAATATCGCGCTCTGTCAACATTTGCACAAGCCGCTAAACCTGAGCTATGAGTTTCCAAATGAGGAGTACTAAGTACACGAGTGTATGTGAATAATAATTTGTTGACCTTACTTAGATCCAAAAATTATAAAAAATTTAATATCTTCGACATTATTAAAAGTTTATAAATGTAAATAACGTATGGCAAATATTTTGTAGAATACAAAATAGCTTTCAATATTTAGTTTTTATTAAAAGTTTTAAGTTTATATTAAAAGACATATTTTTATAAAAATGTACAGTCTTGTGATTTACTTCACAATTTAAATGTACACAAAAAGGTTGTCAAAAAGGGTTGAAACTGATTGAAGATTAAAAAGATTAAAAAGCGATGAACGTCTACAATAAACAACTAATAAATAAACTGTGAGGACAGAAGACAAGTTATCTCGTTGCCAAATCTTATCAGAATCGAGTAGTAAAGAGAGTTAGTGGTAAAACGATAGCAGATTTATACAGTTAAGAGTAGATAAGTAGAGATTGATTCATTGATTTGGAAGTTTGCGATTTTGTATACATAAAAAATTGCAAACTTACAATTAATCTTGCAATTTAATCTTGGAAGTAATTTTGAAAATTATTATTCCGATTTCTTTATTTTTTTATTACAGTAGATGTATAGAAGAACACATAATAAAACTATCATTGATCGCTATCTGCATATAGACCACTAAAAAAAACAAAGTGGAAGGACACATGAGAGTAAGAGAACCCAAATCAATGGTTTTCATTTTGTCTGTTGGTCTGTAGGTCTATATGTTTCAGCACGCTAATCTCAGAAACGGCTAAACAATTTAGATTCAGTTTTCAGGAATATATTAGCCTTTACTTGTCTTGTATGTGATGTGAACGGATAATTAACATAATCTACTTCCAACATTTTTGAAACACATCATGATTTTTTGGTCTGTTTATCTATTTGACGGAGTTTGATGAAACTTTCAACGTTTATATCTTATATATTGGTATGTACAAAAGGTACGTGTAATCAAAATCTAAATCTACGCCTACGAAGTCTCAGGCACAGCTAGTTGAGAAATATAATTGACCTTGAGAATATACATAAGTTGATGAATTAACGGTAAATCGAACGTTTCTTACCTTGTTATATCTATTTATTAATCCCCGACTCGAAACTCTTTTCTAGTCTGGGGTGTTATAAGTTTGATTAACCCCTCTGGGTGTTTTAAGTTTGATCTGTCGATCTGTGGATCTGTGTGTCTGTCTGTGGCATTGTAGCAGCCAAACGCGTAGACGGATTTGGTTGCAGTTTTTTTTTATCGAAACCCTGGTTCATCGAAATGATTCTTAGCTATGTGTGGTCGATAAAGAAACAGTCGTCTCCAAGATATTATGGTTTTATAGGTGCGGGTGAAAGGTTCTTATGCAATATTGATAGAAATACTTAAACAAGTGAATATTTGTGTGTCCTTAGGTTCATTTAGTACAATAATGAAACCAGTAACATAACTTTAAAAAGCAGAAAAAAAAACTAAAAATTAAAAGAAACCCCATCCAAAAAGAATAAAAATAATATTATTATGTACTTATTGAAGTCGTTGCGTCGGGGGACTGCTTAATAACGGAAGATATTAAAATGCAAGTAAGTTAACAAGGCAAATAAAGAAATTACGATATAGAATCGTATCGTCTAAGTCCTAAACGATTAACTTTGTAAAATAGTCATCATCATCAACGTACGTACAACGGTCCCCCGACACAACGACTTCAATAAGTACATAATAATAATATTATTTTTAATTTTTTTATAGTTATTTTTGTATCGGGGGTTTTAAGCTTGTCGATAGTGCAGATGATGTATTTTAAGTATTTAAGTTGTTTAAAAAATAACTAAATAATAAAAAGATAACAGCTCGGTTGTATAAGAAGACAGTAACATTTACCTTTATAAAAATAGGTACTTACAATTCTAAATTTACTTATATAATATAAAATTAGATTGTCATTTGAGTAACGGCAAGAAGGATTAGATAAAATCGATATTGCTTTAACATTCGGATAACACAGGTAGAATAAGATCGGAGTCATTCTACCTGTTATCAAATGGCACTTTTGACATCAAAATAATGGTTTTGAAACCTTTTTTATGCTCTTTGACGTACGCTTTTATGACGTTTTATTAAGAGTTACTTTTTATCAAAGTTATAAACATTGTAATAAGAAACTCCTATTGGATCTATAATAAAGCTTTTGCTTCTAGAATAATCTGAGTGCTAAACAGAAATAAATGTTTATCAATTACTACGTCATTGTTTCTATAGATTTAACATCGAACATAATTAAGATGATGTTAGCTTGCAAAATCCTGCAATCAAGACCAATCAACATGCAACCGCAATACACTTTGCAATACGCAAAGCACGGAATTGTAAACCACATCTAGCAGATCTATATCCGACCTGTGATTGTAAACAAAATAATTGACCTTGTAGTATTGTAATATAGAGTCGAAATCTTTTTTAAAACGGATGAAAGCTAAATATAACGATCTGATGAACTCTACAGTAAGTAAGTATAACCAAGTAATTACAGAACTCTTATATTAATATTGTAAGTAATTACAGAACTCTAACATTAAAGGTATTAGACTTGGGACCCACTTTTGAAAAAAATAAAATCCCATGTCTGTGACCGCACTGTACGCCCCGAAGCTTAGAAACCGTTGGAGGTAGATGACTAATTAACTGACTTACTGACAGACACCTCCATCTCGTCTTACCGTGAACAAGATTGCTGCAAAGCATTCGAAACGTCCGTTTAGATTTAAAATGTAAATATAAAATTATGAATAAGACATTTTTTTTAATATAGGATCCATACTGATGAGCAATTAATATAGCTTGGATTTAAATATACAGTCCAGCTGATAGTAGAGCATAAAGTTTGAAGGTTCTATTCTCATAATTAGCGGAGTCAAATATAATGTGTCAGCCTGTATAAAATATGGAACACGGAACACCATGTAAATTCCATCGTGATGCGGCCACTGTCAGCATTTATTCGTGATACCTCGATCCGTTGGTATTGTATGAATTACGAGTATGCGTTAAAATTGTTTATAAAATAAAAAGAAAAGTAAAAAAGCTTCTATAAAGCCATTCTTTAACTAAATAAGGCTTATAAAAGTATAATGTAACGATTTATTTTTTGAGCCTTTATATAAGATATTGAAAAGATGAATTAAAACGCATTATAACATTGATATGTTATAATGCGTTTTAATTCATTCTTTAGTACTGACGTACTAGAACTTCTGAAATAATGAATTCACTAAGGATGTTTAGTGTTTGAAGTTTGATGTTATTTGTATTTCTAGAATTCCTCTATCAAATAACATTTCTAGCTTTTAGTTCCGTTTAATCTAGTGTACAAACTATCTCCTGATGTATTAGTTGTTTCCTTGATAGATATAGATGTATAATAAATACAAATCTAAGCCGTGTTATCCTCTCTATCCTACTGTCTGTTACATTATTTATATCCCACTCCAGAGTGATTATTTAAAAGAGACTATTTTAATAAGTCACCTTTAACCTGTTAGTTTTGGAAATAGAGCGGAATGAAGGAGTAAATCTAAAACGAATCGGAGATAAGATGTTTTTATTCAAAAGTAGAAAATAAAATAGATTTCCAGTACAGATATATCTAAGGATATGTATTCATAGCTTACAAAAACATTCCGTTTGACAGATTTAATACAATAATACTGTTAGTAGTTTAGGGCTATCGTTATTGTTAGACGCGATTTAATACGAGTGCAATATCTTGTTTGAAGTGCTTGCAGAGCATCGATTGTTTGGTTTCTAAATAGGTATCTCGAATATACAGAATTGTTTGCATTACATTAATTTATTCTAGATTTACTTTTAAGTTATTCATAAATTATGAGATTTTTTTTTAAATCTTAATAGAGACCTATTTCTAATCCCTTGGTGAAAGGAAATTAGCCGATTCGTCTTATGCTTACAAAATTGAAATATTTTAATAATCAAAAAGTAGGCACTTTGAAGCAGTTAAAAGTTTTTAAATGTTTATAGTATATACTACATATTGAAGTTCATTGTACTATTCTGTATATTATTAATGAAGTTTTGAAAGTATTTTCAACTTGCTGTTCACTTTTATTTTCAAACTTTGTTTTGAAATAGTAGTTGTTGAAAGTTTTTGACACCTACTTCGTTATTATTATGCATAAATGTGCTAAATCTTTTAAATTGCTGGATTCCAGGGATATACCGCAAGATGACGTTTTTAATGTTTGAAAATATCTATAACCGTGTAAAGCCATGTTAAGCTTAATTAAATTATCGGGACGGTGGTGACATATATTAGACTTCTTTCGAAAATTTTAACTAATGTTTCTAACTTTGCAGTATAGATAAATATTGAAAAGATGCCACTACCGAAATTAATGTTTGAAAATATCTATAAACATGTATAGCCATGTTAAGATTAATAATTTTTTTATGAATATAAAATGAAAAATAAACCGATACGGGCAGGGATTCGAACCCGCGACGTCTGGGAAACCGTCCCGTCGATCGATAAAGACGATCACATATAGAATACTTAATTCACCGAGGCGGACAGCGATACGGTAGCTCAGTTGGTAGAGAGACGGGACGGTTTGCCAGAGATCGAGGTTTCGAATCCCTGCCCGTATCGGTAATGCGATAGTTCAGATGACAAAGCATCAGGAATGGTTCTCAAACAACAATGTATATTTATTATATTTTTTATATATAAACTCAGAAATGTTGATATATTGCGGTGGTATTCCTTTTCCTAAGAGGATGTAAACGATTAATAAAAAAACCTTTTCAATAATCCTATGTTTTAAAATAATCTCAAGCAACAAGTAACAGTTATGTATACATGGGGATATAAATTGGATACGAGATTATTCCCTATTTTCTGAATTCGATTTACTCAAATAGAATGGATTCCGTAACTCAGACAATCTTGACATGCGAGCGTATATTTTGTTTATTACACAAAAAGTTATAAACTGGTCTGAAATATATATAAGGATTGTTTAAAAACGTTTCGGATGGAACTTGGAATCAATTTGAATTACTAAATTACTGGATTACTAAATACTTCTAGAGTGAATAATTCAATCTCAGATAATACAAATAATAAATATAATTTACCCAAAGCAAATATGGTTAGATAACCTGGTTACAGTTGCGAGGGTCGAGTTTAGGTTTAATTAAATAGGATTGCATGTGTCTATTGATGGTAAATACAATGTACAACTGCATTTATCGCAATATAGGTACGTAAAAAGAACCCAAATTTTTGTGAGTTAACATTGAGAGTGTTTCTAACTAATTTAGAGTAATATAAAAATACTTCACTGTATACAGTTGAAACCAAATGCTTAGTTTTTTCTTATTGAATGTATTTGCCCTACCTAAAAGTATTTTTACTTAGACATAGAATAAGATATTATCGTACTTTATATTCAAAAGATTTAACAAATAACTTATCGAACACGCCTATAAAATTATTGTTTCGTGATGACGCTCAGCTCGCTTTAATGGCTTAACTTTAACATTAACTTCACTTCGATAGTTTGCGGAATCAATAATCCTCTTAAAATTTATGACACTGATGCTACTTTTGTCAAACCGTCCAATACATGACATATAGTCGTTTAATAGGTAAACAAATTGTTTATTTACACAGCGTTTGAAGTTGCTCTAATATGATTGCGTAAATACAGTATGGTGGGAAATTTAATAGATACTTAGTATGTTTTTTCAAATATATATATAAAGATATGTGATTGTGGAATGAACAGCACGTGGATGCAGATTAGCGATGTCAAATCAAATAAAATAAAAATATAATAAATTATAATATCAAATAAAAAAAATAAAAATAAATCCGTGTCAGTTCAATTTTGTTATGATGGCCGTCTATGGCCTACTGAGTTGAGTATGCAAAGATACTTAAAGTTTTTTTTAATAAATTGTTAAAATAACTAATAATAAATGTAAATATATATTTTTTAATTCATTAGCACTAATGAAAGATATCGGAAATTCCACCAAAAAGCATCCCCGGCGATGGTTGATGACAGACGGGCAGCCGGTGCAAAAGAAGTTTGCAAAATCTTTTGCAAGATGCTAGAATTCTCACGTGCCGATCCTAATTAACTGTGCAAGCAAGTGCAAGGTAATGATGAATATGAATAAACGAACCTACTGTTTACCGTCAAAGTCGGGATTTCCTTAAATATATTGAAATAGCTTGTATAAAATAGGCATCTAAAATCACAGCATTTGTTTAACCTCAACAGCTGTTATTTTACTACTACAGTTATAAAGATCACTGTATCTAATCACTATGCAAATGTAAATATCATAATATAATACAATATCCAATAATTACGGTCACTTCGATCCCAAAATAAAGCAATTATACTTGTTTGGGTCAGCATTCTCACTTTACGTGAATATTAATTAAATGACTATATATTGATAATAAATGATAAGATTTCTAGATAGCCCTTGCCACTTTTTTAATGTACATAATTCTTACTTAAATGTATGTTACAAAATAGTTCAGAAATATGTGTATTTTATTGTAATTATATAAGTAAAGTAAAGTTTTAAAAGTTTTGATCAGAATTGAAATATAAGTAGTAAAGTTATTCTTAAATACAATAATTAATAAATATTATAAAAATATTATTTTATTGATATATTGTAATCATTCTTTAAACAAATTATTCATTACGTTTTACAAGAAGCATATACATTTTTAATCTTTAATTTATTACAAATTCAATCAGAAGCTGTTTAATATTGGTAAAATATGGATGACTTTCAGAAAGCGGCGTCATCATACAAAATACATACATATTTTGAATCTGTTGTCCAATTTGCGACACATGCGGGTTTTGGGATTTTAATTAAATAGTTTATCGACAAGGATTTTTCTATATTGTAACAAATATTTAATTGTTTTTGCAACATTTGCGAATGTTTATGAATTATTATAATATGTAGGTTTAAATTGCAATAATTATATAGATACTTGTATATTTTTTCGTGGGATCGATGCCTGAGTTGTTGCTAAGTTTTCCAGCTTTTGGAAGCGCCTACAGAAGTTGTACCCTTATTGATCTACATTTAACTGTAATGGCCTCTTCTCGACTCGAACTTTCCAGAAGCCGATGAAAAGGTTGAATTCATGTCAATGTGTGAGTCAGTGTGAATTCATGTCACCCATCAATTCAATGTCTAGTGCACGAATGGACAAACTGACATATAGTCATGTGGAGCCTTTATAAGAGCGGTATCCTCTACTTTTTGGTGTTCTAATATTTATAGATCCAGTGTAGTCGACATCACTATGAAGATACTATGAAGAGTACCTTCAGGCAGTACATCTAACAGTTGGCAGAGATCCCATTATTTGATTGTTGGTATTGGATCGATGTTTGGCGCAGGTTTCTTGGTGGTAGACCATAACATCGGGTCGCCGGCAAAGTTACCACCCATCGGGCAAAGTCGTGCCGCAAAGCGACCTAGTCGTGTTCCGGCACGTTGCTCGATGAAGCCGTATATGGGAAATGGGTCTGAACAGCTGCGGTTTGTTGGCGAACCGGTTGACGTCGAATTGGTGTTTGTTTTGTCGGGTGTCTAGTCGAGGAGGGTAGCGGGATCCGAACCGACGGCTTTCCGCTGGCCGCCCGCAGATAGTTGGGGGCCCAATTAGTGGGTTAGCCACCCATGAAAGGCTGCCCCGCCAGCTGCGAAAAATCCCATGGTGGCTCCATTGTGCTGGTTGGCGACCAGGCGAGGAGGCCCGATGGCGATCCCTGGGGGGGTTCGGGCGTCCCCGCAGTCTCCAGGCTAGCCTCCCAGCGGCAAGACATCACCAATTTCAAAGTCGGGTTTGATACGTACCGCCTCGTTCAACTGCCATTTCCCATCCCTATTCACTTTTATTTATTTTTTATTATGAAAAAGTTAAAAAAAAGGAACAAGTTGACACAGCGGTTGCACTCCTCCTCATACAAAGTGCACCTCACTAATATAAGGGGTTTGCACTTAAATCTTTTACCTGTCCACCACCACCTGGAGACAGAGCAGCCGCACTTGCTCTTTTTGACGGAGACGCAGATACAATGTCCTTTGAGCGCTACATACTTGGATTATCCCGGTTAATCGTTAGAGCACAACTTTCGCTCACGGGCCGGAGTCAGTGTGTACGCGCGGAACGACCTCTGTATTCAGCGTCTCCGTCACCTTGAAGACCCCACTTTTCCTTCTCTATGGGTTTTAGTGGACACAGGAAACGAAAAAAATCCTGTATTCCTGTGTCTACCGTTCGCACAGCGGTGACCAGGAGATAACTCGTTTATTTGAGTATCTCAGTGAGGCTGCAGATATGGCTCTGTATCAGTACTCTTCGGCGCAGCTCGTCTTTCTGGGGGACTTTAATGCCTGTCATCAGGACTGGCTGTTCCCGTACCAGAAGACCGACCATGCTGGAAGAGAAGCGCGGAAATTTGCGTTGTCCTTGGACCTCTTTCAGCTGGTGAAGCAAGCGACAAGGGTACCAGATGTGGTAGGCCATACAGCCAATTGCCTGGACCTTCTGCTGACAACTGATCCGGACAGGTATCGTGTAGAAGTCACCTCCCCCTTGGGAACCTTTGATCATTGTCTGGTGAAATCTGTGTTTACATATTCCCCACCAGCTTCCGAACCTCATGGTGTTAGGCGAGTATGGAAATACAAGTCAGCAGATTGGGATGAGATGCGGCACTTTTTTGCGTCTTATCCTTGGCGGCAGGTCTGCTTCTCTTCTTTGGATCCGTCGAGTTGCGCGGATGCTATAACCGATGTGGTGCATCAGGCAATGGAGTATTTTATTCCTTTTGCTGACGTACGCATCGGTGGCAAAGCTCGCCCATGGTTTAATGCCGAATGTGGTTATGCTCAAGACCGAAAACATTCGGCATATCTCTATTTGGGCTGATGCTCGAACCCGCAAAACTCCGGATGTAAGTACGAAGAAGAGAGCCTTTAACCAAGCTGCCAAGTCCTACAAAAAGGCATTCTCCATGTGTAGCCGGACCTGCACCTTATAGAGCGCAAGTCTTTGGCCAGGTTTGAAATACTGCCTCGCTCTATTAATCACTCCCAATTTCTTCGAGGCCAACTTGGCCTTGCTCTCCAGATGATCACGAAACTGACAAGCGCTCGAAATGTCGAGACCCAGTATTCTGATACTTGGCGAGGCAATGAGGGGAGTGCTCTCGAAGAGCGGTGATACGACAAATGGGGTTTTCTTAGTGGTAAACGAGCAAACTTGTGTCTTCAGGGGATTGAACTGTACGTGGTTCAGTTCACCCCACTCAGAGATCAGCCCCAAGGAAGTCTCTATAGAAGACACAAGTTTGTTTAGGCACTCGTCGACGTTTTCCCGAGAGAGACCTGCACGGCCGGAATATACCGCATCCCCAGTGCTGTCATCCGCATAACAATGTATGTTGGAGATATCCAGCATATCATTGATGTGCAGGAGGAACAGAGTTGGGGATAGCACGCAGCCTTGCGGTACACCAGCGTTCACGGGCTTAGGGTCCGAGCAAAAACCGTCGATAACGACCTGTATGCTCCGCCCAATGAGGAAGCTGGTGATCCACTTGCATAAACTCTCGGGAAGCCCATAGGAAGGTAGCTTCGAAAGAAGCCCCCTGTGCCATACACGATCAAAGGCTTTCGCCATATCCAGACTAACTGCCAGACCTCTCCCTTGCTTTCAATAACAGCTCCCCAACGGTGTGTAAGATACAACAGAAGATCACCAGCCGATCGACCATGGCGAAAGCCATATTGCCGGTCATTGACCAACTGGTGATCCTCGAGGTAGGTTAGGAGCTGTTTATTGATGATGCTCTCCATTACTTTGGAGAGAAGAGAGGTAATGGCGATAGGTCTGTAGTTAGCTGGGTCCGAGCTATCGCCTTTTTTAGGAGTCGGATGGACAAGGGTACGCTTCCATGAGACCGGGACTACGCCTTTCAAGTAAGAGTACCGAAATAGACGCGTTAGCACTGGTGTCAACTCAGGGGCACATGTTCGTAGCACAACTGGAGAGATACCATCTGGCCCACTCGACTTATGAATTTCCAAGGAAAGGAGAGTTTTTCGGATGAGTTTTTGCCGAAAAACTATTTCCGGCATAAAGCTCGGACATCGCGGGGTGATAGGCGGTGCCCTCCCCTGGTCGTCCAAAGTCGAGTTTGAGGCAAAAAGAGTGCCCAAGAGATCGAATTTCTCTTTTGCCGTGTGGGCCAAAGAGTCGTTCCCAGTGTGCAATAGCGGCAGGGATGGGCGACAGAAGTTTCCTAGACTGGCTTTGGAAAGCACCCAGAACTTGCGCGTGCCAGGTGGGTACTTTGCCAACTGATCCCCAATTTTGACGACATGCTTGAACTTTGCTCTAGCGATTTTCCGTTTGAAGAATCTGGAGGCACGATTATATTTCGTCTTCAGAACTCTAGAGTTCGGATCCTTAGTGACTAACGCATTAGCCCAAGCTTGATAAGCCTGCCGTTTGTCAGCTGCTGCAGCCCTGACAGAAGCATCAAACCAAGGCCGCGATCTGCCACCAAGTGGTACCACAGAGCTTGGTACAAATAGTTCCATGCCCTGAAGTATCACATCAGCTACAGCCGCAGCGCAGTCACTAGGATCATTGGAAGGGAAACAAATCGGCCCCCATGGGTAGGATGCAAAAAAGGATCGCATTCCATCCCAATCCGCTGACTTGTAGTGCCAAACGCGTCGAGTCGCAGGTCTTGTGCGAGCTGGGCGTTCCATGGGCACTACACTCCGTACCAAGCAATGATCAGAGGACCCTAAGGGAGCCTCGACAGTGACTTGGTACTTACCGGGATGTGTAGTCAGCAGAAGATCCAACAAAGAGGGTATATAGCTGTCCACGTCCGGTAGACGAGTGTGCGTCTTTACCAATTGGGACAGACCATTTGCCAGAGCAAAGTCAAACACAGATATCCCCGCGTAGTCGGTGGCACGTGACCCTAGCCAATCGGTATGGTGCGCATTGAAGTCCTCGAGGACTACTACTTCGGCGGAGGGAGTCTGTGAAAGCAGATTGTCAATCTTCGCCTGAACATGGCCTAAGAGTTGATCCGTTTCTGCATTACCACTATGGGACCTGTAGAGTGTAGAGGCACGCGTAGACTCTGACATGGTCGTCCATGTCCACGCGCAGCCAGAGTACAGACCGGTCCCGACCTTCAAAAACCTGAAGGCGACGGTAGCAGATATCGTCCCTTACGAACAGAGATACCCCGGCGTGTGGTATAAAATGATGTTCTAGTTTATACCCGGGGTATTATAGGTACGCTGTGTCGCTAGGTTGAGATATCTGCGTCTCCGTCAGAAACAACAAGGCCGGCTGCGCCGTCTCTAGATGATGGTGGACGGCGTTCAAGTTGGAATGAAGTCCCCGGATGTTGCAAAATTCCACAGTTAAAGTGGGTCGGGGTGCCGCTGCGTTGACTCGTCGTTTGCCCTCTAAAAACACAAAAGGCGATACCTTGCCCGCCCCAGATACGACGGGCAGCCCGAGCAAAATCCGAGAATCATTTCCCCGATTTTGCTCGGGGAGGGGGTCCCCGGCTTCATCAAAGTCGGTACCCTCCTGGGGTATTTTTCTTTTTAGCATCGCTTTCATGTTTGGCGTGGGGGGAGGGGGGGGTTGGGCTTCCGGATTCTCTCACTCACCGACGAAACATAACCAAATGAATTTGGTTACTACACGTCGGTCTTCTGTGAGAGGGTGGTCCTTGCCCGGTCGAGCCAGCCCAATACGAGCTGCAGCCAGATAACTACAGCTAGGCTCTACCACCTGTTGTAAAGATGAGTTAACTAAAACATATACCTATTTATTTTGAGCAAAACATGTTCAGGTTTGGACAGGTTAAACAACAATGTCATTTCTTCTTTTAATTATACATGTTGATTTTAATTCAATTTCTGTATCCGTAAATGCCAGGAAAGTCTCTGATCTATCATAACCCCTAGATACTTTGTCAAACTAACTTTCATAATTGAGGAACAGGAACATTTTAGAGAATTTTAGGTGCGACATTCATGAATTTTAATGTCATATAAGCTGTCTGGTTGAGTATTGCTTTAGGTGGTAAAACATATTAAGTTAGTTTTTAATGTGTTCAGTGTGAGCAAATTTGATTTCAACCAGTATGCCCTCTTTCACCTTTAAATACTGGTGTTAAAATATATGCATTAAAGTACAATGTATCGTTCTCAAGTAATTAATATAAGGGCAGGTAGATTATGAGTATTATTATAATAAAGAATGTTCTTATCCATATCATATATACTTATAACATATAAAGATTGATTTGAATGAAGTGAGACTAAAAGTTAGATGAAACTTCATTAAAACCACAGTTAATAAAAATCATAAAGTGTTATTAGTCTAAACAGTTGGCGTCGCTTCAAGCAAAAAGCTTGGTATGTGCAATATCGCGCTGCGTCAACACTTTCGGAAGGCGCTATACCAATTCTAAGAGTTTCAAAATGAGCTGTTGATTAAACTACTACTACTAGCTCATACGCGAGTGTATAAAAACGGTTGTATGAAGAAAATAATTTGTTGAACTTACTACGATCCAAAAGTTTTTTGGATCCTCCGACATTATAAAAAGTTTTATATTTATAATGACAAATATTTTATACAATATAAAGCTTTATAGTTACACGTTAATACAATATAAACATTTATAATTGAAAAGTACATGTTAAAGAATATATATACCTATAATGTTAATTTTATAAAATTTTGTGTTTTTTGAGTTTCTTAAAATTTTAAATGTACAAATGGGTTGAAACCGTTTGAAAATTAAAAAAGGAAACGCAATAGCCCTCGTAAAATAATCGTCTTCAAAAGTAATCGTGGTAAATTTTCTCTCTTTATTTTTGGGACTCATTAATAAACTATAAGGTTGTAAGACGAGTTATCTGGTTGGCAAAATTTTATTAGGTTGGAGTAGTCGAGACAGTTTAGTCATAAAACGATAGCAGAGTTATAGATGAACGAGTAGATAGCTTTCAAGTTACAGTATTATATATTTACTTATATCATAAAATGGTAAGGTTTGTAAGTTTGTACATTGGCGTGTTTTTATGTAGGAGGTTATCTCAGAAACTATAAATCCGATTTTCATGATGTAATGCCAGTATTGAGCATGGAAATAAGTTGATAAAAACAATAGACTAAACGTTTCTTACCAAAGCAAACTAACGTTGTAGTATTTTAAATTAATATTGATAACAGATCAGTTACAGTATGAGACATGGCACATAACATTCACCTACATAAAAGAAGACATAAGTAGGTTTTTATAATTCTAAATTGTATACCTACCTATATATACTAAAATAATATAAAATGAGATTGTTAGTCGAGTAACGGCGAGAAGAACCAGATATAATCGATATTGCTTTAACATTCGGTCTCGGATCTCATTGTACCTGTTATCAAATGGCACGTTTAACGCCACAATAATGGTTTTTGAAACTTTTTTATGCTCTACGACGTCTGTTTTTATGATGTTTTATTAAGAGCTACGTTTTATTAAAAGTTATAAACTTTATAATAAGAAACTCGCATTGGATGTATAATGTTTTTACCTCGAGAATGATCTGTGTGCTGAACAGAAATAAATTTAGTTTATTTACTTGATCAGTCGCCATGATTTGCATGTAGAATATTTACCATGTACTACGTACTCGTCTCTACAGATCTAACATCTTACATAGTTAAGACAATGTAAGCTTGCAAACACCTGCAATCAAGACCAATTAACATGCAGCCACAATGCACTTTGCAACATGCGAAATGCGGAATTGTAAGCCACATTTCGCAGAACTACATTCGATCTGTAATTGTGTACAAAAATTATTAATCTTGTAATTAACAAAATTTTCAATACTGAACATTCACAATTTCTATACCAGAGTCCGCCGCCAACGCAATGTCCCTATATTTTAAATCTTTAATACCTTCGAAAATATTCATTTAAATTACATGCTGTAAAGGGCTAAATTGTTTAATATTAAATGTAAATATATTTAAGGTACTTAATTAGATAAGGATTAATACTGTACTACTACTGTACTACTTGCTTAAAATCGCTTCGTAAATAAGCCATTATTTCGTGTAAAAAATAAAGGATAAAAATTGGTTATTGTGGGTTATCCCTAAGAAATGAACATATACTTTCTTGTAGAAGTTGTTGTTGTTGTTGTTGTTGTTTTTAAGGTATATAATACTTATTACATCATTTTGATCTATCTCGAAAGTTCAGCCAGCGTTTGCAATATAAGCGCAAAACAATGTGTTTGTTTACGAATTCGCATTAGATATCTTGAAATTATGAGTGGTTCTCTAATATATTAAGCATATCATTATACATATAAATCTTCCTCTTGAATCACTCTTTCTATTAAAAAAAAACTGCATGGCATCAAAATCCGCTGTGTAGTTTTAAAGATCTAAGCATACATACAGACATAGGGACAGACGCGAAAAGCGACTTTGCTTTATACTATGTAATGATTTTTCAATAAAATCAATTTCAATTTCAATGTTTATCTACACTGCAAAGTTAGAAATATTGGTTAGTATTTTCGAAAGAAGCCTAGTAGATGTCACCAATGTCCCGATGAAGACGATCGCAAATAGATTGCTTAATTCACCGAGATGGACAACGATACAGTAGTTCAATTGGTAGAGCGACGGAAGGGTTTCCCAGAGGTCGCGGGTTTAAATCCCTGCTCGTATCGGTTATTTTTCAATAATTTTTTGTAGTATTGAATACAGAGTCATAATAATAAGGAACACATTAGAGTTTAAGTAAAGCGTGTGTCCAGTATAAAAATAAAAATAGAATAGCGAACTCTAACTATACGAGTTTTATAGTACTCTCTCATACTAGAGTTTAGGGGGTCGTTAGTTCATAATAACAGTTTTTATATAATGCCTAAATTTTTTAAAGAAAAAATGGTAAAACTTGATCTATCATATATATATATATATATATATATATATATATATATATATATATATATATATATATCTTGGCATTATATATGCATATGCAGTGTAATTGACGTAATTTCATTAATGTAGTTTATTACAGTGAGGTTTAAATACATGACGCATTTCAGACCAAATTCAAAAGAACAGATAAAATAAAACATAACTGGCTGACGAACTTTAAAAGCAAATCAAAAGTTTAAAAAAATAAAATAAAACTGAAACAGGATGTTAAAAGAAGCAACTAACAAAAGTTCTTTCAAAGTTAGTCAAATGTCTAAATATTTTTTTGTTGGTTTGTTTTTCCAATAAAAATGTATTCATAGAGTTCTGTTCAGAATATAGTTCTAGTTGGGAAAGTCTTTACATTTTTTTTTTCAGATAATGGCACTACACTATGTATATATATAGTTGTTAGTATGTTAGGTTAGCTATTATAGTTGTTAGGTGAAATTCAAACAAGATTACCTATTCTAATCTTCTTTTAAATTCTAGTTTCCAAAGTATTTATTTAACAATATTTTTGTAACACCCTACACCCGAATGATTCACATCTTAAACATTCTAACTATGGTATATAATTATTTTACCTAACTACTATTATACAAAATTAAAATAAAATAAACACAAATTATAAATGCTTCTTTAACGAGACTGTGATATGACTATTATGTTGAAAGTAATAAATCAGTTCTGCTTGTTTTGTTATTGCAATGTATTTATCATTCATGGGTTATAATTAAGACACCAAGACTACACAATGACCACGTTTCTCCCCGAGGATTCTTTAAAGCATTGTTGCATAAAGTACATGGAAGTTATATGTTACACAGTGCACTAATGCAGTATTAAATTGTCTGTGCCCTCGTTAGCTTTTTTGAACTCAGGGGTGTATTTAAGACTAAACTGTTAAACTATTATTGATAAAGTGTTTGATTGATGTTCTAAACAAATACAAATTACTGCGACTGTCGCCGCCGCTATTGTAGTACGCTACGGGATTGTTTGATCACTCACCGTGAAGCGGGCGGGCCGGCAGAACCCCTCAAGTGCACCGAACAACTTAGAGCACCCTCACGACGTAGACCTACATGCGGTGAGAGGGTTCCTCTCCCACCGAGACACAACGACAGGAGAATTTAGCGGCGGGCATACTCCCGCCTCCTTCTTTTCAGCATACCCCTACGAAGTTGGTCAGCGGTAGAGGCGTGCTCCCTGACCCTGTCATGAGTTGCTCACAGAAGGAGGCATACCTGCCTGATAACCTGCACTGCACCGACCAACTGGTGAGTTTCTGACCAGCTCTTCTCAGCAGAGCAGCACTCCGAGGTAGCTTACAGCCGTCACAGACTGACTATACTGACCATTTTAATGTAATCATTGACGATTCAAAAATTCGTGTAAATGCCTACTAGAATAAAGATATTTTGAATTTGACATCGTCGTCAAAACTATTAGGATCCAACATAGGAACTAACGTAGGGACTAACGTAGGATCTTAATTATATGTCAGTAACACTTAATAAAATGTAAAATATAACTGTTACAAGTATCAACCAGAAATATTATTAGCAAATTTAAAAATTATATATCGCCATTGGACTCTGGGATACCAATAAACAAAGAGATCAAGTCCTTGCTTCTTAAGCCTTATAAGGGCAAACATATACTATATTGAGAAAGATATAACTTTTGTCTGTGCAGTCTAAAACCAAATATATATTTTTTAGAACAACTCTTGTTCTGGAAAGTAAAGTTTAGTGGGTGGAGGCAGACAGTAATAAAATGCACGCGGACAAAGTGGTCATTGTTAGATACTCCAATAGAAAATAAGGCTATTAATACAGAAATGGATCTAAAATATTACAGTATTCTCTTTTACTAAACTTTTAACTGGACGGTAGTTAAACATTTGTATTTGGTACTTAAACATTTGTTGTCTCGTTAGTTTTTTCCTAATTTGCCTGAATACTTTCTTCTCTTTCGGTCGTTACTGCCACTTTAGCACGAAGCATGGCAAAATTGCGGCGTGTTCTGAATTTTTATAATACGTTTATAATAATAATATAATAAATAAATTTAAAAGGTTAATCAATAATAAATATACATACCACTTATGTAAAGCCACTTAATAACAAGCTTTAGAAGTGACACTACCTAAATGTTCGTTGCGCTAAAACATACGCAGCGTCTACCAACTCTCCAAAACATACTGAATTGACTCAACCATGTTTGAAAAGCTTTAAACTGTGTATAAATAAGGATTTCCGCATACCTTTTAAAGTACCCAAAAAAAACTACTCGAACAAAACGTTAAACGTGTAGATACTAAAAATTTATAATTTTTTAACCGACTTCTTCAAAAAGGAGGAGGTTCTCAATTTGGCCGGTTTTTTTTTATGTATGTACACCGATTTCTCCGCGGTTTCTAAACCGATTTACGTAATCCTTTTTTTGTTTGATGCGAAATAGTTTCGAATTGGTCCCATAACAATTTGATTCAGATAGGCCCATTAGTTTTTATTTTATGAGCATTTTAGTCCAAGTTTTGAACTAACTCCTCCGACAGGAAATCAAAACGTGCTGTGACTAATGACATTTGTTGTTTTGTATATGTGAAGTCTTTAATAGTCTCACAAGAACGTGAAATTGTGTTTCAAAGATATTTTTTATTAAGAAGACTACTTTTATCCGTTCCCGTTTCTTGAGATCTATATTTTTTAAGGCGCGCAGCACCTTTTGTAGTTCTACCCATGGCTAATTGATAATGTAGCAATAAACTAAAAAGTATTAAATAAAAATAACTACGTTAAAAAAAACCGACTTTAAAACTAAAAAGTAATAAATAATGAAGATTTAATATTTATTATATACTACCTATTATTTATATGTCCTGTTTACTAATAGGTTTGAAGTCGGCGCCAACCATTAAACAAATAATTATATTTAACCACTTAAATGAATACGAGCAAATTAATACAATGAAAGGAGAGAGACAGACGAAGCTTCTTAGCAATCCATGGATTCACCGCGCGGGTGCCGGGCCCATCGCGTTGCAAGGAGAGGAGTGCAAGCAGTGCCTGAAACTTGCGACTCAGGAGTAGGTTTAAGGGGCCCCTTTATTGTGCGCAAAAACGCTCACCTGCACCCTCCACACTCCTCTCCCTACCTAACCAAATTTGGAAAGAACCTACTAATGCCGCCTTTGAAATACGTTCTAAAAATGAACCGATGCTTGTTCTAGAAAGGCCAAGGTCTTTAAGTAGGCTATAGAGAGATTTTGCTGTTATGCCTCTCGCTCCCACTTCTACCGCGTACAAACTAACTATAAATTTATTCCTGATCAGTTCGTTGGTTAGTTCGTAATACTTATTGAGCTTGAATGTGTGATCCCTTGGGATGTTTGTTTCCCATGGAGCAGTAAGCTCCGCAAGTATCAGGCGCCTCAGATGTTTAGAATACAGAAATAAGTTCGATCTGGATGACGAAACACCAACATCTCCAAGGAGTTTGTAATGTTTTTCATACGCGTCCATCATGAGAATCCAATCAGGAGCCGTTCCCAAAATTTAATAAGGCTTCGGTTTTGATTTTTTGGAGGAGCCTTTCTATTACCTAATTTCTAATACCTTGTCGAGGCGACGTGAGTATTGACCTTTATCTAGAAGTACCCTACACCCTACTAATAGGTGTTTCGCGGTTCCTATTGCCTCCCCACAGATGTTGCAAGACTTTTCGGTGGCTTTGCCCCATCTCACTAAATTACTTTGATCTGGGAGAGTCATTTGGAATGCATTAAGATAGAATTTTAATAATGCTGGGGACCAATCATAAATTAAGGTGCGCCACTTCAAAGCTAGTGGAATACAAAAATCTCCTATGGTCACCCATTCGTTTTGATTTAATGATTAAGATACGTAAATACTTTAATGATTAAGATACGTAAATAAACATAACAAATAGCAATTAAACGTTATTATTAAAAGCAGCTCAATCTTCATATGATTACTAGCTTGAATCGATACGAAGAAAAACAAAAAAATAAATAATTACGGAAATGTATTCAACCGATTTCTAATACTAAATGGCTTGGCACCGACTTCAAACCTTTTAGTAAATAGGACATATAAATAGTAGGTAGTATATAATAAATATTAAATCTTCATTATTTATTACTTTTTAGTTTTAAAGTCGGTTTTTTTAACGTAGTTATTTTTATACTAATTACTACCGATTTTGGGAGAAGCAAATGTTGTTTCAATTTCAACCAAAATATAAGCGTTTAATGTTACCTATGTTAAAAGTATGTAACTTACTTATTGAGAACTCAATTAAAATTATAGACAACCTAATATTTGCTTTAAGCTAGTCATCTCCTTCATTAGTATAGTACTATAATAAAGTCTCGCTGTACGTTGAAACATTTTAGCGTTATGTTAGATTTTATTTTTAAACTTAAATACAAAACTGTTAATTCCATAAAAATAAGAAAATAAAATTTAAAAAAAACTGTGGTCATTCAATCCACAAGTCGTCCCAAGCACTACCACTTCACGAGCATAACGCAAGGGGGTCTGCCACCACCCCAAAGTAGATAAATGAAAACGTTAACTACTTCGTATTTATCCAGTGATCCTGGTATTGACTTATAATTGTTGAGCTCATTTAAAATTTAAATAATCTTAACGTGGATAAACATATCATTTACCCACACCTCCGGCCACTACTATATCGGGAATGATAAATTGATAGAAGAAGAATGCCGTCCCATTCTTCTTCTTCTTCTTTCCAAAGATCACAGATTCGAATCCTACCCCTATCGTTTTTTTTCTGTTATATTTATATATTTTTTTTATAAGCTTAAAATGTTTAAACACTATTTTAGGTAGACGCAAAATAATTTAATACTAAAATTTACATTAACACGAATCTCTTCCTTTTTGTTTGCCGGTTTGGAATAACCTCACTAATTTAAAATATTAATTAGAACAGAAACACAATAAATAAAGACCTATTCACTACACTACAGTTAATCGCTTTAAATCGCCTACTATCGCATGGAAGTGAATAGTTACATAAATATAACGAAGAAATTAGACATAAAACGACAATTATTTTACATTTAAATCAACCTGAGATATTAATTTCATAAGCGACAGAGAGACGTGGCGTTTAAATACCATCAATTGAGTTCTGTCTGTAATGGACAACTTTTGTGTCGTCTCTTTTCTTATAGGTAAATAGCTCGTACGTGTGGACACTTTTATATTTACTTGTCTTTTAAATTGATTTATTAGTCTATTTACTCCAGATGCGTTTTTATCAACTAGAGGAGAAAGGAGTCTTCCTTAATGTCATCTCCTGCTGCTATTATCGAGTAAAATTTCAAATGAAATATTGTATATTCATCCTTCAATATGTATATATTATTTATTATCTATTATAGTTTATTAATAAATATAACTATTGTATACTTTATTATAATATAACAAAAAAAACTCTATTTTTAAAAAATAAAAATATAATATCAGGCTACTATACCATAGCTGGGAGTATCCTATTTTTAACTCCCGACTAAAAAGAGGGGTGTTATAAGTTTGACCTGTCGATCTGTGTATCTGTGTATCTGAGTATCTGTGTATCTGAGTATCTGTGTATCTGTCTGTGGCAAATTTCCGGCCAAACGCGTGGACGGATTTGAATGCGGTTTTTTTTAATCGAAAGCTATGCTTGTCGTGATGGTTTTTATCTATGTTTGATTGAAATAGTAATAGTCGTCTCTAAGATATTGACGTTTTATTCTCGCGGGGAGAGGTTCTTATGCAATAATTAGCTGTTTGCGACCAAACGCGTGGACGGATTTGAATGCGGTTTTGTTTAATCGAAAGCTATACTCGTCGAAATGGTTTTTATCTATGTTTGATTAAAATAAAAATAGTCGTCTTCAAGATATTGACGTTTTATTCGTGCTGGGGAGAGGTTCTTATGCAGTAATTAGCTGTTTGCGGCCAAATTCGTGGACGGATTTGAATGCGGTTTTGTTTATTCGAAAGCTATGCTTGTCGAGATGGTTTTTATCCTTGTTTGATTCAAATAAAAATAGTCGTCTTCAAGATATTGACGTTTTATTCGTGCGGGGAAGAGGTTCTTATGCAATAATTAGCTGTTCCCAGCGGTGTCGCCAAAAGGATGAAGGCCAAAAGGTTTTAACACTTACGTACTGAGGTAAAGTACTTTATTAGGGATGGCTGTTGCCCGTGACTGCGTCCACGGAGACTGTAAAAATATATTTATATGTGATAATAGTGATAATAAAAATCCCTTCATCATAGTGTTACTAGTGATTGAAAATCATTTTAATTCTAAATGTTTATATTTATTAATATTCGTATATATGAAACCTACCTACCTACCCCTATGAAAAAGTCTTGAATCATGTTACTTAATACATTTATAATTTATTACATTGTCGAAACTTTCACGTGGATCCTTATTTTATTAAATATAATATATATTTCTCTTAATAAATATAACCTTTGTACATCATAATATAGGAATCTAATGCAAAAAGATTTTTTAAAAATCGGTCCCGTAGTATCGGAGCCTATTCAATTCAAAGAAACACAAATCTTTCCTACTTAAACAATTGAAATTTTTTTTTTAGGTTCATTTAGTACAATTCAGAAATTAGTAATATAAGTTTAAAAAGCAGAAAAAAAAATTAAATTAAAAATTTAAAAAACCCCCGATACAAAAAGACCTCTAAAAAGAGTAAAAATAATATTTTTATGTACTTATTGAACTCGTTGCGTCGGGGGACCGTTTAATAAAGGAAGAAATTAAAATGCAAGTAAGTTAACAAGTCAAATAAAGAAATTACGATATCGTATCGTATTGTCTAAGTCCTCAATGATTTAACTTCGTAATATATACACTATCAACGTACGTACAACGGTCTCCCGACGCAACGACTTCAATAAGAACGTAAAAATATTATTTTTACTCTTTTTAGAGGTCTTTTTGTATCGGGGGTTTTTTAAATTTTTAATTTAATTTTTTTTATTAATAATATACAACTGTTACTATTTATATATAAGTAAGTAAATAAATAATATTTATATATATATACTACTTATTTTTTGTACTGGTTTGTAAATTTATTTTAAGCTTTATAAGTATCTGCATTGTACCTATATCTAAGACAGAAACTCGGCAGGATTGTGGTGTTTATTATTTTTACTATTTAATTATAAGTGGTTTTTCTGTTGTTCTTATCTTTTACATCCATAAATAAATCTAAGGTCCGAAATAAGGTATTTCAAAATTTCAGTTCAAAAACAGAAGAAAAACACAATCACATTTACTTAAGTGTGATTGTCTTCTGTTTTTGGATTGAATTTTCACATAACACACACAAAACAAAAATCACAATCACACTTACTATACAAGTACTTGACGTACAAACTTAAATATTAATAATCTAAATATATTAATAATCTAAAGCATTTAATTTATTTAAAAGCTAATATTACTATAAATAATAAAGAATACACTATCCATATTGATTATATGTTAACTCACAAAATATTTAAGTTTCCAAAATATTGTAAGTGCATTTAATTGTACACAGTTTTAATTGTACATTGTATTACTAACAAGAGACCGGTGCAACTCTATTTAATTAAACCTAAAAGCGATCCTTAAAACTTGTGTCTAACTATTACTTAATGAAACTAACCATACTTCCTTTGAGTAAATTATTTTTATTATTCGTACATTCTTAAATTTAAATAATATCTTTTGATACTGGTTTGAATGTTTTTAAAAATTTCTACCATATAATTAATATTTATTTGTGTAATAAACAAATTATACACTCGCATGTTAAGATTATCTGTGACTACTAGAGTAAATCCAATCCAGAAAATCTGGACAAATCCCGGACCCAATTTATATTCCATTATATACTACTATAATATAACTGTTCAATATGGCTTTATTTTAATTTGACATTAAGTTAAAATATAGCCACATTGAAAAGATATCTTTACTGTATTAAAACATATATATTTTTTTGTTCATCGCGTATATCTCATTAGGAAAAGAAATATCAATGCTAAGAGATACGAAATATCAATTATTATATATGAAATACATATATATTATAAGGTATAGTAAAACATGCTTATGTCCCGGTTACTATTGGAGTTCTATTTCTGACTCTAAGTCTTCTGAACTATCGTATCAATACTTTCTTGCACGAATTACTACAATATTATATATATGACGTGTTTGACGACACGTTTATACGTTAAGTATTTTTTAAAATTAAACAGTAAACAATATAAAACTAATAATGAAAATACTTTAAGCAGAAATTAAAAATATTTTCTTGCGGTATATCAGTAAACCAGCAATTTAAAAGATTTACCACATTTTTCTTGAAAGCAACAAACTAGAAGCACGCAAGAATTTTCAACTCTACTATTTTATAGTAAACTTTGAAAATAAAAGTGAACAGCAAGTTGAAAATGCTTTTGATTCTTCGACAATAAAATAAAAATAATATGACAGAATGAAATGTGCGTTAGTTTAAACATTTAAAACTTATATCTACATGAAACAGCCAGCTTTTGTATAAAACATGTATCTATTTAAACATGAGGTAGCATGTGGTAGTTTCCATCAACCTGGTATCATAGTCTCGATTAGCTACACATGTCTCTGCGAAATAAATCTCCAGCAATTAATAACTACCGACAAGCGTCGATGACGCAGATACAGAGTTTAACTGGAAATTGCATTACCTTTCCACTCAACTTTTAGGTCATACGATGTTTAAGTTTATGTACTTTTAATAAATAAATACTTAGTTTATTTATTATTTATACTTAATTTAAAAGCATGAACAAAATAAATAGATGTAATCGAAATAATTCTGAATGTTTTAAAAATAAAAAATCGATGATGTACAAGCACTTGGAACAGGATACTGCACTCGTATTAATAGTCAGGATATTTCGCGCTTAACAATGACAATAGCACTAAACTACGTACGTTATTATATTAAACCTTATAAAGCTGAGAATTATCAGCAAGCTATGAATATACACTCTCAGAAATATATATACTAGACATTCTAATTTTCATATTTGAATATGAACATTTTATCTCATATTTGCTTCAAATTTGTCCCTTCAATCCGATCTATTTCCAAAAGTAACAGGTTAAAGGCGACTTATTAAAATGGTCTCTTTCAAATATGTTACGCTGGGGCGGGATATAAATAATGTTAACAGTTTATTAGGATAGAGAGGATAAGACGGTTTAGATTTTTCATTCCAGCAAAATGTATCTATCTTTACACTCAAATTGAATTCAGGCTATTTACATAAAATATGTTTTTCAGATACAAACAATTACTGCATCTTGAATCAGTAAATAATTTGTACACCAAACCAAACAGAATTGAATGCTTGAGGAGATCTTGGGTAAAGAAATTTCAGAACTGCCAAATATGATGAAACTAAACTTCCTTAATTAAATTATTAATTTTAATTTCTCTTCTACTTTTATATGCTAATGGATTTTATATCACATTTCAATTCATATTCCTTAAGTTCAATAAGAAGCAATTTAGCTTCGCTTTTTATTTTCCAAGAAATTTTAAGGCCTACTCGTAATCCATACAATGCCAACGGTTCGAGGTCTCACGAGCGGATGCTTTGACACCGGTCGCACCGCGATGGAATTTAAATCGTGTCTCATATACTATACAGGCTGGCACATTAAATTCGGTGGCCCAAATTATGATAATAGAACTTTCAAATTTTATGGTCTACTAACAGTCAGCTGGACTGAATTTTTTAATCCGAGCGACGAAAAAATAAAGTTGGTAAAACTAAAATTTTGTTGGAAACTCAGTAATATTATTATTTTGTCATCAGTACGGTGCAGCATAATCCTCAATAATTAATTTAAAACAATTACATTAAAGGTTTAATACCATATCAAATTAAGTTCCGTTGTTAGTTTATTGTTTTATTCTATCTCAAGTAGAGAAATGTTTATTTGTGAACGCAAAAAGTTCAACTTACCAGGACGAGACATGCCTGAAAAACGGGACGACTGTCTCGTGTAGGAGTAGTGTAGGGTTGACTGCAGTCCATTAATCTAGTGTCTGTTTGTTTAAAATTACTGGAACTTGCAATCTACTATAAGAACTGTTTTTGGTAGTACTGGCGTATTGAAACTAACTGTCACTGTACTGTTTTGTTCTTGAAGTAAATTTAATTGTAAGGATATATTAATAGAATAAAGGAGTGATTTGTATTGGATTGTCATCAGCTTTATTATATGATGTTATACCTATGTATATCTCATCGCTTTTTAATGTCTTTAAAATAAAATCTTTGAATTGATAATATTTTAATGTTTATGTGAGATAAACAAGTGTTAATTATAGAATTCAGTATCTGTTTAGTGGCGATAAATGACCGTTAAGGATTCACCAGTAAAAAAAATATGTTTGAAAATATCTAGAAACATTTCTAATTTCTTTCGAATCTCCTCCAAATTTTCGAATTCGACTTCCCGTATCGGTTTATCTTTCATTCTATATTTACTTAATATATAAAAAAAATAATTATATATATTTATAATTTAAATAAGACCATTGTATACTAAGGTTCTTTTACGTATTAATTCTTAGAAAAGCAGGTAGTGCGATTTAGGATTATTACACTGCTGATACAGAACCTTGTGAAACTTTACCTTTAAGGTAACTTAACTACACTGTTGCGAGTTGTATCTCTGCGACGATTCACTGGACTTTTCCGATGAATGGAGTCTGGTAGTCACAATACAAATTTGACCTCTAATTCTTCAACACAGTTCACAATTCTGTCTCCTCAAAATGTTGCAAACACGTTTTGAGGATGCAATAACGGGTCTTAAATTACTGTCTTCCTAAGTAAAAGAACTCTATTTTCCTGTGTACATTCACAGCCGTTGTTAATTGAAGCGTGGTGGTTTGGATTGTTCCGAGTTTTTGCCTCATTCTATTATAATTATTTTGAGTGTTTTAAAAGTCCGCAAAGTTAAGGCTAGTATTTCACTGGAGGACGTATTCTATAGAGTGTTATTTCTTACAAAGAAGTTGGTTTTTGAAATAAAGTGCGAACTTCACTCAAAACTCTTACCAAATCTTTACAAAGCATTTAAAATACAATAATACAAATGCTAAAATAATATTATAATAAACTTATTTTCCTTGAATAGTAATAACAATAAACCTGACCAAATACATTTCTCAAAATAGTAACATTTTTTAACTTTAATTATGAGCTTTTTAGTAATGAGACAGGTAACCATTACTCAAAATTTGTAAAGTGCAATTGGCTTTATTATAAATATTAGCTATTGTTACTTCCTAAAAATAAATATATTTTATGAGAGTGTAATTTAATGATTCCTAAGTTCAATAGACCAAATGAAAACACTTTAAAATACATAATTATCGTTTTAAATATTATGTTTGTTTTCTACTCCTCCTTACCATTTTTTATGTTTTTACGGGTTAAGTAATTCCGCAATCTCCAGCTCGACAGGAGGTGTTTTGCTGTCTGGGCATAAACACTTTATCGATTCTTTTATACCTGAAAATTACATAAAATATTATAAAAACAATTACTTATAGCTTACCGATACTTAAAATATTCACGTTTCTTTTCGGTTGAAGCGGAGTTGAGGTTCCATATACAGAAAAAGAATTATGACAAAATTACGAAACAAGATGCAACATATCGAGACACATATAACGTTATGTAATCATCTAACTATCCTAATTATATGGGGTTAACGTAATATGGCTACTTCTTCTCGGTCGTTATTCGTGAAATCAGTGGAATCTCTTTACTTTTTCATGTTATGTACATGACACTTCATCCTTATCTTTTTCTTTCATCCTCTTCTCTGTGTTTCTGTGCAAAAGAATACTACAATGTATCTGAATAATAAGAAGATAATGCACCGTGGGTATGAAGCGATCGCTGCCAGGCTACTTCAAGAGTATTTATTTAGTATTGTAATGTATTTATATAACTTAGAATTTAAGTATTACTCACAAAAAAAATATAATATCGCTGAGTGTCTGTCGCCAGTTCTTCTTAAGTTTGTGGGAATTATTTTTCCAAGATGGTGGTAGGTTTGACAATGAAAAAAAAAATGTTTTGCATAAAAGTTATTCTCAATAAAAAAATTTGATTTTGATTTTATCCTTATAACCAACTACATGCCTATTTATGACACCTCTGATTATACGCTTTACATCAAACTTGCCGGGCCATTAAAATGATAAACGATTAATTCCGATTTTTTCGACCATCTGCACTAATTTAAAACTACCTCTTATACACTCATATAAGATTTTGTATCACGTCATTAATTATATACAAATATAATAAAGAATTTTATAATCACTGTTTCGTAGGCGCAGTCTAATTCAAAAACCTACAAAACCAATTCAATGAACACCGACATTCAGTTTTATCTCAAAGAGATAGTAAAGTTAGAGGTACCCCAAACATTCAATTACACAGGGTATAATACAATTAATTTTATATAATGGTCATTCTCCTATTCAAATTTCATTACGAAACAAAATTGTATTAACAATGTCACAAATGTGATAATGGTTTGGGGTTTTAATGAACTCAAATAAGGTTTTAAATACTTTTTTTTTAAACAAAGCACCTATGAAATGCGAAATTGATCGTTAAGATCATAAATTACCTGTGTAAGATTAAAAAGTTATGAAATTACCGTTTAATTAGATCGCCTTTTATTAGCTGTGAGTTTCCGAATCCCTCATGAACGATTTGATTGCGAGATAAATCAAGGAGATTCAGCGGACGTGTGGCTAGATTTACCACCAACCTTCTTATATCCTGTACTTGAATCGTGTTCTTTGTAAAATCGTATTGTTGTAAAGCAGCTATGGTGACTGCGTGAATCTTTTATTTGTATATTTACATGAAGTCAAGTTGAGTATCAACGTTCATTAATTTAATGTTTTACAGAATGAACTTTATCTGTATAAAATAAAAGTGTTTGTAATCAATAAGAAACTATTTAAAATATTTTTGACTTTTTTAAGATACTTTGTCGAAAATGATTTAGTTGTATATCGGTTAGCGGTTATTGTAAATTAAATATAAAATAATATTTCTTTAGAAAATGAGCCACTATAAAACATGTAATAAAAACGGAAATATAAAATTTTTATTCACAACTTATTGATAAGCCTTAAGAATTACCTTAAGAATTCGCCAAATACCAATATATTGTTATTATTATTATGATAGATTCAGAAGATACATTGTTATTTAACAATGTATCTTCTGAATCTATCATAATAATAATAACAAGCAAGAGCAAAAAGTAACTTTATATAACTGGATAATTGGTATTTTTAACATTCACTTTCAGTATTACATAATTTTTCAAAAGCACATAAACGTTATGTCGTATTGTAGGATCTGTCTACAACCGATTTATGTAGTAGATTAATTATGATTTTGCTTATGGCCTTGTCTTGTCTTGATCCCTTGTCTTGTCAATAATAACATGTTTATATTATATATAATTTCATTGGATTTTTAGTCAAAATGCACTAACAGTATCATGAAAGGGCATAGTGTGGTCACAAACGTGATTATCGTGTGTCTCAGGTGTTAGATAGCATCATTGCCTTTATTTTATATTAAAATATTCTTTGGTTCCAATACCTTCGCCAATCATTCTTTCAACATAACGGTATTTCGTAGCAAAAATTTGTGGTTTATCTGATCCAATGTAATGATGAGACTAACTAGTGGTATTTTCCGAAGCTGCCTTATCAAGAATCCCACATTTATTTCCTTATTTGCAATTTGTTTGAACAATTTATGATAATCTATAATCATCGTTTCATTTAAATGTATAATATAAAATTTGTTTGTTCCTTAATCCATTTTCTTTCCTCTGAATCAAAACTACTAAATTTAACCAAGTTATTAAAATATTTACCTAAATTATGTGTTAAATATTCAGGAGAAATACAATTCTTACCATAACATTTTGTTAGTGACAGAGGTTTTTACAAATATTTCGAAAAAAAATCACAATTTTCTTGAAGATTATAGTTAAACCACTAAATGTTGTAGATCATTTGTATTGATATAAATGGCAGCACCAAGGGTCTACTCATGCGCATTTACTTTTATGCATTAATGGGGCACCTGCCTGCTGACACATGTAAGCAAACAATAACATTTATAGATCTTAAGGCATTACTCAAAAATAATGCCTTAAAAAAAGTAGTGGTTGATTAGGGTCCATCCAAATTCAGCATAGGCTTGTCTTTTGTTGCACTTTCAAGGGTCAAAACTAGCACTAGTTTTCATAAAAGTGTGCAGAAATACAACGTCTATTTCAACTAAAATCATAATTAAATAAGACGTTCGATACTGATAAAATAAAAAGGAAAAAACATCATGATGTATTCTACAACACCCAATAGAAAAATATGATAAATTGGTAGCAAGAAGGTCATCAATGTCTAAAGCTTAATTCTTTATATTTAATAAAACAATTGATTTAATTCGTTGTCAGATTCATTAATAAAATCATTTGTTTTAATGCTGTAGTACTGTAAGATCCAAATATATTCAGCATTACATTGAAGGTTTCATTTCATTTCTATGTTTTCACGTATCACATTAGGTAATAAGGCACAGCCTTGCTTGTGTGGACCTAATTATGAAATAGTTGACAATTCACTGCTTTACGCTATTCATGAAATTGAGTACATCAAACTAATTCACTATGAATATTTATCAAAAAAGTAATCAAAAATATATATTATTATGTTGATTAGCACAAATAGTGAATTAGTCTAGACTCTTAACAGTCGGCGTCACTTCAAGCAAAAAGTTTGGTATGTGCAATATCGCGCTCTGTCAACATTTGCACAAGCCGCTAAACCTGAGCTATGAGTCTCCAAATGAGGAGTACTAAGTACACGAGTGTATGTAAATAATAATTTGTTGACATTACTTAGATCCAAAAGTTTAATAATTTTTAATATCTTCGACATTATTGAAAGTTTATAAATGTAAATAACGTATGGCAAATATTTTGTAGAAAACAAAATAGCTTTCAATATTTAGTTTTTATTAAAAGTTTAAAGTTATAATTTTATAAAAAAATAATTATATAAATATTTAAAATACATATTTTTATAAAATGTACAGTCTTGTGATTTACTTCACAATTTAAATGTACACAAAAAGGTTGTCAAAAAGGGTTGAAACTGACTGAAGATTACAAAGATTAAAAAGCGATGAACTTCTACAATAAACAACTAATAAATAAACTGTGAAGACAGAAGACAAGTTATCTTGTTGCCAAATCTTATCAGGATCGAGTAGTAAAGAGAGTTAGTGGTAAAACGATAGCAGATTTATACAGTTAAGAGTAGATAAGTAGAGATTGATTCATTGATTTGTAAGTTTGCGATTTTGTATACATAAAAAATTGCAAACTTACAATTATTCTTGCAATTTAATCTTGGAAGTAATTTTGAAAATTATTATTCCGATTTCTTTATTTTTTATTACAGTAGATGTATAGAAGAACACATTATAAAACTATCATTGATCGCTATCTGCAAATAGACCACTAAAAAAAACAAAGTGGAAGGACACATGAGAGTAAGAGAACCCAAATCAATGGTTTTCATTTTGTCTGTTGGTCTGTATGTCTAATGTCTAATGGTCTGTATGTTTCAGCACGCTAATCTCAGAAACGGCTAAACAATTTAGATTCAGTTTTATACTTATATATAATTTTATACTTATAATCTACTTCCAAAATTTTTGAAACACATCATGATTTTTTGTGTTTCATCATGAATTTGATGAAACTTTGAACGTTTATATCTTATATATTGGTATGTACAAAAGGTACATGTAATCAAAATCTAAATCTACGCCTACGAAGTCTCAGGCACAGCTAGTTGAGAAATATAATTGACCTTGAGAATATACATAAGTTGATGAATTAACGGTAAATCGAACGTTTCTTACCTTGTTATATCTATTTATTAACCCCCGACTCGAAACTCTTTTCTAGTCTGGGGTGTTATAAGTTTGATTAACCCCTCTGGGTGTTTTAAGTTTGATCTGTCGATCTGTGGATCTGTGTGTCTGTCTGTGGCATTGTAGCAGCCAAACGCGTAGACGGATTTGGTTGCAGTTTTTTTTTATCGAAACCCTGGTTCGTCGAAATGATTCTTAGCTATGTGTGGTCGATAAAGAAACAGTCGTCTCCAAGATATTATGGTTTTATAGGTGCGGGTGAAAGGTTCTTATGCAATATTGATAGAAATACTTAAACAAGTGAATATTTGTGTGTCCTTAGGTTCATTTAGTACAATAATGAAACCAGTAACATAACTTTAAAAAGCAGAAAAAAAAACTAAAAATTAAAAGAAACCCCGATCCAAAAAGAATAAAAATAATATTATTATGTACTTATTGAAGTCGTTGCGTCGGGGGACTGCTTAATAACGGAAGATATTAAAATGCAAGTAAGTTAACAAGGCAAATAAAGAAATTCCGATATAGAATCGTATCGTCTAAGTCCTAAACGATTAACTTTGTAAAATAGTCACTATCATCAACGTACGTACAACGGTCCCCCGACACAACGACTTCAATAAGTACATAATAATAATATTATTTTTAATTTTTTTATAGTTATTTTTGTATCGGGGTTTTAGGCTTGTCGATAGTGCAGATGATGTATTTTAAGTATTTAAGTTGTTTAAAAAATAACTAAATAATAAAAAGATAACAGCTCGGTTGTATAAGAAGACAGTAACATTTACCTTTATAAAAATAGGTACTTACAATTCTAAATTTACTGATATAATATAAAATTAGATTGTCATTTGAGTAACGGCAAGAAGGATCAGATAAAATCGATATTGCTTTAACATTCGGATAACACAGGTAGAATAAGATCGGAGTCATTCTACCTGTTATCAAATGGCACTTTTGACATCAAAATAATGGTTTTGAAACCTTTTTTATGCTCTTTGACGTACGCTTTTATGACGTTTTATTAAGAGTTACTTTTTATCAAAGTTATAAACATTGTAATAAGAAACTCCTATTGGATCTATAATAAAGCTTTTGCTTCTTGAATAATCTGAGTGCTAAACAGAAATAAATGTTTATCAATTACTACGTCATTGTTTCTATAGATTTAACATCGAACATAATTAAGATGATGTTAGCTTGCAAAATCCTGCAATCAAGACCAATCAACATGCAACCGCAATACACTTTGCAATACGCAAAGCACGGAATTGTAAACCACATCTAGCAGATCTATATCCGACCTGTGATTGTAAACAAAATAATTGACCTTGTAGTATTGTAATATAGAGTCGAAATCTTTTTTAAAACGAATGAAAGCTAAATATAACGATCTGATGAACTCTACAGTAAGTAAGTATAACCAAGTAATTACAGAACTCTTATATTAATATTGTAAGTAATTACAGAACTCTAACATTAAAGGTATTAGACCTGGGACCCACTTTTGAAAAAAATAAAATCCCATGTCTGTGACCGCACTGTACGCCCGGAAGCTTAGAAACCGTTGGAGGTAGATGACTAATTAACTGACTTACTGACAGACACCTCCATCTCGTCTTACCGTGAACAAGATTGCTGCAAAGCATTCGAAACGTCCGGTTAGATTTAAAATGTAAATATAAAATTATGAATAAGACATTTTTTTAATATAGGATCCATACTGATGAGCAATTAATATAGCTTGGATTTAAATATACAGTCCAGCTGATAGTAGAGCATAAAGTTTGAAGGTTCTATTCTCATAATTAGCGGAGTCAAATATAATGTGCCAGCCTGTATAAAATATGGAACACGGAACACCATGTAAATTCCATCGTGATGCGGCCACTGTCAGCATTCATTCGCGATCCGTTGGTATTGTATGAATTACGAGTATGCGTTAAAATTGTTTATAAAATAAAAAGAAAAGTAAAATAGCTTCTATAAAGCCATTCTTTAACTAAATAAGGCTTATAAAAGTATAATGTAACGATTTATTTTTTGAGCCTTTATATAAGATATTGAAAAGATGAATTAAAACGCATTATAACATTGATATGTTATAATGCGTTTTAATTCATTCTTTAGTACTGACGTACTAGAACTTCTGAAATAATGAATTCACTAAGGATGTTTAGTATTTGAAGTTTGATGTTATTTGTATTTCTAGAATTCCTCTATCAAATAACATTTCTAGCTTTTAGTTCCGTTTAATCTAGTGAACAAACTATCTCCTGATTCAAGATGTATTAGTTGTTTCCTTGATAGATATAGACGAGACGAAGCTTCTTAGCAATCCATGGATTCACCGTGCGGGTGCCGGGCCCATCGCGTTGCAAGGAGAGGAGTGCAAGCAGTGCCTGGGACTTGCAACCCAGGAGTAGGTTTAAGGGGCCCCTTTATTATGCGCAAAAACGCTCACCTTCACCCTCCACACTCCTCTCCCTACCTAACCAAATTTGGAAAGAACCTACTAATGCCGCCTTTGAAGTACGTTCTAGAAATGAACCGATGCTTGTTCTAGAAAGGCCAAGATCTTTAAGTAGGCTATAGAGAGATTTTGCTGTTATACCTCTCGCTCCCACTTCTACCGCGTACAAACTAACTATAAATTTATTCCTGATCAGTTCGTTGGTTAGTTCGTAATACTTATTGAGCTTGAATGTGTGATCCCTTGGGATGTTTGTTTCCCAAGGAACAGTAAGCTCCACAAGTATCACGCGCCTCAGTTGTTTCGAATACAGGAATAAGTCCGGTCTGGATGACGAAACACCAACATCCCCAGGGATTTTGTAATGCTTTTCATACGTGTCCATCATGAGAATCCAATCAGGAGCCGCGCCTAATATTGAATAAGGCTTCGCTTTTGATTTTTTGGAGGAGCCTTTTTTTACGAATTCTATAGATCGTTCGGTGGTTGTTATACCCTTCCGCGCTCTTGCTACTGAAAGACTAACCGCTTCCCGTATAATTTCTAATACCTTGTCGTGGCGACGCGAGTATTGACCTTTATCTAGAAGTACCCTACACCCTACTAGGTGTTTCGCGGTTCCTATTGCCTCCCCACAGATGTTGCAAGACTTTTCGGTGGCTTTGCCCCATCTTACTAAATTACTTTGATCTGGGAGAGTCATTTGGAATGCATTAAGATAGAATTTTAATAATGCTGGGGACCAATCATAAATTAAGGTGCGCCACTTCAAAGCTAGTGGAATACAAAAATCTCCTATGGTCACCCATTCGTTTTGAATTTCTAGGCTCATCGCGTGGAGTCGGTAATTATCGTTTTCGTCTTGTCGAATAAAAGATTTTGTTATGTCTATGTCTTGAACTTTCCTACTTGTATAATAAATACAAATCTAAGCCGTGTTATCCTCTCTATCCTACTGTCTGTTACATTATTTATATCCCACTCCAGAGTGATTATTTAAAAGAGACTATTTTAATAAGTCACCTTTAACCTGTTAGTTTTGGAAATAGAGCAGAATGAAGGAGTAAATCTGAAACGAATCGGAGATAAGATGTTTTTATTCAAAAGTAGAAAATAAAATAGATTTCCAGTACAGATATATCTAAGGATATGTATTCATAGCTTACAAAAACATTCCGTTTGACAGATTTAATACAATAATACTGTTAGTAGTTTAGTGCTATCGTTATTGTTAGACGCGATTTAATACGAGTGCAATATCTTGTTTGAAGTGCTTGCAGAGCATCGATTGTTTGGTTTCTAGATAGGTATCTCGAATATACAGAATTGTTTGCATTACATTAATTTATTCTAGATTTACTTTTAAGTTATTCATAAATTATGAGATTTTTTTTTTAAATCTTAATAGAGACCTACTTCTAATCCCTTGGTGAAAGGAAATTACCCGATTCGTCTTATGCTTACAAAATTGAAATATTTTAATAATCAAAAAATAGGCACTTTGAAGCAGTTAAAAGTTTTAAAATGTTTATAGTATATACTACATATTGAAGTTCATTGTACTATTCTGTATATTATTAATGAAGTTTTGAAAGTATTTTCAACTTGCTGTTCACTTTTATTTTCAAACTTTGTTTTGAAATAGTAGTTGTTGAAAGTTTTTGACTCCTACTTCGTTATTATTATGCATAAATGTGCTAAATCTTTTAAATTGCTGGGTTCCAGGGATATACCGCAAGATGACGTTTTTAATGTTTGAAAATATCTATAACCGTGTAAAGCCATGTTAAGCTTAATTAAATTATCGGGACGGTGGTGACATATATTAGACTTCTTTCGAAAATTTTAACTAATGTTTCTAACTTTGCAGTATAGATAAATATTGAAAAGATGCCACTACCGAAATTAATGTTTGAAAATATCTATAAACATGTACAGCCATGTTAAGATTAATAATTTTTTTATGAATATAAAATGAAAAATAAACCGATACGGGCAGGGATTCGAAACCGCGACGTCTGGGAAACCGTCCCGTCGATCGATAAAGACGATCACATATAGAATACTTAATTCACCGGGGCGGACAGCGATACGGTAGCTCAGTTGGTAGAGCGACGGGACGGTTTGCCAGAGATCGAGGTTTCGAATCCCTGCCCGTATCGGTAATGCGATAGTTCAGATGACATAGCATCAGGAATGGTTCTCAAACAACAATGTATATTTATTATATTTTTTATATATAAACTCAGAAATGTTGATATATTGCAGTGGTATTCCTTTTCCTAAGAGGATGTAAACGATTAATAAAAAAACCTTTTAAATAATCCTATGTTTTAAAATAATCTCAAGCAACAAGTAACAGTTATGTATACATGGGGATATAAATTGGATACGAGATTATTCCCTATTTTCTGAATTGGATTTACTCAAATAGAATGGATTCCGTAACTCAGACAATCTTGACATGCGAGCGTATATTTTGTTTATTACACAAAAAGTTATAAACTGGTCTGAAATATATATAAGGATTGTTTAAAAACGTTTCGGATGGAACTTGGAATCAATTTGAATTACTAAATTACTGGATTACTAAATACTTCTAGAGTGAATAATTCAATCTCAGAAAATACAAATAATAAATATAATTTACCCAAAGCAAATATGGTTAGATAACCTGGTTACAGTTGCGAGGGTCGAGTTTAGGTTTAATTAAATAGGATTGCATGTGTCTATTGATGGTAAATACAATGTACAACTGCATTTATCGCAATATAGGTACGTAAAAAGAACCCAAATTTTTGTGAGTTAACATTGAGAGTGTTTCTAACTAATTTAGAGTAATATAAAAATACTTCACTGTATACAGTTGAAACCAAATGCTTAGTTTTTTCTTATTGAATGTATTTGCCCTACCTAAAAGTATTTTTACTTAGACGTAGAATAAGATATTATCGTACTTTATATTCAAAAGATTTAACAAATAACTTATCGAACACGCCTATAAAATTATTGTTTATGCTCAGCTCGCTTTAATGGCTTAACTTTGACATTAACTTCACTTCGATAGTTTGCGGAATCAATAATCCTCTTAAAATTTATGACACTGATAATTCATGCTACTTTTGTCAAACCGTCCAATACATGACATATAGTCGTTTAATAGGTAAACAAATTGTTTATTTACACAGCGTTTGAAGCTGCTCTAATATAATTGCGTAAATACAGTATGGTGGGAAATTTAATAGATACTTAGTATGTTTTTTCAAATATATATATATAAAGATATGTGATTGTGGAATGAACAGCACGTGGATGCAGATTAGCGATGTCAAATCAAATAAAATAAAAATATAATAAATTATAATATCAAATAAAAAAATTAAAAATAAATCCGTGTCAGTTCAATTTTGTTATGATGGCCGTCTATGGCCTACTGAGTTGAGTATGCAAAGATACTTAAAGTTTTTTTTTAATAAATTGTTAAAATAACTAATAATAAATGTAAATATATATTTTTTAATTCATTAGCACTAATGAAAGATATCGGAAATTCCACCAAAAAGCATCCCCGGCGATGGTTGATGAGAGACGGGCAGCCGGTGCAAAAAAAGTTTGTAAAATCTTTTGCAAGATGCTAGATTTCTCACGTGCTGATCCTAATTAAATGTGCAAGTAAGTGCAAGGTAATGAATGATGAATATGGATAAACGAACTTACTGCCTACCATCAAAGTCGGGATTTCCTTAAATATATTGAAATAACTTGTATAAAATAGCCATCTAAAATCACAGCATTTGTTTAACCTCAACAGCTGTTATTTTACTACTACAGTTATAAAGATCACTGTATATAATCACTATGCAAATGTAAATATCATAATATAATACAATATCCAATAATTACGGTCACTTCGATCCCAAAATAAAGCAATTATACTTGTTTGGGTCAGCATTCTCACTTTACGTGAATATTAATTAAATGACTATATATTGATAATAAATGATAAGATTTCTAGATAGCCCTTGCCACTTTTTTAATGTACATAATTCTTACTTAAATGTATGTTATAAAATAGTTCAGAAATATGTGTATTTTATTGTAATTATATAAGTAAAGTAAAGTTTTAAAAGTTTTGATCAGAATTGAAATATAAGTAATAAAGTTGTTCTTAAATACAATAATTAATAAATATTATAAAAATATTATTTTATTGATATATCGTAATCATTCTTTAAACAAATTGTTCGTCATTACGTTTTACAAGAAGCATATACATTTTTAATCTTTAATTTATTACAAAATACAATCAGAAGCTGTTTAATATTGGTAAAATATGGATGACTTTCAGAAAGCGGCCTCATCATACAAAATACATACATATTTTGAATCTGTTGTCCAATTTGCGACACATGCTGGTTTTGGGCTTTTAATTAAATAGTTTATCGACAAGGATTTTTCTATATTGTAACAAATATTTAATTGTTCTTGCAACATATGCGAATGTTTATGAATTATTATAAAATGTAGGTTTAAATTGCAATAATTATATAGATACTTGTATATTTTTTCGTGGGATCGATGCCTGAGTTGTTGCTAAATTTTCCAGCTTTTGGAAGCGCCTACGGAAGTTGTACCCTTATTGACCTACATTTAACTGTAATGGCCTCTTCTCGACTCGAACTTTTCAGAAGCCGATGAAAAGGCTGAATTACTGTCAATGTGTGAGTCAGTGTGAATTCATGTCACCCATCAATTCAATGTCTAGTGCACGAATGGACAAACTGACATATAGTCATGTGGAGCCTTTATAAGAGCGGTATCCTCTACTTTTTGGTGTTCTATTATTTATAGATCGAGTGTAGTCGACATCACTATGAAGATACTATGAAGAGTACCTTCAGGCAGTACATCTAACAGTTGGCAGAGATCCCATTATTTGATTGTTGGTGTTGGATCGATGTTTGGCGCAGGTTAAACGTTTACGAACCAGGTATTTAACTCAATTTCATCTACAATACGCTATTTATTTTTTTAGTGTTGATAACGCTTAAATATACTAAAGTATTCTATTCGTACGCTCATATTAATCAACTTAATACGAATGCTGCACAAGATGTTTCACTGGAATTACTTATAAGTTGTTGTCTACATGGAATTTGAAAATTAAGCATTTTATTATTACTATTATTTTTATTTTAACAAGTTAAGGTTAAAATTTCTTACGCCTTTGTAAACATGACAGCATCAAAAAGTAATAGTGACGAATGTCATTATTTAAGTCTTTATTAGTTACCATGTTTTACTTAGTTTGAAGTTAATCTCACTTTATTATGTTATGACTTTATGTGACTCAGTTAATTTAAGACAAAATTATAAACTAATACATACGATACAAGAGTATCCATAGAGTTTCTTTCATGTTTCCTTTAGAAACATGAAAGAATTTTTAACGTATTTGGCATAGCTCTAAACCATAGAGATAGAGAACATTTAACGTATTTGGCATAGCTCTAAACCATATATTTAATTTTTTTTTTTTTTTTTGAACTGGAATATGTTTTCATAGCATTAAACCAATTACTGGGCTTAGAATGTTTCCTGGTTGTATTCTTTCTTGATCATATCCATTGAGCGCTGATGATTTTGTTTTGTGATGTTTTGTGGTGATTTTCTGGCATAAAGAACGTTAGAAAACTTAGTATATCCAAAAGTTACCCTTATCCACATACAGAATCGCCAACCCCCTGAAGGTACTTCAAGTAACTTAGACCATCCTTACGAAGTAGGTTTATGTTATGTTATATCGATCTTCAGTCCCAAAGCACTATAAATGGACCAAAAAGGGATAAGCGTAGCCATCCGTCCTTTTAACCAGCCTCCTCCTAATGTCATCGATTGAGGCTGACTCCTCAGGAAGATTTAAACTCTGGAACAGCTTACCAGAACATATTAGACTGTCGCCGAATAAACTAGTTTTTAAGAAATCCGTCTACAAATATCTTTGGGAGAGTATTAAGGATTAATATTATATGTATGGTATACATTTACTTATATAAGTTTTATGTATTTGTAATCAAATTAATATATTTTCTTAATATCGTATGTATCTTATTTGTATTTATTTATGTATATGTTTGTATGTATGTATATGTATTTTTTGTGTATGTATGTTTATGTATATATGTATATATGTATATATGTGTGTATGTTTGGATATAATGAATATTGTAACTGTAATAGTAATATAAATTAAGTATAAATTTGATTATTCTAGTTTTACCGTCTTATTGTTCATGTTATTTATAATGTTTTTTTTCCTCTGGTTGACTGGTAGAGAATGCCTTGTTGCATTAAGTCCGCCTATTGTTCATCTTTTATTTTGGGCAATAAAGATTAAATAAATAAAAAAATTAATAAATATATTATTATAAATAGTTGCTATGTAAGATAATTTAACTACAATAAGATATTTACATAACATTTACTTAATACGTTAAATAATATTACAGTTATTTATTTTAAAAGCAATATGACATAACATTTCAATTTCCTATTGTTTGTCCCATACAAACGGTCGTTTATGGCTCAAATTTATGTAATTTATGTCTCATCCAAAAGTCAATGTTTGCGTTGTACGCGACGGTTTTTTTTTTATTTTATATCTTTTACGAATGTTTTACAAACAATTAGTTTAAATTATGGACTGGTACGGTAACGGGTATGATATGAACACGTGATGAAATTATGTTTTCTATTTTGATAAATTTATAAAAGGATAAATTATAAATAAAATGTTACAGACTTAATGATAGTTATGTAAATAAATTTAGTGATGATCTAATAATTTTCATTTTTCTTAAGAGTTACTGGTATACTTTTGTTGAGCTGAGTAAGCGAAGATCTTAACCGTTCATTTCGCTGTTTTACGACCGCGCTAGTTTCAAAACGACTGAAACGATACTCATGATTTCCACCAGGGTGTTAGAACTTTTATTAGAGATGGTTCCTAAAAAGATAAAATAAAAATGTCCTGAAATTAATCTATAATAACATAAAATATTTTATAATAACTTAAGCTGTTTTTTTTTCATAACTTGGTTAGTTTTCTTACACGAATAATGTCCGAGAATCTAAATTATGACGATAATTAAACGATATACAAGATAAGGTAGTGGCAGTAATTCTCCGAACGGCCCTTGTTTTCTCCGACATTAACATAGTGGGCTTGAGGAACCCTTTGCTCTCAAGAACATACATTGCATGTTGTAAGAAACAGCTTATCGTTATTTTATTGTTAAAATAATAAAGTTAAACATTATATTAGATTCAAATAGTTGATTAGTTTCAATTTATAATTATTATATACATAGGTGATAACATTTTACGTCAGACTAATTAGCAAATCTCAAGAAGGATTATTGCTTATCAATAAAAGCTGCAAAATTCTTTCAGTACTAATAATAACTATTTTTCTTTAAAAAATACTAGAACGACAACTTAGTTATACGCTGACTACAAAATGAGTTTTACATTATAATAAAATACTTTTCAGATTGTAATAATAAAAATACCCCAAGTGCTTAATACGGTTTCTAAGAGAGAAGTAGCTATAATTTAAATTTGTATCTGATGACTAAATAGAAGTAAACAGAATTTTAATATTTGCTCAACTGTATTTCGTCGTGTAATAATATTTATATACCTACAGAAAATATATTAGTAGTAGATATATGATACCATTGGATGTTGCAATTTTGTGTGATAAATTCTAATTTATTAATAGTTTATACGGTTTTAAGGTATGTAAGAGTTGCACTGATTTAAAAATTAGGGCATTTTTGTAGATTTGTTTTTATATGCTTAAATATGATTTTTGTATACATTAATATTGTTGCCCCTTTATAATCTCCCTACTTACATATGTAAATGGTTGATCAGTATAATAATTAACAGAATAAAAATGATCACAATACTACATTCATATTGTTCGATACTTAACTGGTAATAATTAAATTATAGTTTTTAAAGCTGAATATCTATAAATACGTAAAGCCATGTTAAGATTATTTAAATTTATATAAATATAGAATGAAAAATAAATCGAGCAGGGATTGGAACCCGGTACCTCTGGGAAACCGTCCCGTTCCTCTACCAATTGAGCTTCCGTATCGCTATAATGTTAATTCCGTCCCGATAAAGATGACCACATTTAGAATGTCTAATTCACCGAGACAGACAGCGATACGGTAGCTCAAATAGAAATAAATTATCTAATGATAATTGTGATATCTTATTTGTTAGTTTATTGCGTACTGCTGAAAAGAAGAGAACTAGGAGGGTGCGAATTTAAATACTTCGAAACTTCATCTTACACAGTTTTTATTATTATTTATTTGTTTTAAATAAGATAATTTATTAACATAACAAATAAACTAATATGTAAGTGCAGCTGCAAAAGTGTTGCTATTATCTGATCAAATTTAAATTAAAAACTTTATGAACGACGAACGCGATAAAACTATATTGCAATGAGAACTGTGACTGTCATTCACTACCTACATTTTTATTTTTTTAAATTGCTTATATAAAAAAAAAACAAAAACCACTTTTTTAGATATTGAATTAATTTTAAACAATTAACTCCCTGACTTCTTTGGGAATCCTTTAATAAGAGATAAATAATTATCATTTTTTTTTACTATTTAACTTGTTACTACAAACCTAAGAATTAAATAGTAGAAACAAGACATACATTTTTCTAATTAAATAATATTCCAAAAGGTTTTTCAACAATCCTTTCGAGAATTTATTTAATAAATAAAATAAATATATTTCTGTAGCAGTCAAAGATGATACAGTTATGTTTTTAAAAAAAAGCAATCAGAGCATTCCAATTCCATATTTATTTATTCTGTTTGCAGCAAACATAAGCGACAATTTGGCATAAATTTAAGTAATTTATTTTTCATTGAAGTCATTGTTTGGGTTACGTATGGTGTATTTTTTATTTCCATTCCCTTTAACGAATGTTTTACATTCTCATAGTTATAAAATCGTTCATTGTGCAGCTTTTTAAAGTAAGTTGTTATAAAATAAATAGTAAAGGTTTTCAAAAATGCATAAAAAAAGATTAAATTATTATTCATTTATTGCTTTTTAAGTCAGTTTCAACTACAGTATTAAAAATGGGATATACTATTGTAAAGCGACTTTCATATAATAAAGTCTAGAAATAACCTTAAAATAATAGTATCCAAATTTAGAATCATTTTCTTAAACATACATTTTTTGTCGATGACGTTAGCCCAGGGAATATTTAATTTGCTAAACATTCTGAACATGGAGCTTCATTGTTACCACATTGTTGCCCGATTAACAATGAAAGTCAAAATATATTGTAATTGCTTATACTTCTCTTAATACATTGTAATTAATTTTCGTTTACAATCACAGGTCGAATCTTAGTCTGCGTAATGTGGTTTACAATTCCGTCAATCGCGTATAGCAAAGTGCATGCGGTTGCATGTTAATTGATTTTGAATGCAAGTGTTTGCAAGCTTGCATTGTCTTAACTAAGATGTTAGTATTATAGAAACAAAGACGTAGTAAATGGTAAATACTTTATAATAACACAAATCATAGCGACAGATCATGTAAATAAACAAAAATTATTTCAGTTTACCATGAACACCTGTTTCAAATCAAATACACTATATATGCAACGGTCATGTAACATACATGTTGGTAATTATAATGTTTATGACTTTAATAATATATATATAATTCTTAATAAAACGTAAAACTCTTTATATACTATATGTTGCCATGGACAATGAAACATAACATTGCATTGGTAAAAAACGTTCGCTCTACCGTTTATTTATCAAATTATGTATATCCTAATGATCAATTCTCATTCCATAATACTGACATAAAAAAATATAGAAATCGGAATAATAATGTCCAAGATTACTAACTACATACAAAATCAGAAACTTACAAACTTCATATCTTTTTAATATTAGTATAGATAAAGTAATGTTACTTTGAATGAATCAATCTCTACTTATCTACTCGTAACTGTATAAATCTGATATCGTTTTACGACTTAACTCGATCTTGATAAAATTTGGCATCGACGTAACTGATCTTCTGATCTCATAGTTTATTTATTTGTTGTCTATTGTAGACGCTCATCTTACTATGACTAGTGCTTTTTAAACTTAAATTAGTTTCAACCCTTTTCGTGTGCATTTATATAAAGTAACTTACAAGGCCGAACGTTAACATAAACTTTTCATACTTACACGTTTCAAGTTTTTTTATGTTATATAAAACAATTTCTATAAGTATAAAACTCTTTATTTAACGAATATTTTGAAAAATAAAAATAAACTGTTGGATTGGAGTAAGGTCAACAAAATTATTATCTTCATGGAATTGTTTTTCATACACTCGGGTATTTATTTGACTGACTATAAACACTTTTTGATTTTTATAAACTGCGTTTTTCATTTTACTTTTAGTTTCGTTTCTTTCAGATCGATCTTTGTATTCTATCAGTTTAAATCTATATAAATATAGAATGAAAAATAAACCGATACGGGCAGGGATTCGAACCCGCCACTACTGGAAAACCGTCCTAATCCCTGCCCGTATCGGTTTATTACATATACATGTTTATAGATATTTTAAAAAAATTCTATAAGTTTATTTAATAAATTCAAAGAATATTTCTTATCATTACGTAGTATAAAGCAAAGTCGCTTCCCGCGTCTGCCCTTATGTCTCTAGGTATGATGTATGCTTAGATCTTAAAAAAACTCACAACTGATTTTGATGCAGTTTTTTTAATATATAGAATGATATAAGAGGAAGATTTACATGTATAATGGCATGCTTAATATATTAGAGAACCATCACGTTTGCCCCGGTATGGTCGGCCGGCGCACTATGGACCCGAGCAAACCGTCTCAAAAATGACTTTTGTGAAAGTTCAGTATTGAAAATTTTGTTAATGCATTTAGTTAACAGAATGTCTAATACATATTATTTAGCATTTAAAATTGAATATATTATCTTTTAATAAAACCAGACCTGCAAGTTGATGGTCAAAATAACGTCGATTGTGTAGCTCAGAATTCCTCAAGTTTACATGGTCATATTTTGATTATCAATCAAATTCAATAAGTGAGATTTATGGTTAAAATGGTTATAAAGTACTCTATTTAAAAGGTATTTAAATGGACCTTTAAGTAAAAACAAAAGAGTTATAAAAAATACAGTACCTAATATTGTATCCTTATTAAAAACTTTAAATAGATTTTTGACAGAGAGCGATGTCTACTGATGTCGTAATTTTGATTGTATCACTTAAAACAAGTCATATGGAAGCCAATAAAAAAAGGGAAAGGGGAATTGTTTTACTACGAATTTAAGGCGTGCGAACCCGCGGGTTTTGCCCGTTGCTAGTTATTAATAAAACTCAACATTTTCCAATTGTTTGGGTTCGGCGCATTTTATTTTATGTATTTTAAACACGTTATTTATTACTATTACACCTTATTTATAACGTGTTATTTATTTAACACGCTTTAATATCACACTTTATCTTAACAAAAACACTATTTTCGAAGAAAAATCTAAGCCGGCGTTTGAAAATTATTATTTGAAAATATGTACAAAAATGTATAGCCATGTTAAGATTATTTAAATTTATATAAATTCAAACTGAAAAAAAAATCGATACTGACAGGGATTCGAACCCGCGACATCTTGGACAAAAGCTTAGAGAAAATATCACACAGACTATTTATTAAATTTTAGATCACACTTCTTGTCCTCGTCATAAAAGTAGCAATTAAGCTTTATTAAGATTGAATTTTAAACTTTAAATTATATAACATAGGATAGAATAGGATTTTATATTTTGATGCAATTTACTGTTTGATAATTAATTGATCATAAATAATAAATCTTCAAAATAATAGTTTATAACGAAACATATTAAGTAAGACGTACGTACGGTTAACATAATAATTTAATCAAGCTATTCCAATGAAAAAGTTAAATCTGTGAAATAATATTTAATTATCTAAGACAAAATACAAAACCAGGTTGATAAATATAAAATAACGAATATTTTAGAAAAGTGAAGTATTGTGAGTAATGAATAATAAACAGAATATAATAATCTCCGATATGGACCGTTGTATGTACTTTACTATACGATTTAATATTGTTAATTCGTAATTCGATTTGGTAATAATTTACTTAAATTCTGATTACTTCTTTTATTTAGCGTTCCCTCGACGCAACGACTTCAATAAGTACTTAATAATATTATTTTTCTCCTTTTTAGAGATAATAAGGTAATTCCAAGATGATGGTTGGAGAATATTGAACACCATGGAACTTACTAAAATGTAAATCTGTGAACAAGTCTGTGAACAGACTGCAAATTCAAGACAATGTTAGTGCATTTGTTGTGTAATATTAGTTTTTGTGTGCATCCTAATCTCCATATATGGAGTGTTAAAAACCGATATAAGTTTATGACTAATCAACTGACTTCCTGACAGACAACTCCATCTCATCTTACATTCAAAATGATTGTAATGCATTCGAAACGTCAGATTAAATTTAAGTTTTAAAATGTAATTCCAGTTAAACACGCGAGCTGAAGCTTTTAGAAATAATGTAATGAAATAGTATTTTATAACTATTATTTAATTTCCCCAGCGATCAAGAAAAATATCGAGACAAATTTGAAGAGATTAAACGAATAAGCAAAATCATAGTTATTGTACTATATAAATCGGCTTTAGACATATCCTACAAAGTTGACGACGTAAGTAATTATCTTCGTCTGAAAAAATGATGTCATACTAAGTTTTTATGTTAAAATTGCCTTTTATTCTGTAAGCCTCCTTCCAAAGTGGTACTTACATGTTATTACATACACATACATACATACTTACACGACATTACAGCAAAGTTGATATATCTATGGCTAATTAGAAAATGCTTAGAGCAAGCTAATGGGTACTTATAATTAGGTTGTGGGTTAATATACCAAGCAAACATTTTTAAATCTTAGACGAGTAAATCCGTAACTAATGATCTTAATGATCAATTTCACATTTCACAGATGCTTTGTTTCAGAGTTTTTTCATTTTATTTTTTATTCGTTTATTGAGTTGTCTGTAAGTAAATGTATCTAAACGGTTCTTGAAAAAACACTTTTTTTTATCCTGATTACTTTTGCTTTATGATTTAGATATTAAATGGTTTTTCATTATCAGGAGAAATCTCTCACTCACTTCAGGTGAGGAGAGTTCTCTCATTTCCGTCGCAATTGCACGATTACGCACGATCCTGTGTTACACAATTACGCGCTAACGACTCCTGAAACGCACGAATTTTTTTTGAAGCGCTTATATTTCCTCAATATGAAGGGCAACAAGAAAACCTACTTGGATATTTTGTTAGTTGTGTTCCAAAATGTTTTTTTTTATTCTGGAATGGTAAAAAAAAATGGCTGTTTAATTTTAGTTTTAAAATAAAATATTACGTTTGTCTGTTCCGTTCCGAAATATACATGTGATAATATGCACTATGGGTAATTTTGAGTAACCCAAAAATAGCCGGTGTACAGGTTGACGATAAGTTTTGGTAGCATTTTCACATTCAAGCTAAGAATAAATATAGAGTAAAACATAAAATAAAGAAGTTTATATTATAAACTACATTTAGAAGGGTTTATTTTTAATCTATAATTAATTTTACTGTACTATATGTGTTATTATGAGAAGTTTTACTCATATGCGTTAATAATAAAATTAATCTTAAAATTTTGCATCCTTAAGAAACCGAGATTTTAAATTATATAACGAAAACTCCATTTTCACGTTTGTTACACTGTTACTATAATTGGTCCATTATAAAATAAATTGTAATATTAAAATGAACATTTTAAAATCAATTATATTATCCCCTGTACAATCGAATGTTTAGGCACCTTTATCTTTAATGTCTTTTCGAAATAAAACTGAATGTCCTTTTTAGGGTGTTGATTTAATTGGTTTTTTAAGTGGATTAGACAATGCATATGGAACAGTGAATAAAAAATCATTCATTTAATTTATATAAAGTTGAAATATATCAAAGTTGTAAACTAGAATAGTTGCTAGAAAAAATCAGAAGAAATCGTGTGTCGTCTTAGAGAGGTCAAAAGACTAATATGCCTTTCTACCAAGAAGAGTCATAAGTATGTATGTGGGTGTTTATAAGAAAAGATGATAACAAAATAAAACATGGCTGAAGTGCGTGAAAATGTATCTGATAAAGTATTGAGTGTCCACCAATTTCCAGGATGAAAGAAGACCGAGGAAGAAGTAGACATATTACGGCAACCTCGGATAAGTCTTATTATTTCTTGTTCCTATATATCGAGCCCGAAATATGGTTTAGCCGAATAGAAATATGAACCTATTAAGTGTCGGTAAATAAAAAAACAAAATTTATTTTTAGAATATTTAATAAAATTTAATATATTCCAGTACTAGAGAAATGAAAAAGTGATTATGACCAGATAGCAAAGTACCTTTTATCTTTTAATTATTTAAGAGGTTGTAGAATTACTTGACTAAAATAACGTAAAAGTATAGGTTTATAAAAGAATAAGTTATTCCAGTATTCCATTTGAAAGAAATGAAGCTTATTTATCGACATCTACGAATTGTAAATAGATACACCGTTTAAATGTATTTGCTTTTGTTGAGCAACAAAAGTTTAAACTCAAAATATAGACAATTACCTGATTAGAGCTTCTGAGTAATGGCTACGTACGTCACTAATGAACTTGTTAGATTTTATAAGATGCTACAATATAAGCATATAAATTACTTATCTTGCCATCTGTTTGATACAGATTACCTTTGATAGAGGCTTACAGCCATATTTATAAAGAAGAAGTGCCAACGGCAGCTTCTGGAGAGTTGATCATATTAACAACTTTAAACATCATTAAATTCTCATAATAACAATATAATAGTACACAACCAATTAAATACCTAAATATATTTATAACAATCCTATTTCACAAATTTACGTCATACCGAATTAAATATTTAAATATTATAATTTAATATCTTAAGGATATCTTCTGATAGTTTGTCAAATCAATAACTTTTACTACTTTAATAATATACCAATAACAACAACGATATAAAGTTCTAAATAATTCTTAATTCGTAAATCTAATTGCTACAACAATATTTCGCATATTTATTGTCGGTATTATGTAGTTACATAAATAAAATTATCTTTATTTTATCTATATACCAAATTACTATATAATAACAATCTTATATGTACCAATATTACAATAATATATTAAATTTATAAATTTAAGTTGCAATATTTTTCTACTTAAAAAGTCATCTTTTCAAGTTTATTGTTACTATTCATTGAAAATATTGTTATTATAGTAATATTATATCATATGTATAAAAGTATTTTACATCTTTAATTAATAACGTTTACCTGTTTAATGGTTTTATTCTTTTTAAAATATGGTAACACGTTTGAACTTCTGTAAACTGAAATTCATTTAAATCTTATTGACCCTTCAATTAAATTGGAGTTAATTTTAAAATTTAGTGTCTGTTCAGTCAAGATAAAGGAATACAAAATAATCATCTACCTTTAAACATAATATTTATAACATACGAGCTTTTGCCCGCGGTTTCACACGCCTTACATTCGTAGTAAAACGATTCCCCTTTCCCTTTTTTTGTAATATATATGACTATTGTTAAGTGATACAATCAAAATTACGACATCGGCAGACATCGCTCACTGTCAAAAATCTATTTAAAGTTTTTAATACGGATACAATATTAGATACTGTATTTTTTTTATACCTCTACTTTTTACTTATTCGGGCATTTAAATACTTTTTAAACACTACTTAATAACCATTCTAAACATATATCACACTTATAGATTTTCATTGAAAATAATCAAAATATGATCATGTAAACTTGAGGAATTCTGAACTACACAATCGATGTTATATTGACCATCAACTTCTGGTTTTATTAAAAAAAAAAAACTTTTAAATACTAATTAATATGTATTAGACATCCAGTTAGCTATATGCATTAACAAAATTTTCAATACTCAAAATTATAAACTAAAATCTAATATATTAAGCATGTTATTATACATATATACCTTCCTCTTGCATCACTCTATCTATTATAAAAAACTGCATCAAAATCCGTTGTGTAGTTTTTAAGATCTAAGCATACATACAGACATAGGGACAGATGCAGAAAGCGACTTTGATTTATACCATATAATGATAAGTATAATAAAAAAAGTTAAGTACCTACCAATAAAAACAATAGTTCTATATGGTACATAAACTTTTTTTAATTTAAGTTGTATATCTTAGTTTAGTCGGTAGTTCGAAGTCGAAGATAAAGTTTGAGTTAATATAATATTTCTGACACAAAACATTGTTAAAGTTTACTTTAATAGTAGCTTAACCCCATCGCTGCCTGTCGTATCTCTGCAACGAATCACTGGAATCCTCTGACAATAACAAATTTGACCTCTAAATTCTCACCGCAGAATTTACATTTCAAACCCATCAAATCCCCAAAAAATATACAAACTTAAAAAATGTCTTATTGAGTAAAAGCACTTAAATTACCTGAGGACATAAAATCCAAAGCGTCTATTTGTTAATTGAAGCCTGCTGTATTGGATTAGTTCGAATTTTCACCTCGTTCAATATAATTACTTTGAGAGTTTCAGAAGTCTGCTAAGTTATGGCTAGTATTTTATAAAGGATATGGTTAAAAATAACCGTCATATTTTCAGGGTTGAGAACTTTAAACTTATTATTTAAAGGTTAAAATTTTTGTAGGTAAAAATTACATTATTTATTTTTTCTGATAATTAATTTCCACTTAAAAATGCTATATTTAAATTTTTTTATTTGCAATTTCAATACAATTCGCTTTAATATCTTCAACAAAATCTGATAGTTGTATCAAGATGTAATTAAGTTAAATGATAGAAAGTAAAAGACAATATTAAATGGCCATGCACTTTTTAGGACGGCAGACAATATTGAAGAAATGTTAATAAGAACAATAAAACCAAACACTACTACATTTTCAAATTTGTCGGCTTACAAACATAATTTTACAGGAATTGTAAGCCAGTACTGAAACTAACTTGTTTCCTGCTTATTTTTTATACAATGCACTACATTTTCTTGATGCTATATTAAAAAATATTCTAAGCACAATTTTACAATGTTATCTATTATTTATCTTTGTTCGTTGAAATATATCGTTGTATTAAGTATAACAATACATGCCAGCATTTGTTAAAAATATTTTCATGTAAATATGAGAATGTTAAAAGCCTACATGACTTTTTTTATTGAAGTAGGTTTTATTAATAAAAGTTGTAGAGAGACGATGCTTCTTAGCATTCCATGGATTCTCCGTGCGTGTGGCGGGGCCATCGCTTTGCAAGGAGAGAAGTGCAAACAATGCTTAAATCCCCAGGGATTTTGTAATGTTTTTCATACGTGTCCATCATGAGAGTCCAATCAGTATATTAAAATAAAAAGTTTGAATTTCTCAACCCAGAAAATATGAGGGATCTTCTTACCAATGCCGGTTTTACCCGGACTAAATATATTAATAATTTACAAGTATGAGAGAACCATGTTACTAAGACTCCATACAGATTTCAATGGATAGTCGAGCTCATAAAACATGTTTATGGTGTAACTAATTGGAGTTGCTTTCCCTTTAACCCTTATAACTTTCTTATTGGGCGAGGAACTACTAAGTTTTCATGTTAACGTTTTAATTTACGATGGGCAGTCCTGTTCATGTGTTCTATGTTTATGTACGTACACAATTTAAAACAAATAAAAAAGAGATTGTTACAGCTACATATTTATTGAGTTATACCTACATATTTTAATATATTATATTCGTAAAATATTCTAGGACGAGTAAATAATTTCTACCAAAATAGAAAATTTATAAATTTTTCTTGAAAAAAATAATTAAAATCCTATAGGTGTCGTAAATTAGAAAACAGATAGAAAATATTTTTATATGATGACGCCGCGTTCTAAAGATAATCCATATCTTACAAAGATTAAGCAGCTTTTGTTTGCTGTTTAATTATGTTACCAATTGAAGGTAAAAAAAATATTTATTTATATAACAATTGTTTTGTTACAAAAATTAGTTATTTTAGTCAAAAGGATAATTTTAATACACATATATCTGTGAAGGTTAATTATTTAAATGAATATAGATTGAAACATAAACCGATACGGGCAGGTATTCGAACCCGCACCCCTGGCAAATCGTCACTTACAGTACGATATTTATTTATTATTTATTTATTGCTTATAATACATTTATTTAAATAAGCTTAACATGTTTAAACATATTTTCAGACATCAAAAATTGAAGTATTTTTTTTTTATAAACTGGGTCGATAATTATTGTCAAAAAATATTTTTTTATTTTAAGATCTACGTGAACCTTATTACATGATATTATTAAATGTTATGATCTCTATATTTTCTAGTGATTCAAAAGAGAAATCAGTGATTTTTTATAATTATCGTAGTAAAAAATACCCGCTCTTGATTTTAAACAAATGGTGTAATATTAGTTAAGTATATTATGCATATCATATATTAAAGTTAACTATATCACTGTTTAGATGGTACACTGTAGATTTTTTTATCCATTTTCATCATTATCTTGCACTTGCCCGTATTATGCTAGTTATTTTAGTTATGTTAGTTAGGGCCAGCTCATGAGGAATCTAGCACATTGTAAGGGATCTGACAAACATTTGTAGTACATCTTCAGTAAGTGATGCTTGTTGCGGAATTTTTCACCTTTTATTAGTGCTGAACAAAATTATTCTATACTATATATAGATTAATATACCTACTTAAATATTATAACAGTTTATTACCAACTCTTTAGTATGTTGGTACACTCGATTCAGTAGGTCGCACGCGGTAATCTTAAAAACATTGGGCTGACACAAACTTGACATCCCTAATCTGCATGCGGCCTCGTGCTGTCCATTCCACAATCACATATCTCTGCATATATTTCAAAATTTATTCAGAGTGCTTTAAACTTCCCAGTCATACTGAAATGAAGTGATTATATTACAACAACTTTAAACACTGTTTAAATAAACAATTCGTATAGCTATTAAAAGAGCACGTGTCAATTTATTGGACGGTTGACAAAAGTTGCACAAATGATCAAAGTGTCGTAAATTTTAAGAAGATTATTGATTCCGCAAACTATCAAGATGAAGTTAATGTCAAAGTTAAGCCATTACAACACGCAGAGTGTCATCATGAAACAATAATTGTATAATATGGGTGTCCGATATGTCATTTCTTTTATCCATAAAATATAAAGTACGATAGTAACTTATTATACTTGTACAATCCAATTCAATACAAAAAATTATCGGCCAAGTGCAAGTAGGATTCGCGCTTCAAGGTTGCCTTACCATTATATAAAAACATATGTAATGTAACATATGTAATGTAACATTTAAGGTTTTTGGAATTTTATCTACAATAAAAGATTCCTGCCAAATTTCAAGATTCCCGGTCTGCTGGAAGTAAGTACCCTTAAGGTTTTGATTTTTTTGCAAATTGTTGCGAGTTTAAATTTTTTATCAAAGTTTGAGTATCTGATATGAATTTCAATCTAATACCTGATACGTGGTCATGAGGAAAGTCTTTCCTTTTATGCTTACCAACATACATGCTTTCATCTAAAACAGTTATGCATTATTTACGTAAATCTTAATTTTGAGAACAGAAGGTCAAATCGGTAGTTTCCATTCACCCTACGAGGCCCAATTAGTTACACATGCCGTTGCAATTTTAAGAGGAAAATCCGTCAAGTGCCGATGTTACAGATGTAGAGTTTAGATGGAAATAGTATCACTTTTCTACTCAACTTTCAGGCCATACGATTTTTAAGTTCACATATTTGTATATATAAATACTAAGTAGTAGGTACATGTATAGTTATACCTTAAAAGTATGTATAAAATTAATTATTATTAATACAAGCACTTGAAACAGGTACTTACTTGCGTTTAACTATTTTATATACATAAAAATGTCATGTTGTTTTTACATTTTTGAATATATTAATTACATTTTAGATTCGCTTTAGATTTACCCATTCATTCCGCTCTATTTCCAAAGGTTACAGGCTAAAGGCAACTTATTAAAATTGTCTCTTTAAATTTTGCACGCTGGGGCGGGATATAAATAATGTAAACCGCTGGGATGAGACAGACAGTACGATAGAGAGGATAAGACGGCTTAGTTTTTGCATACCAGGAAAATCTTTATCTTTACATTTAAATTATGCTCAAGCTATCTAGTTATCTAGATATTTATGTCTATCTAGAGCATATATCCCTTTAGGCACAAACAGGGTACTAGAATTAATTAATATTGAATCAGTAAATAGTTTATATACAAAATTATACAAAGCTAAACAAGTAAGGTGAACTCTTTAAAACCAAATAAGAATTGCCAAGAACATACAACTATAAAATTTAACATTCTTAGTTAAATTTATCATTTTCCCTTTTCCATAAAAATAATCAAAAGAATCAGAACAAAAACCTTTAACCTCACCTTTTTAAACGATATTCTGTTTAAAGGTTTTTGGCTTTAAATAAGAAACTATTTTAGTTTCTTTTTTATTATATAAAAAAAATTTAACGCATAATCCATACAATGCCAACAATGCCAAAATCGAGGTGGCACAAGTGGACGCAATACCGACCGCACCGAGATGGAATTTACATCGTGTCCCATATACTATACAGGCTGACACATTATATTCGATCCCCCAAATATTGGGATTAGAACATTCAAACTTTATGCTCTACCAACTATCAGTTGGACTGAACTTTATTAATCCAAACGAAGTAAAATAAATTGGGAAAACTCTAATTTCGTTGAAAACGTTGTTTTTATTTAATATTAAATTTGTAATTAGTTAGACTAAATTGAATAAATTTCTTATTCATATTCCTCACCGCTTAATATAGTAAAATTATAATTAAAATTAGGTACAGGAAAAAGATTAAAGCATAGTAATTTTTTGTTTATAAAATTCCATAAATAATATTATATCATATGGCTTCCATATCTAGGGAAATATTCGGGTTCAAATCTGTGCCCGTATCGGATGAATTTTTCTATATTTATTTTCTATATTCTATACTTATTTAAATTTAAATAAGCTTAACATGGCTATACACATGTAAGCCAAAGCCAAAGCTTTTAATGTTAAAAGATATTTACAATCATTAATTTCGGCTTTGGCTTATTTTCAATGTTTATCTATACTATTATATATGTATTTTCGAAAGAAACTTGATAAAGACCGATCGATCATATATTAATAATTCACCGAGACAGGTAGCTATACGGTAGCTCAATTGGAAGCGCGACGGGAAGGTTTCCCAAAGGTCGCGGTATCGTATCAGTATCGGTATCGCCCGCCCGTATCGGTTTATTTTTCATTCTATATTTATTTCAATTCTATAGTGTTACTTCTTATAGTATTATTGGTTTTTTAAATACACTGCATAACTAACTTTACTAAGAAATATAATCAAGCCAGTATAACTAGGATTTATTGTATTTTTTATATTAAAAAAACCACACACATGGTCAGCAATGCTAATTTCCCACTTGAACCTATACAGCAGAATAATATTTCCCTTAATGGGGAAAACATAAATTAAGGTTTCAGAATTTGCAATCTCTAAAGTGTTAATATATTTTGAGGTTGCAAGTTTATAATAGAAATTTGTTTTTTTTACCAAGGTCTTGTAATATAAATTCTGATTTATAATATTTCATCATTTTTAAAATTTACCGTCAAAATTTCATCATTTTAAAAATTTACCGTTAAAATTAATTAAAAATTTAGAACTCAATTAGCGTAAAGACACGTCTACAATAATCGGTCAATCATTTTATAAGTGAGCTTTTTAAAGAGTAGTGCTTTAATCACTACTACTAGGATTACGATTATTGGTAATGGCTAGGCTTTGAGCTTCGGATATTGTAATAACGATGTAACAAGAGACCGCCTCTACACAAGCTATGACATGATGTTTTGCTAATTAATGAAGTATAAGTATCAACGTGTAGATATATCAATAAAGATATTTAATAAATAATCACATTTAATTCTAAATGAATATCTTAAACTTAATAATACATAAATTATAGCTATAGAAAAATTATAAAAAACATTAAATCCAAAATGTGTATTATTATGAGCCATAACATGTTAAGATAAAATAAAAATGGGTTAAGAGTTTTATATCCTTACATAAGTGTGTGTGGGAGAGAATATTTCTTCGCATTTTGTATGAAAAGGTAAAACATATTTAAAAAAAAATATTTACATATATTTATAGTATATATATACTATTTCGTTTGACAATTTTTTAACATCTTGTAGGTAGAAACATAATCCCGTCGCAGTAGAAATTTTGGGACTTGTGATATAAAAAAAACAGACAAGTAGTTTTGATAGTTTTCTCTTGATGTTAACCTGACATAGCCTAAAGGATTCTGTAAAGACCGAAATAGGTAGAAATCTGGAGGTTGCAGTCAGATTGCGGTACATTAATACCTCCTAGTCAAACTGTATTATTTTTTGCTGAGTGGCCAAAGATGTGTGTGGTCTAGAATTATCGTTATGAAAGACCACACCCTTTCTATTGATCAATTCCTGCCGCTTTCTTTCGAGTTTTTGATTTAATCTCATCTCATCCTCTTACATATGTTGGCACTAAAGATCTAAATCGATGTTTTGCATGGTAAAAGTTTATAATGAACTGAACTGAACTGAACTGATGAAATGAATGTTCTTCCAGTCTCACCGTACACACTGCATCACCTCATTGCAAGTTATCCCGGGTTTTTCCATAATCTGTGAAGCCTGATCGAATTTGACCACGACCTTTCTCTCAAGTTATTATAGTATGAAATCTACATTTCATCATTATTTTGAAACTTAAGAAGAAGGTTGTAATTTTGTATCTATGTTCCTTATCTGAATTATTTTATGAAACAGAATAAACTAGCTCTGTATCTTGTCTATTTATATAAATGTATCTTGAATATTTTACTTTTTGTTTTACTTTTTTTTAATATTTTGTGGTGTACAATAAAGAATATATGAATGAATAACTAATACTTGAATATTTTACATTAAACTCTAATTATTTACTTATTTAAATTGAATTTCCCTCTAATAAGCAGATTTTTATATGATTTTGGTATTTTGTATGTAATATTTAGACAGTTTCTTTATAATGTTTTTTCAAAAAGTCTGTTCTGCCTTCAGAATGAAGTATCGGTTAAACATAATCTAATTAAAAAAAAGTATTATTTAAGTTTGATATCAATCAAAAATATTACACAATAAAATAATCAACAAAATGTAATAAGAAAGAAGCCAATATTGTTTTTCAAGTGTATATAATATTAATAACCAGTAATGGCAAGTAGAGGACATAAAAATAGCATAATTGGCTACATTTATTAACATATATCTGAATAACATAGCACTCCTTCTAAAGTCTTCGGGTAATAAGAAGGATTATCACAAATAATTATTTAAAATTCAGTGAGCCGATTAAAAACAGGTTCTCCAATATTGCTAAGTTTTATCAAAATCCGTTCTGTAGTTTTGACGTGATTGAATAACAAACATCCATCCATGCAAACAACCAAACAATGGCACTTATATGAATACTAGTCAGATAATCCGCCGACCCCGAATAAAGAAAGGGTAGGTTGTTGAGTTTTATAAATAATAATAAATATTCTTTAAACTTATAAATAAAACTTATAACATATAAAGATAAATATGAAGAAAACGAAACTAAAGGTAAAATTAAAAAAAAGAGTTTGAAATTATAAAGTGTCTATAGTCTAAACGGTCGGCGTAACTTTGAACAAAAAAGTTTGGTATGTGCAATATCGCGCTGAGTCAATATTTGCGGAAGCCGCTACACAAATGCTATCAGTTTCCAAATGAGGTGTCGACTAAATACGCGAGTGTATGAAAAACGGCTGTGTGAATATAATAATTTGTTGACTTTACTCCGATTCAAAAGTTATTTTTTTATTTTTAAAACATTTGACATTACAAATTATTTTATATTCATAATATAGTACGGCAAAGGTTTTATATAATATAAAAAAAATTAAACGTTTAAATGAAAAAATAAATTAAAAATACCATTAAAAAAGACCTCTAAAAAGAATAAAAATAATATTATTATGTACTTATTGTTTTCTTACTTTGACGATGGTGTCTATATTTTAAGTGTTCGGAACTAGTGAATGAGGACTTAGACTATACGATTTCTGTTGACTGTTGTTGATTATTGTTATTTCGTTATTTGCTTTGTTAACTTACTTGAATTTCGATTTCTTTTTTTATTTAGCGGTCTCCCGAGTAAAGTGAAGTTTGTAAGTTAGTTATTTTATATATACGTTTTCTAATAATTTTAATTGCAGTATAGTGTAATGAGAATTGATCTTGAAGATATCCTATCCAATCGTATAGGATGTATAAACATCAGTCCATAAATAAAAGGTAGAGGGAACGTTTCTTACTAACGTTATGTTTCATTGTCCAAGTCAATAGTGTAGATGGCGCGCAGCCTAGCCGGAAGTGATTCGAGGCAGGGAAGCCCGGCTTAGGCTACCAGTGTTAGATCCAGTAATAAATATATAGTTCGTTAGTAAGCGGTAGCAGCAGGTATTACAGCAAAATTTCTCTATAACTTACTTAAATACCTTGCCCTTTCAAGAACTAACATCGGTTTATTCTAGTTCTAGGCGGCATTAGTAGGTTCTTTACAAACTTGGTAAAGAGAGTAGTGTGGACATTGAAGGTGAGCGTGTATGCGTATCATAAAAGGGGCCCTTAAACCTACACCTGGGTCACAGGTTTGCGTTCCTCTCCATACAACGCAATGGGCCAGGCAACCGCACGGTAAATCCATGGAATGCTAAAAAGCTAAAAGTTTGAGATATTCCCATCCTATAGGACACTTCCATTTCCATTGAAAGTATTATATTTTGCTTCGAGAATGAGGTGCGTGCTAAACAGAAATAAATTTATTTCATTCACTCGATCAGTGTCTGTGGTTTTTTGTTATACTAGGGTATTTAGCATTTACTACGTCTTTGTCTCTATAAAACCAGAATTCAACACAGTTAATTAAAGCAATATGTATAAGCTTGCAAACACCGCGTATACAACCTACAGTTTGGTTACGCGGAACCCGGAATTATAGACCACATTTCACAGGCCAATATTCGACCTGTGATTGTACATGAATATAATGAACCTATTAATAATAGTTTTTTATTATTTTTATTATAATATTAAATGAATACCTACTCAATCCTAAGTTTGAGTAATCTTGACTTTTACAGTTAATCAGAGAACTGCTAAGTCTGCACTGCTAGTTCTATAATGCTCTCATATTAACATGCGTAAGGTATTGTAACTTTTACCATTCAAAATATCAGTAATTATAGTCTTGTTTTTGGATTGCGATTAGACAACATCTTGATGTGGTTACAATGAAGCATGAACATGAACATACTCAGAATGTTTGTTGCTTCAAGTCGATTATGAGCTCTTTTCGTCAAGATAGATTATTGTATTATTTATATATTATAGTATTGTATTATTATTTATACAAGAAACAAGTGAGCTTTATCTTTTTGTGAAGTAGTGGACAGGATAGGTAGTGGATATTACAATTTATTGTTAAAATTATTTCCATTGCTCATGTTTACTTAATTTAATTATTCCAAATTTAGTAACTATTATTTTAAGATATTTTCTTGTGTTAATTAGATGGAAATCGTTGTAGGCTTTTATATCCCAGTTTTATAATATTTAAGTTCGAAACTAAAAGCAATAAATAATTATTTGAGCGTTTTAACATTTTATATTTTCTCCAAAAACCTTTTTATATATTTTATTATCGTATAAAAACAAAAGGCTTAATATTTATTTTTTATCAATTGATTTTAAAAAGCCGCACAACGATTTCATAATTCAGAGAATGTCTGCAAAACATTCGTTACAGGTAATGCAAACAAAAAAATACAACATACGTAACCCAAACAGAGGCTACGGTGAAAAATAAATTACATAAATTCATATCAAATTGTCGTCTGTGTTTGGCGCAAACAGAATATATAAATATGGAATTGGAATGCTTTGATTGCTTTTTTTATAATACATAACTGTATCATCTTTGACTGGAACAGAAATATATTTATTTGATATTTTTACTAAAGAATATTCGAAATATCTATAGAGATATTATTTATTAAAAATTATGTTTCTTATTTCAGTTATTTCATTCTTAGATAGGTCATTTTCGTAAAAATAATGAAAATACGCAAAACTTTAAATAAATAAGAATGATTCGATAAATATTGTTTATAAAAATTTTAATAACAATGACACAACGAAGTCAGTTATTATATCATACACGTTCATTGATTATGAGCTTTATTTGAATGAAAAACAAATATTACTTACATGAATGAGCATATAAAAAGGGGAGGTATTATTTTAATAGACTGCTACAATGTGAACATTAACTGTGAATGCTCGTGTTATTGCCCACCGAGATATATACAACTGAAATGAAAGCAAATAGGTCAAGTGTCCTAAGGGTGAGGGACCTTTAAGCTGCTTTCATATTTATAACGCTATTCAGAAAAAATCATAATATAATAATATAATATACGTATAATATAAATTTATATAAAGATGTAACTCGACGCTCGAAAGATTCCGCTCTTATTACGAGTTAAGTGTCGACTGTTTGGTTTACAGAAAAAAACATGAAATGCACACGAATAAACTTCTTACTATGTTCTATTTTTTCTGGTCTGTTTATGTAGTTAAACATAATAGAGAAATATTTTACTTAATATTTGTATTTAATTATTTAGGAAAGGACCATTTCTCCTACGTTCCTTTAATTACTTAAGCAATTTTAAGTAGGTACAATCATTAAATAATTTACAGTACAACTTACCTTTCACTTCGCCAAGTTAAAAAGTAATAAATACAGATGATATATTTATATGATAATATTTATCTTTTTTTAGTAGAGCCTCGAAGAAGATGGTCAAAAACTTTTAAAAATAAAGTCAATATCTATATAAAATGATTTTTGGTTTTATTTTTATAAATCAAAAGTAGAAGACATTTATAGTTCTAATTATAATCTAGTTTTCCCATGATCGTCATTGATATTTTTTTTAATTATTTTTTTTTTCCTCATACAATAGGAATTTGTGGCAGATGTACTTAGATTTTTATTTGTTTTTATATTCAAAAACGACAATATTTACCAATTAATTTTATAAATAGCAATATAAACTGTGTAAAATGAAGTACTGTAGTATTTGAATACGTTTTCATATCTTGAAATGTTGGCATTACGCAACAAACAGACAAATCAAATATTATAGTTATCTGTTACGTGATTAGATCATTTAGCAGATTTTTTTGTGATTTGGATCTATATTGATAGGAATCTCTATGTGATTTTTCATAATAATAACACAAGTGGGGTACTAACCCTAGGAGAATCGTGAAAAACGTATCTTATTAATCAGTTTTAGATTTTCATATAAATATGAAAGAACTTTTTTTGATACCAGTTTTTTTCCGCGACTCTATCTACTTTTATTACGGAAAGGAACTTTTCTTACAAAAACAAGCTCGATGAATAGCTCTTTCATTTTATCGGAATAATAAACAGACTTCGTCCTTCTTGATCATTCTATTTATTAGATTTTTTTTCTTATAAATAAGATCAGTAACTTTCAAGATTTTCAAGGCAATCTTCAAAACATTTCTACTTGTAAGTATCACTTTGAAATGTCAGCTTTTAATATTTTTTTTATAAAAATTATGTAAATTATTACAAATTTTATAAAAAGGAAGGGACCACCTGTTAATAACAGTATTGTCAATATGGTTTTTACAATTTTGTCATTTACAATAAAAAAAGTAAATAAGTAAATCACCTATAATTTTAAATTGTAGTACTTAAATAGGTCGATATGATATCCAATACGGTTGCAGAACTAGAAAATGTAGTAGTAGTGCTTATATCATAAAATCGGTTCAATAACATCGCTTCATAAGTACTCGTAGCGCAACTGCAGTAAATATTTACTAAGGGTTAATTAATTATAATTTAACAGATGACAGTTAAAGATTGATCAGTACGTATGCGGTATGCTAATTTTCATTCTGTTATATTTTGTGTGGTTCAACCAGTCGCAAAGGGACATCAATATAAAAATTCACTGTAAATCTATTGTAGATTAAGTTCTTGCAATTCATATATTATTTATGGGTTATTGACAACACATTGACATCGTTTCTCCCTGAGGACCCATTAAAGCATACAATACATACATACATACATATTACACAGTTCACTAATGCAATAATAACCTGAGTGCCGTGATTAGCGTAATCCTATATTCGATACAGGTATATTTAAGGTGTATTTAAGATTAAGCTGGATAAGAATAAGAATGTCTCCTTGGGACATTACGAAATAAACTTCTTATTGATTATTGAACATAAATAAGAATATTAATAATACTTGGATGTTCATATTCCAGACTATACCAATTATTGCTTTGATTTACTTAAATTACCTTTAAGTATTCAGTATTTTATATTTTAGGTACATTGATTTTTATTAAATCAATATATTTTTTGTGATAAACAATAGTTATCTTTGAAAACACTACTAAAATGGAAAATTACAGTGTATATGTTTATTAGTGTTACTTTACCTTACAGGATAGTCAATGTAGTGCTGCAATTGGAAATTCCAAATATACAAGATGCAAGTTTACTTTTAGTAATTTTAGTTGAAAATTATTTACAGATTAAAACTAACCAGTAAGCCATTAAGAAGAAGTAGATATGCTTGATAAATCTGTTCATTAAACATTTTGTTTTATCTTCATCTACTTCGCCATACAATATATACCTATGTAACTTTTATTAGATACTAAAACAAAACGAAATGTTTCTATAGCGTTCAGTTTTTCTTTGCATTATATTGCAATCAAGTTGTCAAGCAGAGCAATTCAAGCGCACTTGTTTAATAAATTCAACTTTATGAACTAAAGAATGTTTGTTTTGAAATTTAATATATCGCATTTGATCGAACCATAATATAGTTCAGAGATTACCAACTACAAACAAACAAATAAATTTTACATCTTTAGGTAGTATATTTGCTAAAGTTTTCGTAAAGTAAATGATTTTTTATGTTCCATTCTCCTAATCTTTCAAAACTTGAACCTGAAAATTCAAACACTTTATAAAATTATAAAAGATGCTTAGCTAACTTGAGAAACTAAATACGATATATTAACTCAGATTAAATAGTTCTAGACCAAGTGCACTCTAATCTAAAATGTGTTTAAAGCCACTTAATAATAAGCTTTAGAAGTTGCTCTACCTAGATGCTCGTTCTGCTAAATAAATACGAAGCCTCTACTAACTTCCCAAGGATACTGAATTTACTCAACCATGTTAGCAGCTCGAAATTCATACTAAAAAATTTGCTAGGTCGGAAATAAGATCTGAAGCTTGTCTAATGAAAAGCAAAAAATATTTTGTATAAACTTACAACTTTACGTAACAAACTTCGTAACCGATTACGGTTCGGTCGGTTCGTAAACGGTTCGGTTCCAAAACAAAAGTATATACAACGAATATTTAATTTTCTTTTAAAGTAATTGATTACTATAAAATAAAATTCTCCAAACACTAACTGAAATAACAAAAGGAAATACTAATGGAATATAAATTTAAAATAAAATAAGTTTTTGTATTTATATAACATTAATTAACAAGCACTTCTATTATTACCGTGTTTTTGGAACGTAGTTCCTTATCGCGCGTTGTGAAAGGGGGCTAGACGGTAAAAATTCTTACCAAAAGTTGGCATGACATATTTTGTATGTCTCTCTCTCTTATAGCGAGATATTTTGTGTATTATATTAAATTGCTTAGTAGTTCTTTATTATTTATTTGATATTGGAGTTTGTTCTTTTAGAATCAATTTGCAAATAAGACAGTTTAAATGAAAATAATAATAAAAATTTGTGATCAAATATATTTTTTTTTTTTTATATGTTCTAGGGCAATGCTTGACTACATTCCACCTGATGGTAAGTGGAATGTAGTCTTAGGTGGTAAGGCGCATTACCCTAGCAACCTATTCACTCTTCGCTTGAAGACACCCACATTGTATTCGGTCGGAAATACCGACGCAGGCAAGCTGTTCCAATCCTTTGCTGTACGCAGTAAAAATGAGGAAGCAAAGCGCTTCGTTCGGACAGGTGGAATGTCCACAACAAAAGGATGAAAACCTGCCGTGCGTCGGGACGTCCGGTGATGGAAGGGGGACGGGGGAATTAAATTGTGTAATTCCAGCGCACACTCACCAAAATGTATCCTATAGAATACTGAGAGGCTAGCAATTCTACGCCTGTGCTCAAGGCTTTGGAGGTCGGCTCCGACCAATTCGGGATCGCCTATAAGCCTCTTTGCTCGCCTCTCAATTGAGTCCAGAACCGCAAGATGAGACTTTGCGGCACCAGCAAATATGTGACCACAGTACTCTACACACGACCGGATCTGTGCTTTGTATAAAACAAGAAGCTGTCCCGGTGTAAAGTACTGCCGAACCTTCGCCAGAACGGCAAGCTTTGCTGCTGCTGCTCTTGCTCTGGACTCAATGAACCGACCAAAGTTGAGGTTCGAGGAAATCTCTAAGCCTAACAACTGAAGCCGGTCACTGTATTCCAAGGATACATTCTGGAAAGTAGGAGCCAAGGTGAAAGGGCTCCTTTTGGCGGTGAATAGACACGTCTGCGTTTTGGTGGCGTTGAACTTGACAAGATTGGCATTGCTCCATGCGGATACTGCCTGAAGTTTGTCATTCAAACGTTGCACCATGGCTTCTCTTTCAGACTGTACTTGATCTCGACTTGCCCGAATACTCGGCAGATATCTTTCTACAACTGTGCTGTCGTCTGCATACCCATAGATACCGGGCTTCAACAGATCATTAATGTGCAGCAGAAACAGAGTTGCAGAAAGAACGGACCCCTGAGGCACTCCGGCATTTATTGTCAAGGGTTCCGAGGAACACCCGTCGACAACTACTCGGAGAGATCTGTGGCTCAGAAAGTCCGTTACCCAACCAATCAGACCAGGAGATATACCATATGCTGAAAGCTTGCTTATAAGGCTCGCATGCCAGACCCTGTCAAATGCCCTCGAGACGTCCAGAGAGATGGCGACCGCTTCTCCGTTCTTCTCGATGGCCTCGCCTAAAATGTGAGTAGCATACACTAGGAGGTCCCCAGTAGACCTATTACGGCGAAACCCGTACTGTCGGTCACTGAGGAGATCGTTACCTTCTAGGTATGCTAGTAGGCGCGAGTTCAATACACGCTCCATAATCTTGCAGAGTATGGAGGTGATTGAAATCGGTCTGTAATTGACAGGGTCGGCACGGCTGCCTTTTTTGGGCACGGGTTGCACATTAGCAAGCTTCCAGGATTTCGGCACTATTCCAGTCATGAAAGAGAGACGATACAGACGTGTCAGTACAGGAGACAACTCAGCTGCGCATGTCTTGAGCAGAATGGCTGGTATACCATCAGGACCACTGGCTTTATTCACATCTAAACGACACAATGTTCTCCATACCTCTTTGTTAGTGATGCGGATTTCAGGCATCGAAACACCGCAGTGAGGAAGATGTGCTGGAGAAGCATTGCCAGTGTCTAGATGCGAATTATCAGCAAACAGAGAAGCAAGTACGTTCGCTTTCTCTGTTGCTGTGTGGGCCAGGGATCCATCCGGCTTCAGCAGAGCAGGCAGTGAGGGTTGGCAGAAATTCGACTCGATCGCTTTCGCAAGAGACCAGAAAGCTCGACTGCCAGTTGGTCTGACAGAGAGCTTTTCGCCATTCTTAGCGATTCGATCGAGACGAGCCTTCCGCAATGCCTTTTTGTAGGACTTGGCAGCTTGGTTAAAGGCTTTCTTCTTTGTACTTACATCCGGAGTTTTGCGGCTTCGAGCATCAGCCCAAATGAGATATGCCGAATGTTTTCGGTCTTGAGCATGACCACATTCGGCATTAAACCATGGGCGAGCTTTGCCACCGATGGGTACGTCAGCAAAAGGAATAAAATACTCCATTGCCTGATGCACCACATCGGTTATAGCATCCGCGCAACTCGACGGATCCAAAGAAGAGAAGCAGACCTGCCGCCAAGGATAAGACGCAAAAAAGTGCCGCATCTCATCCCAATCTGCTGACTTGTATTTCCATACTCGCCTAACACCATGAGGTTCGAAAGCTGGTGGGGAATATGTAAACACAGATTTTACCAGACAGTGATCGGAGGTTCCCAAGGGAGAGGTAACCTCTACCCGATACCTGTCCGGATCAGTTGTCAGCAGAAGGTCCAGGCAATTGGCTGTATGTCCTACCACATCTGGTACCCTTGTCGCTTGCTTCACCAGCTGAAAGAGGTCCAAGGACAACGCAAAGTTCCGCGCTTCTCTTCCAGCATGGTCGGTCTTCTGGTACGGGAACAGCCAGTCCTGATGACAGGCATTAAAATCCCCCAGAAAGACGAGCTGCGCTGAAGGGAACTGATGCAGAGCCATATCAGCAGCCTCACCGAGATACTCGAATAATCTAGTTGTCTCCTGGTCACCGCTGTGCGAACGGTAAACACAGGAATACAGGATTTTTTCGTTTCCTGTGTCTACTAAAACCCATAAAGAAGAAAAAGTGGGGTCTTCAAGGTGACGGAGACGCTGGATACAGAGGTCGTTCCGCGCATACACGCAGACTCCGGCACGTGAGCGAAAGTTGTGCTCTAACGTGTATCCGGGATAATCTAGGTGCGCAGCGCTTAAGGGACATTGAATCTGCGTCTCCGTCAAAAAGAACAGGTGCGGTTGTTCTGTCTCCAGGTGGTGATGGACAGGTAAGATATTAGAGTGCAAACCCCTAATATTACTGAGGTGCACTTTAAATGAGGAGGAGTGCAACCGCTGTACAAACTTTTTTCTTTTTTGGTTTTTCTTCATGGTAAAAATAAATAAAAGTGAATAGGGATGGGAAATGGCAGTTGAACGAGGCGGTACGTATCAAACCCGACTTCGAAATTGGTGATGTCTTGCCGCTGGGAGGCTAGCCTGGAGACTGCGGGGACGCCCGAACCCCCCCAGGGATCGCCATCGGGCCTCCTCACCTGGTCGCCAACCAGCACGATGGAGCCACCCTGGGATTTTTCGCAGCTGGCGGGGCAGCCTTTCGTGGGTGGCTAACCCACTAATTGGGCCCCCAACTATCTGCGGGCGGCCAGCGGAAAGCCGTCGCTTCGGATCCCGCTACCCTCCTCGACTAGACACCCGACAAAACAAACACCAACTCGACGTCAACCGGTTCGCCAACGTACCGCAGCTGTTCAGACCCATTTCCCATATACGGCTTCATCGAGCAACGTGCCGGAACACGACTAGGTCGCTTTGCGGCACGACTTTGCCCGATGGGTGGTAACTTTGCCGGCGACCCGATGTTATGGTCTACCACCAAGGAAATACTCGTAATGTTTTGTAACAACGCTATCTATTTATTCCTTAGGGAAACATAACCACATCTGTTATATAAATATATCAGTACAAAGTTAAACCGCCAGGTGGGGACAATAACTCATGGGTTTATTGATTAACACTTTTTAATTCATTTTATTTACATTTATTATAAATTATCGGCGAAATATCATATAAAAATAGTATACAAATATTAATCATTAGCATAATAGCTTATATTAATAATTTTATATTTTTTTATTACAATAGGTAATAATCATTTTTTTTACGTCATTTACCTCTCTATATCGTAGAAAAAAAATATAAATAGGCTTGAAAAGATTCTAGTTTTTTTTCAAAGTCAAAATTAAAACATTGAGTAAATTTGAGCCGCTTAAACGCCGTCATAAGCGCCGACAAAGTGTTTTTTTATATTCCAAGAGATGCGAAAATACAAAAACAATGGTCTATGGTAATATATGTCTGAAATTGTGTTTATATTGTTGTGAAGATCAATTTAACGTAAGTATACTTTATTTATAATAAGTTTAATTTAATAGTTTTATTTATAGTAAGTTGCATTAGTTATTGTACATTAGAAAATTTAAGTTTAAAATTAACCTAACCTAGTTTACAAAAGTTCAGTATAACTTTCTTTAAAAACCGTATTCTTATTTTGGTTTTACAAAATTTTTATGGTTGTCGATTTATTTAAGATTAAGGAAGATACAGCTAATAATATTGAATATAATATGTATAACGAAACAACAAGGAGAAAAATGTAATCTAAGTTTGAAGAAAGGAGTTCCTCATATATTTTTGTGGTGAAAACACCAGCTGATAGAATGAGAATGTGCATAGTCAAAAGGCAAAGTGACATCAGTTAATGAAGCCTTTTCAGAGTTATCTATCAAAAGTAGTGTTTAAATCAATATCATCAGTATTGTATGGATAGGCTATATATATAGACTTCTATAGCATCTTATAACTTCTATATCTGCTGATTATCAACAAAGTTATTTATCTGAATCAAGTGAAGTGGAAAATGAATACCTAAACAATCGTATCATTTAATAAAACCTTTAAACACGAAAATATAGGTTTAAATTATTTATTTTTCTCAGTAACACTAATACCACAATATGAACTTCGACGCCGATAATTTGAATGGCTGGTCAAATGACGTCACATTTCCTTTCGACCAATGGTGGCGCGTTTAGGAAGTCTGAATTTCGATCCCTTAATTAACACTTACCACAAATGATTATTATAATATAATAATAAGTATCCGAAAAAAAGTATTTGAGACCATTTTAAATTTGATGCATATTCCCTATTCGTTTAATAAGTAATCAAAATGAACTTCTTTCCATCCGGGTGTCCCTTGACATCTCTTAGTTTGCTGTTCCTCTTTCCTCCTTTGTCAAAATATGTCAAATACTATACTCATATAAATACTAAACACAATTTCGCAATGTTATCTATATTTTTCGTCCTACCCACTGGTGTTAATACAATTATATATGTAAGGGTATGTTTAAAATATTATGGGGGGCAAAAGAGGCGCCGCCAAGAAAAACGGTCAGCAGATTCGGACTCAGGAGCCTAAATACATAATTCCCAAAATAAAACCCAAAACAAAAATCCCTACTTTGTACCGTGTAACCCTTATAACCTTCTTATTGATCGAAGAAAAGTTCTAAGTTTTCATGTTAACATTTTAATTTATTATGGATAGCCCATATTCATCATTCATCTATTTATGTATTCTATGTTTATGTATGTACATAATTATACAAACAATTAAAAAAAAAAGAGATTGTTATTGCGTGTTAAACCCATGTATTATTGAAATATTATAGTACATAATGTGTATATAATGTGTCTTTTTTAAATTATAAAACAATTTCTCAAAACAATATACAATAATCAATTATTACCAAATTAGAGAACTAACCTTTTTAAGAAATGCAGCCAATTTCAATTTAATAAAAAGTGAGACGGAACGGAACGGACGGAACTGTACTTTAGTAAATCCAATCCAGGATAAATCGGGATAAATCCCCGATCCAATTTTTAACCCCATGTATACATAACTTTTACTTGTAACCTAAAGTGATTAGATTAAAATATTCGGGATATTGAAAAGGTATTACAATATTAAAAAAATGTTTTTTATTCACCGCTTTTATTTTTCGCAATATAACAAAATAAATGTATGTAAGATATGTGAACACATTTTTAGTTATGCACCTTTTATTGCTGTGCCATTCAAACTATGGTATTTTTACTTACAAATATTTTTTTTAATATTAAACATTAAACAATGTAAAGAACTATTAAGAAATAATATTAAATATATATTATCTTGCTGTATATCACTAGAACCCAGAAGTTCAAAAGATTTAGCACATTAATCTTAGAAAGCAACAAAATAGAACGAAGAACTTCAACACTATTATTAAAAAAAAAAACTTTTGTATGTATTTTATTTTACATAAATACTAAGTAATAGGTACGTGTTAAGATATACTCTAAAAGTTTATATAAAATTAAATATTTAATTGAACCAATTCTGAATATTCCAGAAACATATTTAGAAACTAAACAATCGTTGTTGTACAACTCTCAGAACAGAATATAGCACTAGTGTTGTTTAGCAAGGATAACTCGCGTTTAACAATGTCGATAGTACTAATTTACCAACATCACTGTACTAAATCTGTAATAATGAGTATTATCACTAAGCTGAGAGTACTAAATACTCATTGTATTTATCACTTTTTAAAATAAACATTTTATCTCAGATTCCCTATAGATGTACTCTTTTATTCCGCTCTATTTCCAAAAGTAACAGGTTAAAAGCGACTTATTAAAATGGTCTCTTTAAATTTTGTTACGCTGGGGCAGGATATAAATTGTAAACCGCTGAGATGAGACAGACGGTAGGATATAGAGGATAAGACGGCTTGAATTTTCATTATTGCGAAATGTAATATACATTTACATTTAAATAGGTAGGTACAAACAAAGTACTAGAGTTAAAATGCAATTATCTTAAATCAGTGAATAATTTGTACAATAAATCAAACAAAGCTGATTGAAGTCCTCTTTGATAGAGGAGATCTAGAATTGCTTATTAGTAATTCTAGATGTTATTACATACCGCTACAAACAGTAAACATCCTTAGTTAATTTCATATTTTCAATAGCTCTTATAACTTATAGTAAAATGTGGTAAACAATTTTGTAACTTATTTAAAGTTATATAACTTAAAGAAATAAATCTGTACTTAATAATTTATTAAACCTTATCCTGTTTAAAGGTTTTAAGCTTTTAATAAGAAACATTTCACTTACCTTGTTATTTCATATACAATTATAACGCATGATCCATACAATACCAACCGTTCCAGGTGGTACGAGTAGATGCTATGACGTCGGTCGCATTGCGATAGAATTTACATCGTGTCCCATATACTATACAGGCTGGCACATTAAATTCGATCTACCAGATTATGAGAATATGGTCTTCAAACTTTATGCTGTACTAACTGTCAGCTGGACTGTATTTTTAAACCTAAGCGACGAAAAATGAAGTTGGTTATTTTTTTATATTTATTTTCATAAGTGCCGTAATTTCATTAAATACATTTCAGATTTATTATCTTTACCGTTGAGTATAGAAATATTATAATAAATTTTGAGGTAGAGGCTAGCTTTGTAATCTATCGTTTATAAAATTGCTTAACTGATCATATTGCCTCCAAATAAAAAAAAAAATCTAATAAACATGACAATATTTATAAACAATACAAGCATTTATATTCAATACGAGTTAACCGTTTTATATACTGTAAATAAAAAATAATTATATATTTTTTACAGTAAGTCAATAATAATATTACACTTTCTTATTACAGTTTATTACTAATAATACAATATAAGTAGGTACATTAAACATAAAAAGTTCAAGAATGAAGGTAGTGAAAAACAATAAACTTCAACTTCGCAAAATTTTCAACTTAATAACAAGCGACAAGCGAGACACAACAGTAAACGGGACGGCTGTCTCGTATTCCTATTTACCCCTGTAATATAGGGTTGACTGCAGTCTATTAATATAGTGAATTTTTTTAACAGTTTATGTTAAGGAGCTAGCCACAATTTTGACTTTTTGCAAAAAGGCTCCCTGCATTTATTATTTATAATTTTCTTTAGTATTTAAGACCAAATCATTCATTTCGAATCAATGAAGAACGCTCGACATTTTTTTTTTAAGTTTCCTGTACTTGTTTATATCCTCTATAAGTACAAATATACTCAATATGAATAAAATGCAGAAGGTACTTGTTTTTCGCTGTCCGCTTCACGTGAAATACCCCATATATGAAATACTTAAAAGATATATGAATTGTATATTTTAAAAGGTTGATCAAGGAACAAAATGATTTGAGTCTAGTGTTGAAATACCGGCCAGTTAGTGAGTGATTAGTAAAACAAATCACCGATAATGATGATGTTAAAGCGGCTGTACAAGGATGTAGAAAAAATGGAAAAGCTTTGGTTTACAAGTTTGTAATATTATCGTGCCGGTTGTACGAAAAAAAACATTTTTTTTTTGTCTGTCTATGCTGTTAGCCCTGTTGGCTATTACAGAGTCACCGGGGGAGCGGGTGGGTCAGGACACCCACCCTTAAAAAGGGGGGGCCAGATGGGCCCCCATGGGGAACGACGTCCCGAGGGCGTCTCAGATTGAGATACGGACCTCGGCTTGGGGCGTCGTTAGTCAGGAGGGAAGCTAAGGACATTTGGACACTAGCGTCCTCCGATGGCAGAACGCCGGAGCAACGAAGCACTTACTCAGTTGGGACCTCGTCTATACCGGTATAGACGGTGTGTGTCTGTATTTTGTGTGGTGTCACTTATGCCTACGCGTACACGTTATTACCTACTGTGAACGCGTCGTCGGGGTCAACGAGTACCGACTTGGGTCTTCTTTTTCTGACTAAAGTAGTCTTACGTGGTCTATACTCTGCGGCGTCAGCCACCAGTGGGTTCGGGTGTCGCTCAGCACGTTCAAAGTACTTTTGGGAAAGCCCCTTGAAGTACTGAGCGATGGTCGGAAGGTCTAAGTCTCTATGGAGATCGATGTTGCGTACGAACCACGGCGCCCCGGTTGCAATCCATGTAAACCTGTTCTGAATCACCTGGGGTTTCAGATTAGCGTGCGCAAAAGCGGGACTCGCATAGGACATGACGGAACGTATGCAAGCTTTGTAAAGGGTCACCTTATTGCGAAGGGACATTTTACTCCGCTTGCCTAACAGCGGATATAAACGACCTAATATGTAGGCCGCTCTGCTACGAACGGTCCTAATATGCGCAGTGAAAACTAACTTTCTATCTAACGTTACTCCTAGGTATTTTGCCTGTTGTCTTTCCAAGGTATCGGTTTATCAAAGAGTTTGATTCGCGGGAGGATCCTTGGGGGGCCCCGTTCGAAGAGCACCGAAACGCTCTTCTCAGGGTTTACCTCGATCCACCATTTCCGCAGCCAACTCTCAAGGGAGTCGACTGCGGATTGGAGACGTTGGTATATCTCCCAGTGATCCTTAGAGGACGTGTAAAGCGTGGTATCGTCCGCGTACATGGCAAGGTGCACTTTAGATCGCGGCCTAGGAATATCGCTAGCGTAGATGGAGTAGAGGATGGGCGAGAGAACTGAACCCTGGGGGACACCCGCCCTGATGGGGCGGGGAGTTGACTGAGATGAGTACGAGTCTGTCCGACACCTTGAACTGGTATAGCTTGCTTGTACACCAGTCCATTGTGCCAGACCCTGTCGAACGCCTTACCTACATCGAGGAACAGCGCTCCTGCCCTATGCTTCTTGGCCCTCACAGTGGCCCCTATCAGTATGTGCTCCGTGAGGCGTTGCACCTTATGGGAACATGAATGGTTGGCTCTAAAGCCGAACTGCTCATTTCGGATGATTTTGAGTCTCTCGACTTCCGATCTAAGTCTACAGAGGATGATTCTCTCATATACTTTCCCTAAGGAACTAAGAAGACTAATGGGACGGTAACTACTAGGCAGATGCCGTGGTTTGCCCGGCTTATGGAACCCTATCACTATAGCCTCTTTTCACTGTGCCGGAAACGAGCAACCGGCCAGTAGAGCGTTAAAAATGGTAACCAATAGGTAAATTAAAGGAGGCGGAAGAAGCTTTATCACTTTGTTAGTGATCCTATCGGGACCTGGCGATTTTTTGGCGTGAAGCGCCCTAACTATGGACGTCACCTCGTCTAGGTGCGTTTCCTTGATTGGTGGCTGAGAACACATTATATTGACCGATTTGTCGACTATTTCGACATGATCGCGATCAACCGATTGAGCAGACAGACGGCACTGGCTCTCTAGACTGTCGGCTAAGCACTCAGCTTTGTCAGGGTCCTCAAACGCGATGGCGGGGTTAGGTCCAACCAAGGGAGGCATATCTGAGACAGTGTCCGCCTTTATCGCTCTCTGCAACCGCCAGAATGCCTGGTGTGTTGGAGAGAGCGTCGCAAGCGTTCTATCCCAGCCGCTATCACTGAAGTCGTCGAGAGCTTGTCTCGACTCCCTCTGGAGACGGCGCAGCCTCCGTCGGTTGTCATCTGTCGGGTATCGGTCATGGGCTCTAATCGCGGCGTTTTTACGGGTGATTAGAAGTCTAATGTCCGGAGGGAGTGCTCGGTAACCCTCGAAGTTCACTCGGACCTCCCTCGAGGACTTTCCTATGCTGTCTACCAAATGTTCTGTGAAGTTAGTCGCGGCTGAGACAGCGTCCTCGACCGATGTAAGCTGGTCAGGAATTTTGTCGAGGTGCGCTGATACGGGGCAATGGAGTTGCTTTCGAAGCTTCGTCCAGTTAATAATTGTTTTTGTCGCGGGTTCCCTAAGGGCAGGAAGTCCTAGCTGAAATAGGACCGGTCGATGGTCAGAGTCGAGCTCGGATAGCGTCTCGATAGAACGTAACTGGAGTGTCACGCCCTTCAAGAGTACTATGTCGAGCACGCCTTGTAGCTTAGCCTATCAAGGAGATTTCCTCTACTGTTTGCGACAGTAGAGTTCCAGCGGGGATGTTTGCAATTTAGGTCGCCAGCCAGAATGGTTGCGTTACCTAATTGGAGTAAGGACTTAAGGTCCCTCTCAACTAAGGCTTTATTGGGAGAAAGATAGACGGATGCTAGTACGATCGACTGATGGCCGGTCATACCCACCTGACATAATGACGCTTCTACGTTAACTAGTTGGGGCGGATCGAGCGGAGTGCAATGAAGAGTAGTAGATGATGGTCCCCCCCCTCGCGGTTGCCCTATCGTTCCTAACGAGACGGTAATTCGCGATGCGCGGATCACGATTACACGGCTTCAGAAAGGTCTCTTGTACTAACAGGACGTCTATCTAGTACGTGACCACGAAGTCGCGCACTAGATCTATTTGCTTAAGTAGCCCGTTCGCGTTGAATGTAGCGACAGTCAGAGAGCGAGGTTTTACCCTTCCACGCGATGTCATCATGTAGACATCGTGTGTTCGTATATCGATTTGATTAGGATGGCGTGCTTGAGGAGCACTTCCATCCTCGCGGGAGGGTTCCGCGCGGAATCCCTCATTTCATTCGAAAAGACTAGGAGCTCTTCGATGTCTATTACACCGAAGAGGCTTGTGACGCACGCGAGCGAACTCGCAACTCCGTCGGTGGAGTTACGAACCGGTGGCGGCGGCAACGACTGGGGGACGGGCTGTGGAATAATCCTGGGAGGCTTCACCCAAGCGTTCGCGACCGCGTTCGCGGGTGCCTGAGGGGCCGCGGGCCTCCTAAGGGCTAGAGGAGCCCATGGAGGCTGGGCGAACCGAGGAGGATGCCTTGCCGGCTGTGTCCTGCGCGGCGCTTTGGGGCACCCGCGATAATTCGCGGGATGGCCCTTCTGTCCGCACAGGACGCAGCTGGGAGGATCCTCAGGGACCGGTCCCTTCCGCGAGCAGTCGGCTGTCGCGTGGTCGTCCAGGCACTTGACGCACCTTGGACGCGCGTGACAAAAACGTTAGGAATGCCCATAGAGCTGGCAGCGATGACACTGACCAGGAAAACCGCGACCGCGTGGAGGTTCGACCCTAAGGCCGGAGAGTTAGCAGACTGCCTTGACGTTAAAAATTTGCTTTCCTTCCGGGGAAAGCTCGAGATGGACGAGAACGAGATCGAACGGGACCCTAGTGGTCGCTCGGTACATGCGGTGCACCGAGATGACGGGGAACGATTGGGACTTAAGGTCCTCGAAAATCCGCTCAATAGCGAGCTCCACGGGGAGCCCTCGGATGACCACCGTTAAGCGGCGTTCATCCTCTAGCGCGTAAGTGTGGTATCCGTAACCACGTTCGCGGAGTAGACGAGTCAGACCACGGTGGTCCGACGAAGAACGCGGATACCGTCGGCGGTATTTCGGGCGGACGTGAAATGGAGCTTGTGCTCCGTCATAAGTGCGGACAGAGTGTCCCACTTAGACTTGTCCCTTATGTAAAGCGGCGGCGGCGCGGGGGACTTCCGTGGCGCTGAAGGCGCCTCCGCGGGCGCTGAAGGCGCGGACGGCGGCGACGCGGACGCGGACGCGGGCGCTTCGGGCGCAAACGGCGCGCGTTCGCGAGTCGGGCCCGGGCCCGAAGAACGGTCGGGCGACGCGGGTTCGCTACTAGCAGGTTTTGAGGCCCGTTTTCGCGGGACGTTCGAGGAGAGCGCTTTCGTCGCCTTCCTCTTGGCCGATTTGGTCAGCACGGTCGTGAAACCGTCGTCCTCGTCAGCGTCCAAGGAAGGGGACGAACTCCCCGACTCAGAATCCGAGGCCGTCTGCTCCGTAGGAGTGGCGGCCTCGACCTCCATGTCGGAGGTGCTCTCGGTCGCGATCGCGGCGCGCGAGGTCGAGGGCGGAGACTCGATGCCTAACAGGACAGAGTACTGCAGGCATAATTCAGGCGCAATTCCGTGGACCCAACCAAAGAACTGCGACTTGGACAGATCTTCGGGTTCCGTCGCGGATTTGGGGTCCATGGTGGAGCCCGGAGATATGAGCCGAATCTCTGTCAGTAGGTGACAGAGGTGTGCCTAATACCTTAACGACTGTGTACTTACACGACGCAGGCTATTACGACGAAGTCTTTGAATTGCGTTTCGTACCCTAACTAGGGCGACGTCGGACTTGTTGGACCCCTATGCAGGCTCGCCGGCCCGCAGGTGTGCTTGCGGCGATGACTCACACACAAACACAATCACACCGCTGGCTTGCACAGAATGGAGGTCGTTATCTTGACTGGCGCAGGTGTACGAACGGTCGGTGCAGGTGGTCGGCGCAGGTGGCTGGGCTGTCAGCGTGACGGCCCAGGTAGGTGGCGCGAATATTCGGAGCACGTAAAAGGGACATGTGTCCCGGTCGACTGCTCAACGGTGAATCAAGAAAAAAAAAAAAAAAAACAACGTGCTAACTAGCACTACAGGATTCTCTTTGATGTGCTGCGGTGGGCTTTGTGAAAAAAAAGGGTGGGTTGTCCTCATTTTGGATTATAGTCAAGATATTATTTTCAGAGTCCATTTAAGACTCTATTTCAGAGTATAGTTGCTAAATGCTCCATTGGAAGGAACTGATAAGAAACTGAAACATAGTCATAATTGGTACGTTCGAACAAATTAGATTTAAAGTTAATCCTGCTATTTGTTAAAAGGCAAATACATTATTGGTATAAAATCTATCAGAAAAATAATAATAAGTGATTTATGTTTTTTGTTAATTAATATTTTGTTTATCCAGCACTATATATTTTATCTCACCACAAAAATTCTTATTTTAAAAGGATTGATTTATTATATTTACTAAAGCTTTCAGGATTCCTAACTATATCCACAGAGTTTGAATAACGTATGAGCAACGTTTACCGGCGACTCTAATGAAGGCAATAAAGTTTTCTATCTTTTAAACGACTCACTGCTTGAATTGTTAATAATGGTGCTTATTCTCAAATCAATGGTTTCTTTTCACAGACTTCAAAAAAGTTCCTTACTGGGATTGCTTTTATTTCTATACACAATTCAAAATAAATCTGTCGGTCATCTATTGGACATAATTTTTTCTCTTCCGCATAGAGAGAAAAAGTTAATAATTAAACACATATTTGGTTGACAATATCCGGTTGTTCGGGTAAATTAATCGAAATGTTACCGGATACTTTCGGACCCCTTTCGGGGTTCCTTATTATGATCTGAACTGCATGCAACAGTTCACTGGGCGTGTGACGAAGCTGGTGTTGATGAATATACAGTGTGGTCTCATGCAAGTAAATATATTTTATTAATCATTATGGTCCACGAAAATTTAATAACAATGATACAATATCTATTATAAATAACAGAATAATCTTACATTTTAAATTAAAATAGTGTTTGGACTATTCGTGATATTTTAAAAAAAGTGAACGAAATACATGTTTTTTTATCTAAATATTTGCAGCACACAATGCATGCACAATTTCCACATTCCTATAGACGTAGATTGGGTTCAGCACAAACCGTAAAAAAAAAAACTATAAAAATTTTTGTTAGTTTTTGATGCAAGAAAAAGGGGTGATCATGAAAACCCGGTGTTGTGTTTTAACATGTATAAAGGCTATAGATTCGATTTTTTACAAGACCATTTTTATAATTGCTTTGTAATTAACTCAGTGATTATTGAACAGTCGCCAAAAATAAAAGGAAAATAAAACTATATCATACCACAATAATGTCAAAGTTATAGACAAACTTATAGACAGTAGATTGTGATTGTACATACAAAAAAAGACAGACTCTGGTAACATGGATATAACATTATAAACATTATAAAGGAAATGTTGATGGCGAAAATTGAAAAAAAGTGCCATGGATACTTCTTTATTAATTTACAATTTTATATAGCATTAACTAAGTCTTATAAAGTCATAACTAATATGTAGGATCAATTTATAACCAAGTAAAACATGGAATCAAAAGAAGTGTTAAATAACTAAATTCGTCACTATTACTTCTATGATGCTGTCAAATTTACAAAGACAAATTTACAACGCAAACAATTACAGTAAAACATTTTGTACAGTATTGAGATGATTATAAGTAAAGTTTTTTTTTGTCAACAACAAAAACTTTTGTTTCACAACAAGCTTTTGTTACCTTTCATTTGTCTGTACGAATTACATTATGAAGTCATGCTGTAAGTTTATATTTTTATTACAAACTATAATATAATTCTTAGTTCAGGATTGTATCTAAAAACTGTTTTAGACAAAACTTTATAAAGCGAGAGCCCGTGAAGGCTTCCTCATTTTATAAAAGCTGAAAGTTAGTCATGTGCATGCCAGCAACAGAGGTAAGAACGATCAGCGACTACGGAGTTTGGATCGTGGTTACTTCAGAAGGTAAAAGGTTCCGAAGGTTTGTAAAAAATATCATTATAATTTCCGTATAGTATAAAAGCTAAATTTAATATATGTTATTCAGAGAAATATAAAAAAATATTATCTCAATAGCCAGACAGCTTCAATAGTTATTTCACCTTGCCGGACATTGAGAGATTATCATTGTAAGCAATCATTAATTTAGTGGAAACCTATCGACCTGGAGAGCTATACGTAACATCTTTTGTAATCGAATCCATCTTTTCTAGTTTAGTATCCGAGAGGTCTTTTTTATAATATTTTCTTTTCATTTGGGTCCCACTAACAAAAAATATAAAACAAATATTTACCTTTCTTGTGACATAATTGATTACCATTAAAGAAATTAATATAACCACAAATGGGAATAAGAAAAAAGGATACTAAAAGAATATGAATTTAAAATAAGGAAAGTTTTTAGTCTAATGCAAAGACCTAAATTTTTTAAAAATATTAAAAAAAATATCGATATTTTTTAAATAATTATAATATAATCATACGTTAGAGTTTTTTTTAAATATTATATATACAGGGTTATTAGTAATTAGTCACCAGTTGCCCACCTCTTGCAGGCGACCTCTATACATCAATCACAACAACATTTGTTTTAAGACCTTTTACAAATCTTGATAAACAACCCAAAAATAATTTGCTTCCTCTTTTATGTATTACTCTGTATTTTGTAAGAAGTACCTAAAGGTCAACGGCCGGGCGCCATACCTACGCTCAGATTTGATACCAGTTCAGAGGCAACAAATAAATGTTGTATGAGAAAACAATTTTTTTTTAACACTAATAATTTTAAAAAGTCGTAGAACAAATGTTGTTAGGATTGACGTAGAGAGGCTGCCTGCAAGAGGTGGCCAGTTTATTACAAATGACCCTGTATAGTAAAATATTAATCTCTTAAGTATTTTTTTCTGTTTGGTGGGTATTACTAACAGAAAAAAATAATAACTTAAGATATAAATTATAATTATAGGTTTACACAAGTATACATATATATGAGTATGTATATGTTACCAAAACTCCACATAAATTCTTTAGACTAAAAACATATAAAAAACTAAAAACATATTATAATTATTACACGTCTTAATAAAGGTGACGAAACACATTCGCAATATATTACAAGTATAAGTAAAACTTTTTATCTAATTAGAAAATTAGGATTTTCGAGATGCTGTAGAATATATCTACTAAATGTTTTTGTACGCCGCATTATGAAAATAATCCATATTTTATAAATATGAAGCAGTTTTTGTTTACTGTTTGTATTTTGTGATATATTAAAACTTAAAATTGTATACGCCTCGTATAAAACATTAAAAAAATACCTTATTACCTTAACTTACCTTATTTAGCTTAAGATTTTTCTACTTATACATAAATTTTGGTAAAAAAAAAATAGAACATAAATATAATTATATATTTTATAGTTAATATAGTTATAATATAGTATTATACGTACCTTATATTTAAATCAAAATTGTATATATTTTCAAAAATTACAGGGGTTATCAAAAAATTAACAATTCGTGCCAATTAACAAAATTAATTATATACTGTCTATCGACTTCCCAAAGTTACTCAGTTATATTAGAACAGCTCTAAACAGTGTGTAAATAGACAATTTGTATACCTTTAAAGGGATCACGTATCATGTATTGGCCTGTTGGTAAATGTAGCGCAGATACCCGACGTGTCGTAAATTTTAAAAGGATTATAGATTCCGCATACTATTGAAGCGAAGTTAATGTCAAAGTAAATCCATTATAGCGTGCACAGTGTAATCATGAATCAATAATTACACTTTCGTGTTCGAATAGTGGGTACATGTAGTTATACCTTAAAAGCATATTATATAAAATAAAGTAACGTATTCAAAATTTTCTAAACATTGAAACTAAACAATTGATTTAGTACAAGCACTTGGAACAGGATATTGCACTTATATTAACAGCCAGGATATATCACGTTTTACAAGGACGACAGTACTAAATTACTTTCATTATTTTATTATATCTGTCATGCTGAGTGTTTTCCGAGAAATAAAAATTTATGTACTTCTTAGAAATAAAAAAATGTATATTATAAAAAAATATTAATATAATAATTTCTTTCAGATTTACTCCTTCATTGTGCTCTATTTTCAAAAGTAACAGGTTAAAGGCGACTTATTAAAACGGTCTCTTTAAATTATAAAATATGTCACGATGGGGTGGGAATTGGGATATAAATAATGTGAACCGCTGGGATGACACAGAGTTTTATTAGGATAGAGAGGATAAGACGGCTTAGATTTTTCTTTCCAGCAAAATGTATCTTTTTAGATTAAAATGATGTTCAGTAAAAGCTACTTAATATTAATAATATATATGATACATATTCTTTAGGTACACTAAATGAAACAGGGCTGAACGCTTAAGGTACTCTGATAGAAAACAACTAAAATTGCCAATAACATCTAACAACGAATAACACACATTCTCAATAAAATTTATAATTTCAGTAGCCCTACTACTAATATTTGTTAATGGGTTAAATATCAAATTTCCATACAAATAATTTAAAGACTAAAAAATAACTTACTACTAACTTAATACTTTTTGAAACTTTGTCAAGTTTAAAAGCTTTCGGGTTTGAATAAGAAGCTATTTCATTTTGCTTTGATTTTTATTCTATAAACAATTATAATATATACGTTAAGTGTATCCATACAATGCCAACAGGTCGAGGTGCTTGAGTGGATGCTACGGAACCGACCTCACCGCGATGGAATTAACATTGTATCTTACATACTACAAGTATACAGGCTGACACATTAAATTCGATCCCCCGAATTTTGAAAATAGAACCTTCAAACTTTTTACTTTACTAACTCTCAGCCGGACAGAGTTTTTTAAACCAAGCAAAAAAAATATTTGGTTTAACTAACATTTTGTTGAAAACGTAGTTTTATGTTAATGTTTCATCAGTAGGGATATATACTAATCTCATTTGAATTAAGTAGAGGCTAACTTGTTTATAAAATTGCAGACAAGACGATGCTTCTTAGCAATCCATGGATTCACCGTGCGGGTGCCGGGCCCATCGCGTTGCAAGGAAAGGAGTGCAAGCAGTGCCTGGGACTTGCGACCCAGGAGTAGGTTTAAGGAGCCCCTTTATTGTGCGCAAAAACGTTCACCTTCACCCTCCACACTCCTCTTCCTACCTATCCCAATTTGGAAAGAACCTACTAATGCCGCCTTTGAAATACGTTCTAGAAATGAACCGATGCTTGTTCTAGAAACGCCAAAGCCTTTAAGTAGGCTATAGAGAGATTTTGCTGTTATACCTCTCGCTCCCACTTCTACCGCGTACAAACTAACTATAAATTTATTCTTGATCAGTTCGTTGGTTAGTTCGTAATACTTATTGAGCTTGAATGTGTGATCCCTCGGGATGTTTGTTTCCCAAGGAACAGTAAGCTCCACAAGTATCACGCGCCTCAGATGTTTCGAATACAGGAATAAGTCCGGTCTGAATGACGAAACACCAACATCCCCAGGGATTTTGTAATGCTTTTCATACGTGTCTATCATGAGAATCCAATCAGGAGCCGCGCCTAATATTGAATAAGGCTTTACTTTTGATTTTTTGGAGGAGCCTTCTTTTACGAATTCTACAGATCGTATCGTGATTGTTATACCCTTCCGCGCTCTTGCTACTGAAAGACTAACTGCTTCCCGTATAATTTCTAATACCTTGTCGTGGCCACGCGAGTATTGACCTTTATCTATAAGTACCTTACACCCTACTAATAGGTGTTTCGCGGTTCCTATTGCCTCTTCACAGATGTTGCAAGACTTTTCGGTGGCTTTGCCCCATCTTACTAAATTACTTTGATTTGAGCGAGGAATAATCAGCGAGCAAGAAGCGAAGCGGCGACCGAAGCTCTGTCTTTTTTGGTCAAATGCATTCAATCTCCTCAAACTCCTCCTTAATTCGAAAACCGATTTGATTAAAAGTAAATGAATTGATGGAGAGTAACTATAAGTAAAAAAAATGGTTATCACCAATCCATCCATCCAGTTTTTTAAGAATAATAAACCAAAATTTATTGGTTTCCATTGAGTTAAGCTGAGGCGCGCTTTTTGTTTACATTTGTCGGGCAAGAGGCTCGATTCGCGAGTAAAACTCTATTTTATAATGTATTAAAGATTTTAAAATTCAAATTCGAGAATTACAATTGCTACTGAGTGTTATATCGTATGGCTTTAATACCTAGGAAATTTTTTAGATAAACATAATTTATAAAAGAATGATATTGCATAATAAAGTAATTAATTTTAACTTTCTTATTTTTCAGAAACGAGTCAATGTACGTGTGTCGAACATAAACTAGACAAACATTTATATTCCATACGAAGGAAATTGTTTGATAAACCGTAAATAAAAAATAAATTATCAAAAAAATATTTTTCACAATAGTTCAATCGTCACATTATACTTAAATTAACCGTTAAAAAATAAATATAATTATATTAGATATATAAGGTTTAATTGATATAATATCAGACCAATTACCGTTGTTAGTTTATTGTTCATCACTAATCTAATTCAAGACCAAAAAAATGTTGAGTTGTAAACGCAAAAACTTCAACTTAGCAGGACGCCTGAAAAACAGTACGACTGTCTCGTATAGGAGTATTGTAGGGTTGACTGTTTGGTTGGTTGGCTTGTTTATGTCGTTATATAAAAACACTTGAACTTGCTATTTACTTTAATATATATTTTTTTTATAACTGGCAAATATAATAAAACAAATAATCCTGCACTGTTTTCTTCTCAAAATAAAATAAAAAGTAATTGCAAGTAATTATTGATACAATTTAAAATGGTTTGATGATCAATTTGGTTTTTGGTATTCATTCTGATAAATGATAACATATATACATAGCTCTTTACTGGCTTTAAATTAAACTAGTTTGAACTTCATTAAACTGATAATTATTTCAATCTTTTTGCTCCTTATTTAATCTTATTTGAATGTACTTTCAATAAAATTTCGAAGGTTGATGAAAGTCATTTCATATGTACATCTTTCATACCTTGAACTAATTCAAGACCGTCAATTACCAATTGAATCCTGGTGGTTTGATTTATGTCTTTTTGCTCTTTCTTATACAATCACTTTGAATTGTTCAAAAGTCCTAGAAGTGAATACCAGTAATAGTTAAAGAGGTTCGTTAAAATTCTTTTAAGTGTTATTTCTTATTATAGAATAGGTCTATGAAATTAGGTGCAAACTTGTCATAAATTTAATCAAGCCAGTTAGTATGACCCAGGATATACAAAAAAAATATATACTAACAGTCAACATTAAATAAAATTTAGAAGTAAAATCGCTCAAAGACGTTTTACAAAATTCATAATTTTAAGGAGTATGTTCGATCATAGGTGACTGTAATAAAGGATGTAACTTTGTTCGGTCGCGAAAAAAATCCGACGCTTTACAACTTATTACGAGATATTATGATAATGAATTATGTAAAAGTATAAGCATATACCTATAAAAAAAAATATTAATTCATAAAGTTTATTTTTAAATAAATATCCTCAACTTAAGAACTCGAACTAAATTAAGGCTATAGAAAAATATTAAAAACATTTAATGATATTAATACATATTTTAATGATTTTCATAATTTTTAGACAAAACAAAACTGGGTAACGAATGTTTTTTTAACAGTTTTTCTATAGAACATATCTCAAAATATAAGTTGTTTCATAGTTAAGAGCTATCTGAGCATCAATAATATAAAATATGTAGAAAAAATTAACCAAATAAAATTAACAAAAGATAGACTTCTTAAAATAGCTAAATTTTTTAACTTTATTTAAGAGCTTATTACTCAAAAGTTGTAAAAGAACTATCTTCTTTATTAGAACTGTTAGCTTTTATAACTTGCTAAAAAGAAATATATTTTACAGTGTATTCCTAGTTCAATAGACCAACTTCATTATTTCCAAATGGAACACTAAAAACCCTTATTTTTTATAGTTATATCTTGTATATTTTCTACTTCTTCTTCTTTTTTTTCTTCTTATCATCCGTCTTTTTCTTATCAATTACTTCCACAACCTCCGGAGGGGTTGGAGGAGCTTTGCTATCTGGCCATAATCGCTTTATTATTTCTATAATACCTGAAATTTATATTAATATAAATATTACAAAAGGCTTTGCTGGAAAATAAGTTAAAGTTAAACATTTGAGTTTGGCTTAAACAGATTTCAAGCTTTATATAAATTATAAAAAAATAGAATTTTAGCAAAACTATGTACCACAGGCGTAATCTAATCTAATGAAACGTACAAAACCAACTCAATCGGGTGAACACACTAAAACGGACCTTCGGTTTCATCTCAAAACTATATTAAATTTAAAAGTGCCCCAAATATTTCTTTGTACAGGGGATAAAATTAAAACATTTAAAATGGTCATTTTTAACCTTCAACCCTAAAAGAGGGGTGTTATAAGTTTGACCTGTGTAACAGTGTAATTTTGAGGTCGTCTGTGGCAACGTAGCAACCAAACGCTTGGATAGATTTGAATGCGGTTTTTTTAACCGAAAACTTGGTTCTTCGAGATGGTTCTTAGCTATGTTTGGTTAAAATAGAAGCAGTTGTCTTCAAGATATGGACCTAAGCTTTTATTGGTGCTGCTTAAAGGTTCTTATACAATATTGAGTAAAAAAACATAGTCAAGTGAAATTAAAGTATTCGTAAGTTCAGTTAAAAAAGTAAAATATAACATAGAAAAAAGTTAAATAAATTTAAAAAGCAAAAAAAAAACAAAAACTTAATAAGCCCCCAATACGTCTAAAAAGAATAAAAATATTAGTATTATGTACTTATTGAAGTCGTTGCGTCGGGGGACCGATAAATAAAGAAGGAATTCAAAATACAAGTACGGTAAATAACGAAATAATAACATCAAATCGTATAGTGTAAGTCCTCATTCATTAGCTCCAAATAACGTGTACGCGTAGGCATAAGTGACACCTCACAACATACAGACACACACCGTCTATACCGGTATAGACGAGGTCCCAACTGAGTAAGTGAGTAAGTGCTCCGTTGCTCCGGCGTTCTGCCGTCAGAGGACGCTAGTGTCCAAATGTCCGTAGCTTCCCTCCTGACTAACGACGCCCAGAGCCGAGGTCCGTGTCTCAATCTGACGTCGGGACGTCGTTACCCATGGGGGCACATCTGGCCCCCCCTTTTAAGGGCGGGTCTCCTGACCCACCCGCTCCCCCGGTGACGCTGTAATAGCCAACAAGGCTAACAGCATAGAAAGACCAAAAAAAAAAAAAAAAAAAAAACATTAGCTCCGAAAATTTTGTAAAATAGAAAACATAGTCAACGACTATGACTAGACGCAATGATTTCAATAAGTACATAATAACATTATTTTTATCCTTTTAGACTTATCGGGGGTTTTATAATTATATATTTTTTATGTCATTATAAAACAATGGGATTAATAGTGTTACAAATGAGAACGGTTTGAGGTTTTCATTTACTTAAATGAGACTTGTTTCTGTTCATTTCATTAATTCGTAATATAATTTTAATAAGTAGATTTATATATCCTATGTTTTAAAGATTAATAAAATAACTATTAATCATTTAAGTACAGATTTTTATTCACAATTACACATAAAATAATTTATAATAAAAACAAAAAATTCATTTCAACATTTACTCTTAGCATAAATGAGAATAGTTTTACCTGCTAGATCTATAGTCTTTCCACCGTTCTCCAACTTTGGACCTGGAAACATATCAGATAGCCCTACCACCAGTTTCTCTTCAATCGGTATACCGGCTAATTTTAAGTCACGCATAATTTCCCGTGGTTGCATATTATCAACGGTTTTTTTATTTTGTAGGAAATACACACTACGGAAAAAGAACATAAGATTTTAATTATTAAACTAAAATTACACATCCTGCAGGTGACAGATCTCCGCCATTTTGTTTTACAATTCGAGATTAGTATTTATTCTACTAACGCAATATCTAAGTGGGCTGTCTTAGTGCCCTTCATAGTGAGGAAATATAAGCGCTTCATAGTAATCTCGCGTATATCAGCCGTCGAGAGCTCGTAATTGTGTTTCACAGGACCGTGCGTAATGGTGCAATTTTGACGGAAGCTGAGTGAGAGAACTTCAGCACGCTCCTGAAGGCGAGAAGTTTGATTAAAAGTGTTACGAAATATTTTTCTAGTGCAATATATAACTTAAAAGTTTATAAACACAGTAGTTATTGAATCAAACATTTCTAATCTAATCAGATTCTTCAAATTTAGATATATAAACAGAGAACACAATAAAGAACAAAACATAATTAATACAGTCACACGCTAAAATTATTTAAGGTTTTTATTTTTTAAAAGACAACTCTCGCATTATCGATTTTAATATACTTAATTAGGCTTTTGGCTTAGAAGTCAGGGTCACCAACCTCTACACCAATAGGTCTTCAAAAGATAAGATAAAAGTTATATATAACAATGAAACTAATTACGGAGAACTCTCGGATTATCCAATTTTAATACGTACCTTTATAAATTTCTTGTTGACTCCAACATTATCCATAAGAAGGTTGACAAGTTTAGTAGATTCCGTTCTCAATGTGTGAACAAGCAAGATCGCATCTTCTGCAGTTATCGGGTTGAACGACAAATCTAATGTGTGAAGACTATTGGCTGTATGGAGAACACTTGCGATGGCTTTTACTCCTAGCTGTGTAATCCTGTTATCATATAATTTAAATTATTCAAAGGCAACACCAAAATTTAAAGCAGTTCAATTCTAATAGTTTTTCTTCTTATTGATAAACATTCGATTTTATCTATTTATAAATGAATAAGTAGATGTATAAAGTTTATATCATTAATTTACCAGAAAAATGATTGTAACATCGTATAAATACCTATTGTTACTGAGATCCAATATACTAAGTTTAGGCACAGAAAGCAACTTCTTTAAGGGTCTTGAAAGTTTCATAGCGTTCCAGGACATATTGAGTTCAACCAAAACTTTGCTCTCGCTCAATTGCGAGAGAAAATCGTTAACACCTAGAAAGTAATAAGTTAATAATTTAATGCTACCCTGCTTTGAATTTATAGTAACCCTTAGAACTTAATATAAAAGAGTTGTCAACTTTCTTCTACAAAATATAAATATATTTTGAAACTCCGGTATGAAATGCAATTCAAAAAGAAATTATTTTCAAAATGAACACATATATCTTATTATAACATAACCCAATTGTTAATCTCATAAAGTCTAAATTTATATAAATACTAGCGAACCCAGCCCGCTTCGCTGGGCTAACCCTTACTTTACCTGTTGGCGAGTTACATCAATGGGCATAGCATATTCGTTTTCTTCGAGGAAAAATACATGGTCATACCAATTTTTATGACAATCGGTTGAACGGGGCGGAAGTCGATATTTGACAGCGCCGCCTGGTGGCGAGTTACATCAGTGGACATAGCATATTCGTTTTCTTCGAGGAAACACACATGGTCATACCAACTTTTATGACAATCGGTTGAACGGGGCGGAAGTCTATATTTGACAGCGCCGCCTGGTGGCGAGTTACAACAATGGGCATACCATATAAACCTTCTCCGTGGAAAAATACATATACATAACAATTTTCATAATCATCGGTCCAATAGTTTCTGAGTTCATCAATTTCATATATACAAACATCCTTCTATATATATATACTAGCGAACCCAGCCCGCTTCGCTGGGCTAACTCTTACTTTACCTGGTGGCGAGTTACATCAATGGGCATAACATATTCGTTTTCTTCGAGGAAAAATACATGGTCATACCAATTTTTATGACAATCGGTTGAACGGGGCGGAAGTCGATATTTGACAGCGCCGCCTGGTGGCGAGTTACATCAATGGGCATAGCATATTCGTTTTCTTCAAGAAAAAATACATGGTCATACCAATTTTTATGACAATCGGTTGAACGGGGCGGAAGTCAATATTTGACAGCGCCGCCTGATGGCGAGTTACATCACTGGACATAGCATATTCGTTTTCTTCGAAGAAACACACATGGTCATACCAATTTTTATGACAATCGGTTGAACGGGGCGGAAGTCAATATTTGACAGCGCCGCCTGGTGGCGAGTTACATCAATAGACATAGCATATTCGTTTTCTTCGAGGAAACATACATGGTCATACCAACTTTTATGACAATCGGTTGAAGGGGGCGGAAGTCTATATTTGACAGCGCCGCCTGGTGGCGAGTTACATCAATGGGCATACCATATAAACCTTCTCCGTGGAAAAATAAATATACATACCAATTTTCATAATCATCGGTCCAATAGTTTCTGAGTTCATCGATTTCATATATACAAACATCCTTCTTTATATATATAGATATATATAGATAGAGTGAAAAATAAACCGATACAGTCAGGGATTCGAACCCAAAACCTCTGGTAAACCGTCCTTTCGCTCTACGAATTGAGCTACCGTATAGCTATATTTATATAAATTTAAAATAGCTTAACATGGCTATACGTGTTTATAGATATTTTCATACTCATAAAGTCTATTGATATTTATTTTGTTGCTGATTCTTACTTATAAACTTAACTTATATAGTAGTTAAGCAACACATACTGGCACTTTATTTATTTAATTTTAAAATCGGCGTTGAAATTTAAAAAAAAAATCACAATTTAAGCTATGATGTTATGAGTTTTAGGCAAATAACGCTAGTAGACTTAAAAGAATATCTAATAACAAGATTGTAACTAAACACGTAAATAAATTATAAATAAATATATATAATGTAAAATTAATAGACCTTAAGTAAATTTTGTGTCCATTTAATTTATTTGTATTCTATTTTCCGACCACCTTAACTAGTAAATTTCAAGACCTCATCTTATGGGTAAACGTTTGTTAATAACTTCTACTTGCCTTTGAGTGCGTACATTTTATTCCAAGAGAGGTCTAGATGAGTTATACTCTTATTGTCTTCCGAGGCGGATGCGAAGAGTACTGCAGAAGCCGACGTAAGCTCGTTGTAGCTTAAATTTAACCTATAGATAGAAATTTCACAGTGCTATTTTATATTTATAAAAATATTTTTTTTTTAGGTATTTTAAGATAATTAAAATAATAATAATAATATCAGGACAAATTACACACATTGATCCAACCCCTAAGTAAGCAAATTATTTGCTTGTGTTAAGGGTGTTAGACAACGATACAAATACATAGAAATACACATATAAATACTGAGAATATATATAATAAACGACCAAATCCAGAAACACAGACATCTATGCTCATCACATAAATGCCTGTCTCCGCCGGGAATCGAACCCGAGCTCCATTGCGCCGTGACACGTTAGGTTTCTGCGCTAACCACTCGACCAACGGGGCGGTCAAATTATTTTGTATTCATGTTTTAAAATAATTTATTAAAAACTCGACAGGTTCTCGATTAGTCAAAGTTGCGAGATATACGACAGCAGTATCTTTACTTAAGAATGACTTGGTATGTATTCTGATTTTTTTGAACCTTTTCTGAATTTATTTTTGAAACAAAACTTCTGTAAAATGTGACATTGATCATAAATGATGTATAGGTACTATTTATGTTTTACAAAATCACCTTTTGATAACAGCGCCTTTGATCAGTTGAGAAGCAAGAAATTTAAATCCCTCATCCCCGATTTGATTACGAGATAAATCAAGAAGATCCAGCGGACGAGTGGCGAGGTTCACCACCAACTTGCGTATACCTTGTACTTGGATCCTGTATTTTGTGAAATTACATAGTTACAAAGTAGCTACTAATTAGCAAAAAATATTTATAATATGGAATCTTTTTGTCGGCAATAAATGAAAACTAAGAGGTGTGAAGGGACACCCGGATGGAACGAAGTTCCTTTCGATTAATTATTGAAGAAATTGGGAATATGCATAAAATTTAAAATGGTCTCAAATACTTTTTTTTCGGATACTTATTATCATATTATTATAATATATTTTTTTTTAAATTTACTAATCATTTAAGGCCATAAAATAATTTGTGAAATTAAGGGAGCGAAATTCAAACTTCCAAACGCGCCACCATTGATCGAAAGGAAAGGTGACGTCATTTGACATGCCATTCAAATAATCGGCTTCGAAGTTCATACTGTGGTATTAGTGTTACTGAGAAAAATAAATAATTCAAACCTATATTTTCGTGCTTAAAGGTTTTATTAAATGATACGATTGTTTAGGTAATCATTTTCCACTTCACTTGACTCAGATAAATAACTTTGTTGACAATCAGCAGATATAGAAGATATAAGATGCTATAGAAGTATTATCAGCTGTGTTTTCAGTAAAGAATTTTCTTTTTAATACATAGTTTAACTGGTAAAGTAAAAGTATGTAAAATAGTTATTTTACTGGTAAAGAAAAAGTATTGTGTGTTGAATGAGGAAATGGTAACAATGCTACATTTTGTTTTTCAGCAGGTATATTTACATTGACACCTTTACTTCTGTACTTCGGTTTAATATTAACTTGCACAGCTTAGTCACTTGGTAATTTAATAATAATAATAATAATAAAAATATCAGGACAAATTACACCCATCGATCGACCCCTAAGTAAGCAAATTATTTGCTTGCGTTAAGGGTGTTAGACAACAATACAAATATATAGAAATACACATATAAATACTGAGAATATATCTAATAAACGACCAAACCCAGAAACACAGACATCTATGCTCATCACATAAATGCCTGTCTCCGCCGGGAATCGAACCCGAGCCCCAATGCGTCGTGACACGTTAGGCGTCTGCGCTAACCACTCAACCAACGGGGCGGTATTTATCTTTAATATGCGAAAAGCAAGGCTCTGCCTTGTGATCACATTTAAGACATATATTATCCCTTTTAATTGCCGTAGACCATTGATTTTGTATTTTCGCATCTCTTGGAATATAAAAAAAACTTTGTTGGATGTTTTTCTAATACTATTTTTGCACTCCGGTACTATACAATACTTGTAAAATGGTTTTTATCTTCTTTCATGACTTGTAAAGCACTTAAAACTTAAAATATGTATGAAGTAAATAAAAAGTTCATAGTAAACATTGACTGAACGTCTCATTTGACGTCACGCAGGGCGCGCGCAAAATGGCGGCGTTTGAACGGCTTAATTTTACTCAATGTTTTAATTTTCAATTTGAAAAAAAACTAGTATCTTTTCAAGCCTATTTAATTTTTTTCTACGATATAGAGCGGTAAATGATTAATTTACGTCAAATAAAACATGAATATTACCTATTGTAATAAAAAAATATTAAATTATTAATATAAGCTAATATGCTAATGAATAATATTTGTTTACTATTTTTGTATGATATTTCGCCGATAATTTATAATAAATGTAAATAAAATGAATAACTAAATTAAAAAGTGTTAATCAATAAACCCATTACTTTTTGTCCCGCCACCTAGCGGTTTCACTTTGTGCAGATATTTTAATATAACAGATGTAGTTATGTTTCCCTAAGGTATAAATAGATAGTGTTGTTAAAAACACTACGAGTATATTTGATCACAAATTTGTATTATAAACTGTCTTATTTGCAAATTGATTCTAAAAGAACAAACTCAAACATCAAATAAATAATAAGAACTACTAAGCAATTTAATATAATACAAAAAAATGATAATGATGGAAATGCAAATATCTCGCTTGCTTTCTATAAGAGAGAGAGAGAGATAGCAAAACATGTCGTGACAGCTTTTGGTAAGAATTTTACCGTCTAGCCCCCTTTCACAACGCGCGATAAGGAGCTACGTTCCAAAAAATACCGTAGTATCAAGATTTGCGATTATTATAAACAATGTAGTGTCACAAATATCGTCATTATAATACATTAACAAATTGTTAGCCTTATACCATTATATAGCATCTAAAGAGTGTATTATTTACATTCTTTGTATTGTTTACATAGTTACATTGCCGAATACTTTACTTCCTTTCTTCTAATTCCAGAAAAAATATCTCCATACTTCACCACCGAAATAATAATAATAATAATAATAATAATAATATACTTTATTGCAACCACATAAATCACAAAAACAATAGAAAAACAAATAACAGTACATATAAAAAAACGTTATGGGTATACAATAAGGCGGTCTTATCGCTATGTAGCGATCTCTTCCAGACAACCTTATACTGGTAGGAATAAGGTGAAATATAAAGAGAAAAGTGGTGCATAATACATACAAAATATATACACGTACATAAACCTATATGATGCATTACATACATATAACAAATCCTAAATTAATATATATAAGTATAGGTATATAGAATTTAAATACATATAATAATGTCATGAATAAAAGAAAAGAGAGAATACCTACTTAAAAGGAGCACAAGAAAAGGAAGAGCTAGTACAATAAAATATAATAATTTAATATATAATATTTTATATATAAAACCGATAACTATATTTAAATGATAAAACTAAACTGTGCAGAAGAAAGGCGAAGATAATGATCTTTGACCAATCCCTTAAATTTTGCCAAAGACTGTGCTTGTCTGACGATATGAAGATTCCGGCGAAAGCGAATAGGTAACCGCTTGAGTTTAGTACGGATTTCGGAAACGTGGTCATACTTGCGTAAGCAAAATATGAACCGAATACTAAGGTTTTGTAGTTTCTCTCAAGTTTATTCAGTTGTGCATCAGTAAGATCGGGATAACTTGCATCGGCGTAATCCAGGATAGAGAGAAGGAGAGATTGGGCTAGCATAACTTTGGTAGGAATGGGAAGAAAATTTGCAAACGTCGCAGTGAACCCTTAGCAGCAAAGGATTTCCTGCTAACCTCATTTATTTGGCAAGACCATGATGGAGTGCTGTCTAACTGAATGCCTAGATTTTTTACTTTTTGGCTGTAGGGTATAGTAATGCCATTAAATAAAATAAGTTGAAAGTTCGGACAATCAACTCTAGCAATCATGCTTGGCGATCCAATAACTATAGCCTGGCATTTGGTTGCATTGACTTTAATCCCAAACGATGTACTCCAGCTCAAGATTGCTTCCAAGTCTTGATTGAGGCGAGCAACAGCGAGAGGCAAATTTGCCAGAGTTGACTGCGAATAAATTTGTAAATCGTCTGCATACATGTGATAGGGAGAAATAGTATTGTGAGTAATTGTATTAATGAAAATAGAGAACAGTAATGGTGACAACACGCCTCCCTGAGGGACACCGGCTTTTACATTACACCAAGACGAAAAACTTTCGTCAATGCAAATGCGCTGCCGGCGTCCATGCAAGTAACTACGAAACCATTCAATTACCGATGGAGATATGTTAAGAGAAACTAACAGACTCAGCAGGATAACGTAGTCCACGTTATTGAACGCATTGCTAAAGTCAAGTAAGACCAATACTGTTAGTTGCTTACCATCCAATGCCATTTGAATGTCATCGGTAACTTTAATTAACGTAGATGTGGTACTGTGGCCAGTACGAAATCCAGATTGAAATGAATTCAAGAGTTTGTTTTGATTAAGGAAAGAGTTCAATTGCTTGGAGACTAATTTTTCTAATACTTTAGAAAGAAGTGGTAAAATAGAAATAAGTCGGTAGTCGAAAAATGAGAATGGATTGGTCTTTTTAGGAAGGGGAATAAGATCAGCATCTTTCCACAATGTAGGAAAATCACCAGTTGAAATTGAGTAGTTAAGGATATGGGTAATTACAGGAGTCACAGTGTCAATTATAGGAACAATCATTTTCCGACTAATGCAATCGCTACCAATGGCATTCGATGAGATGGATAATATATTTCTCTTAACATCACATTCTGAAAATTGATTGAAAGTGAACGGTGAGAAGTCAGAAGTCGGAATTGTTGAAATAGAATTTAATGTATTAACCTTTGTTATAATATCCAAATTATTGCCTGATGTAGAGAAAGAAGCATTTAAACCTTCAAGATCAATGTTATTGGGGATGACTTTATTTTGCATTTTTCCGACTTCTAAAGATTGAAGAAACTTCCATATACGTGCTGTGTCGCCGTTATCGACAGATTTATGAATATGGCGTCGTTGTGCATCCCTACACAATGTATTACAGCGATTTCGTATTTTCTTAAACTTGAGACGTTTCGTGTCAGATCTATTCCGTTTGTACTCAGTTTTTGCTTGACATTTCTTTAGTATGAGAGATTTGAGCCACGGCACTGGTAGATGCTTCATTTTAACTAACTTAATAGGCGCGTGAATATCATACAGTTGGATTAAGAATGAGTTGAGTAAATTAACTTTTGTGTCAATGCTTTCGGCAGTAAAAACATCAGTCCAATCCATATTGTATGCATCATCACAAAGGCGAGTCAGGTCCATTCCAGCAAAATTACGCTGCAAAAGCACCTTATTTTTAGCTTTTGCAGGACGTAGCATATACGAAAGAAAAATCAGGTCATGGTGGGAGAAACCATCGGCGGCATATTGACCGTGGGTGGAAATAAATTCTGGACATGATACAATCATAAGATCGAGGAGAGTCGGGATACAATTGGGTAAGGTATGGGTAGCGGAAAGCGGTGAAATATGTAAGTTACAGCCCTCAACCAAGGACAAAAGTTTATTAGCTCGGGAATCGTTCTTAAGTAAACATGTGTTGAAGTCCCCCATTATAATAGAATGGCTATATAATGGGGTTATGTCTTCTAATAAACTTTCGAAGGAGGAGAAGTAATCTAAATGGAGAGAAGAGCTGTAAAAAATACCTAGAAGTACTTTGGAATGGGACATAGAAATTTCTAAAAGTAAATGCTCGGCCGCGTCAGTTAAGGGAGTCTGAGTAGAACAACTTATAACTAAAAAAGGAATATAAGTGCGAAGATAAATTGCAACTCCTCCTCCGCCCTTCCCGATGCGGTCATTGCGAATTAGACGAAATCCTGGCAGGGAATAAAAGGTGGAAGGCAAGCAAGGTTTTAACCACGATTCCGAAACGAGGATGGCGTGTACATTACTTGACTGAAACGATGCAAGCATTTCTGGATAATGTGCCGGAATATTTTGAGTGTTCAAATGAACTACGTTAAAATTTTTATCAAGGTTAGAAAATTTATTGTCAAGAGTAACATTAAGTGTAAGAAGATTTGTACTGTGGTAACTTGAATCGCTAGATTGGTCATCGGAAGAAAAAGATAAAAATCTGTCACTGTCATCAGCACCAGACATAATAATATTTTTTAAGGTATATAATAATACAATATAATAAAATTAATAGTATAAAAAAAAATAAAAAAATGTGTAAATACTATTAAAATAAATATCAACTTACAAATAAAACAATAGGATAATAATAATAAATTAAAACAATAGTAAAAAATAAAATAAAATAAAAATACTAAATATACCCACCAGCTGGAAGAGATCAAATTAAAAAAGAACAATAAAAAAAAATAAGCTGAAATACATATTTTTCTACAAGTAAATGTAAATAAGAATTAAGATAATTACTCAAGATTAAAATTATAAAGATATTACACGGAAATTTCTTGAAAGTGAAATTAGAAATAAGAATAAAAGATATTTAACATGCAGTATCCGAACGCAAGCTGAATAGTAGTAAATTGTCGTCACCTGACGGTTCACACTTCACAATGTCAAACGTCTTACTTGTCATTATTACACAAAATATTATTAAATTAAAGAAAACATCAACTTCTAAATATTAAATAACTCTCAAAAGTAAGAAAGTTGTAGGATAAAAGTTAAATAAAAGTTATAAGAATATATGTTCTGAATAAAGTTAATAGAAGAAATAAACAAAAGGTCACTTCTTGATTACCCGCTTTGATCGCACATTACTGCTATTAATTAGCCCGCTATCTTTTGAGGCCACCGTTGCAGATCTCGTTGGAGGTTCTGAACAAGAAGAGTTGCAAGCATTATTTATAGCGTTGACCTCACAAACTGTAGATGCACGATGACGGGCCCCATCACTGCCCAACACTACAATATGGCCATCTCTTGTCCAGCACTTCGTTACACCAAAGTGCTGACGTGCTAACAAAAAGGCGTCATGTCTGGGTTTTGTAAGAAATTCCGACAGTGTTATTCCTGTACCTTTCAGACATGTTTTGACGGACCAGCACTTGTCTCTACAATTGGTTTGATAAAATCTTACAAGTATGGCTCTAGTTTTGCTCCCAGTTGAAGATCCGAGGCGATGACAATGATTTATATCACCCCGAGAGATATCCTGCAACTTCAGTTTTTCCGAGTAAATATTTAAAACTTTGGAGACAGTATCCTCCTTCTTATCTTCACTGACACCATGGATCAGTAGAATTTTTTTACGGGACCTCATTTTAAGTTCATCATGATGTCGTGAGAGAATATCAATCTGCAGCTGCAGGCTCTCCAGGGCTGACAAGACAAAAGTTCTAAAAGCATGGAACTGTGAATTTATATTAGAAGAGGGACTTGCTGCTGGTGTTGCTACTTTCAAATCTCTTTGAAAGTCATTCATGCGAGAGTTAAAAACTGCACTTAATTTCTCCATGGTCTTTTTTAGTGACTCCATTGTGTTGTGATTAATGATGTGGCAAAATATTTTGTGCAAAATATTTTAAACTTGATGCAATTATTGTGTGTAGTATATTGAACATAGTGGGTAGTTAAATATAATGTTGATGTGAATGTTGTTGTTCATAATGGTGATGTGAGGGTAAAAAGAATATCTTCAGTCTGGACTGTCATGCACTAAAAAGTGTGCTCCTGATTTATATATTTAGATTATAGTGAGTATATAATAGTGGCGACGAGTAAAATACAGAAAAAACGTAAAAAAAAAACAATATAATTAAGTGAAGTGTAATTTTATAGAAAAATGAGTGCTATAAAATTTAGTGAATTTGATGTAGCACATGGCTGCTGGAAAAATTATAGTGAGAGGTTCTCTTATGCATTATTAGCAAGTGGAATAGTGGATGATTCTATAAAAAAAGCTAATTTATTAGCGGTTGGTGGCTCAGAATTATATGATTTAATATTGTCACTTGTTGCCCCATCTCAAGTTAGTGAGGTTACTTTTTCTACAATCAAAATACAATTGGACAGACATTTTCATCCAACACCAAATGAAATAATCCAATCTTATAAATTTCATACTAGGAATCAGGAAGAGGGTGAGAAGATGCGTGATTATATTGCACAATTGAGGAAATTAAGCATTTATTGTAACTTCACTGACCTTAATCGTACTTTGCGAGATAGATTGGTTTGTGGTATTTTAGATAAGGATGTTCAAAGGAAACTATTGCAACAAAGTAAATTAACATATGAACAAGCTTGTGAAATGGCAATGTCACATGAAACAGCCAAATTAGATTCAAATGTAATTATATCACCACAATCCTTTCCATCAAATGTAGATAGAGAAGAACCAATGGATGTTAATAAGATAACAAATAATAATATTAATCAAAAACTTAAGAAACTTTGTTACCGATGTGGAAAAGGTCACTCAGGAATGTGTAGATTTCATTGGAGTAAATGTAACAAATGTGGAAGGATAGGACACATTGCAGCAGCCTGTATGAGTAAATGTAATAACGCTGAGGATAGCAAATGTAATGGACTCTATGAAGAAAGTATTAATAATTTGAGGCAGGATAAAGTAAATGCATATGTTGTAAAAGTTTTGTTAAACAATACTGAGGTTGATATGGAAATTGACTCGGGTTGTGCATTTACATTGATAAGTGAAAAGACGGCCAGACTCATATATAATAATGTGTTACCAAAACTAGAGATGGTAGATATAGCATTAAAAACATGGACAGATAATAGATTGAAATTGCTCGGTAAAAGTATGGTACCCGTTCAATATAAAAGTATAAATAAAAAAATGATGATGTACATAGCTGAAGGAAATGGTCCTAATTTAATTGGTCGAAATTGGTTTGCTACAATGAATATATCGATTAATGGAATTAACAGTGTTAGGATAGACATGGATTATATGACAAATTTATTAAAAAAATATAAAGATGTGTTTCAGCAGGGTCTAGGTAAATATGCGGGACCTCTTGTGAGTATTGTACCTAGAGAAGGATCTATTCCAAAATTTTTTAAGAGTAGACCTATTCCGTTTGCCATTAAGGAGAGAGTTTATAAGGAGATAGATCGACTAGTAGCTGATGATGTCTTAGAGCCAACACCACACTCGGAGTGGGCCACGCCTTTAGTTCCAGTGATTAAGCAAAATGGTGGTATTAGACTGTGTGGAGATTACAGATCTACAGTCAATTCAGCTATTGATACAGATACTTATCCTTTACCTACACTTAATGAAGCATTTGCAGAGTTACAAGGCGGGATATTATTTTCGAAAATTGATTTGGAGAGAGCTTATACACAAGTGTTAGTCGATGAACCTACATCTAGACTTTTAACATTGAATACTCCGAAAGGTCTTTACAAAGTGAAGAGGTTAAGCCAGGGTATTAAAGCATGTCCCGGAATTTTTCAAAGACTAATGTCAACACTATTAGCAGGTATACCTGGTGTGGCAATGCTACTTGATGATATAGTATTGAGTGGGAATACTGTCGAACAACATAATGAGAGATTGGAGATAGTCTTAAAAAAAATACAAAATGCTGGACTCCGTGTTAACAAAGATAAGTGTAACTTTGCAGCTAAAAGTGTACAGTTTTTAGGTTTTGTCATCGATGAATTTGGTATTCATCCATGTGAAGAGAAAATTCATATGATTGAAAAAACACACGCTCCAAAAAATGTTAAGGAGTTACAAGCATTCTTAGGATTACTGAACTTTTATGACAGATTTATGCCCCACAAAGCTACAATAGCAGAGCCGTTATACAGATTATTAGACAAAGATACTCATTGGCAGTGGAAAAAGGACCAACAGAAAGCATTTGAGTTATTAAAGAAAATGCTTACCAGTAAAGACACTTTAGTTCATTACGATCTAAAAAAGAAACTGATTATGTCTTGTGATGCTTCAGATTATGGGTTAGGTGCAGTTCTTGAACATGAGATGGAAAATGGCAATGTGAAGCCTATTATGTTTGCATCTAGAACAATGAATACACATGAACGTAATTATGCTCAGATAGACAAGGAAGCAGCAGCTATTATATTTGGATTAAAGTAATTTCATCAATTTATTAGTGGCAGGAAAGTGATTATAAAAACCGACCATAAACCTTTGTTGGGACTATTGAACCCAAGGAAACCTATACCGAATATAATATCTCCTAGAATGTTACGATGGGCATTGCTGATGAATTCATATGATTATAACATAGAATATGTAGAAGGAAAGAAACTTGGAAATGCAGATGCATTAAGTCGTTGGCCATCTAGTGAACAGAGTACAGAAGAGGAATTTTCAGGTGTATTATTGCTAGAAGAAACACCGTTGGACTTAGAGTTTACTGACAAGGAAGTAGCTCAATTCACAAAGAAAGACAAGATACTTAGCAAAGTCTTATACTGGATTCGTCAGGGTTGGCCTGCAAAAGTAGAAAATGATTTCAAGTTATTTTGGCAAAAAAGAGAAGAATTATCAGTATTTAAAGATTGTATTTTATGGGGAAGTCGAGTAGTTTTACCAGAAAAAATAAGACCATTGGTTTTGGAGGAATTGCACACAAATCATGATGGAATAGTTATCACTAAAGCATTAGCTAGAAGTTACTTTTGGTGGCCAGCAATAGACAAGCAGATAGAGAGTTTAGTTAAAGACTGTGAAACTTGTGCGGTAAATAGAAATATGCCATCAAAGGTCACTCATCATTGGATAAGACCAGATAAACCTTGGTCCAGGTTACATATAGATTATGCTGGACCTTTTCAAGGAAAAATATTTTTGATATTAATTGACTCCTATTCTAAATGGCCGGAAGTAAAAATTGTATCCGACATGAGCAGTATAACATTGATAAAAATATTAAGGGAAATATTTTCTGAGCAAGGTTTACCAGATACTGTTGTTAGTGACAATGGTCGAAGTTTTGCTTCAGAAGAGTTTCGTAAATTTCTTTCCTCTAATGGAATCAAGCAGAAATTAGTTGCTCCGTATCACCCTGCTTCTAATGGACAAGCTGAAAGGACAGTGCAAACTATAAAAAATAAAATAAAAAAAGTGACATCACAACCATGGCATGTAAGACTACCAAAGATATTATACGGTCTGCGTACTACACCCAGCACCGTCACGGGAACTTCACCTGCAGAACTATTAAATAATAGACGTTTCAGAACAAAATTAGATAATTTAAATCCTTTATCACATAAAGAAGATAAACAATTAGAGGAAATTGAAAACAATGAGAAAACTAGCGTTAGATCTTTTGAAGAGGGACAAAATGTGTATGTTAGAAATTATTGTGGAAGCCCACGTTGGCTTAAAGGGGTTATTGCAAAAAGAATTGGTATGTGTCGATATCAAGTAAAGTGGAATGGTAAAGTATTAATTAGACATATTAACCAGATGCAACCAGCTACTGGTTGGGAAAAAGTAAGTAACAAAAGACAAATGGTGACTATGAATAGTGATGATGATGATGATGATGGGAAACAGATAATATCATTACCACCCCCTGAGCAATGGGCTGAAATCATTGGAGTGTCAGGCCCAAAAGACATCACAATTCAACAAAGCTTAGAAGAACCATTTGCTGATGTTAGGAATAAAAGAGCAAGATCGTGGTCTCCAACCACAACTTCCCAACAACAAAAGAGATTTGCTTTAGACAACCAAGTTGGAATGGAGTCTGACGACAATGAATCTCTAGATATAGAGGTTGAAAGTGATTGATAACGCAGGAAGATTAAATAAGCATGTTAGTAATAGCTAAATAGTGTATATAATCAAAATAGTGTGTTAATGAGTGAAAATAAGGGATATTAAATGAAAGTGATCAGACTGACTCGTTGGGAAGGCATGTAGTATATTGAACATAGTGGGTAGTTAAATATAATGTTGATGTGAATGTTGTTGTTCATAATGGTGATGTGAGGGTAAAAAGAATATCTTCAGTCTGGACTGTCATGCACTAAAAAGTGTGCTCCTGATTTATATATTTAGATTATAGTGAGTATATAATATTGTGTATAAATAAAACTGGTAGGTATTCAACTTTACATGTTCATGTTAACTATTTTCTTTTTAACAGATTTATATAACTATTAAAATAAATTTAAGAGCAAATAAAAACACGTCTAGTCACTTATGCACTACCCACAAAATATAATAATGTATTTGCTACCTAAAAATAATGACACCAAAATACCTATGTATTCTGTATAAGATCCCAACATCCTGCCTTGTAGAAAACATATATGACCACCTAGGTAAACACTCTTTGCTAGCAACAGAGCAAAAAGGAAGTATAAAGACTTGTCTCAAACTGTAAAGAGCACCATATAATTGACACAGTATCTAGGGAGCAGGCATATCACAAATCTGAACTGATGAAGTGCGAGGACTGCATTCTACCACTGAAGGACTAACGATATACAAATGTTTTTTGGGTTGGATACGTGTAAAACTCTGATTGTCGATCGAGGTATGATACATCTATCTAACTTTATCATCTAACTTTATCATATCAAGGATTACCATTGTAATCTCAAGACATTTTTGGTACTGGTCGTAACGGGAAGAACACTTTTAAGGTAAAATTTATAACTTCGCAATACCCTTCGGAATAGTTAAGGGGCTTGAAACCGAGGTGGAGAGAAGTACTCGCATAATTATACGGTGTTTCGTCAATAAAATTGCATCTATCGCATATCGACCGTGAGGCCGCTACTAACTAGAACGAAAACATATTTATGGAGGTGTTCATGTTAACTATCTAGGATCAGTAGTTTCTACAAGAAATTACTTAAAATGTATTGTTAAAGCTGAAGTAGAAGATGTGGTTTGTCATCGGTGTTGGTAATTCCCAGAAGGAATTCAACATATAACAAGAGCATGCCAGGCCTTTGCTTCAACTAATTATACAAAGCGGCATAATGATGTAACGAAAATAATTCGTAGGGCTTTGGCCTGAAAGCACGGTTTGTTGAAGGAAGAAAGTCCCTACTGGCTTTATACGGTTCTGGAAAATGATGACATCCAGATATACTGGGACAGATCTGTCCTCAAATAGTTGCCCACAACCGGCCGGACATTATGGTTGTCGAAAATAAGGGAAAAATGGCATGGGTTATATATATATTGGTGTGCCTAATTTTTATAATACTTCAGCCTTACTCCACTGAAAATGTATCTAATTTCGAACCGCTTCTCGAAGAGATTCGGCCGGTTTGGAGACAAATCGAGTTCACTATTGTCCCTCTCATCTTCTCTATTATGGTAATTGTATTCAAACTCTTTACCACTTAACCGTTAAAACTAGGATTGCCGGAACATCATACAAAAAACTTTTATCCTCTACGTAACAGCTCTTGTAGGTAGGCATCTATCCATTTAAAATTTATGTCCTTAAAAATAACATCTTGCTCTTATAGGCCGATGTTATTAAAAATAACATCTTGTCTTTATAGGCCCATGTTATTTTTATAAAACCCATTAAAATGAAACCGAAAGCGAAATATATAATTACAATAATTTATTAGCTTTCAATAGCAAGTATCGTAAAGCCTAGCTCTGTCAGAAAAATAATAAAATAAAATAAACTACAAATAAAATAAACTACGTAACAATTTGGAATTAAGGTAGTTAATTAATAAACTAAAATAAATATTACATTTTTGTATTATTATTAATATAATAACAATACAAATATAAAATAAAAATATGATATGATATTATTATAAATGTATTACATATTTGTATAGAGGATATCTCTACTACCTTAATATCTAGTTGAACTATTATTGTTCAGAATTAGTTCCACAGTTTACTTTTTTACGTTTATCGTTTACTTACATCGTTAATAGTTTAAAAATACTAAATGTATTTTTTAATTATATGTTTCACCTTTTTTGACGACATTACGGTACTTAAATTGTAAAATGTCAAAATTGCCATTGGCAATGATTTTGGTGTTTTTTCTTTACAGGAAATCTGCATATCTTTTTTTAATGACAATAAAAACCTTTTCAACAACATTAACATATCATATGTAAGTATTTATTTGTTCCATTCGTGATTCTATAGTTCTATTTTATTGTTTACATTTCAGTATATTTTCATTATTATTCAGAACACATAACTTTTCTTCAAATATCAATTAACTTTATTTTATATTTATCAACCTGGTTTTTACTAGTTTTGAGATTTCACTATTTGGATAAAATAATTAGATTTATTCTAACCTGCATTTTGATTTCGTTACTCAGGCATCAAGATAACCACAATTAGTTTGAAGACATAATTTAAACTGAATAACTAAACAATAATTTGCATCAAAATATAAAAGATTAACCAGAAGTCGTGTAATCCCATTATGTAACATAATGTCAAATTTTTAAAATAGTACCTTAATAAAACTTCATTGCTATTTCTTATTTACGATCAGGACATAATTGTGTGATCTAAAATTTAATTCACTGACCTACATCCACATAGCACTAATTCCTGCAATGTGACATTTTCTTTCAGCATTTGTCCGAGATGATAGCATGCATCTTCGTTCAAGAAGTTAGATGTTAGTTCCAACCGACGAACATACTGGTTGTAGTTCAGTGCCTGACTCATAGCGCGAACACTGACCGGATTCACTCCGTAGTACTTTTGTTGGAAAAAAAAATATAATTATTAAAATAACTGGGCTGACTCCATTATAATTAACAGATATTTAATTTGGCAAAATATCCTATTAATCTTTCAATTATAGGTTTATTATTTTACAAATTAAAACAATTGATCGTCAGACTTTAATTTCATGGTTCCATAAAGTATGTCCGTAGAGAAGAACCGATAACAAACTCATACAGTCAAATTCATAATTGATATGTTAGAACCAGTTGGGCTTCAAGTTAACCGTGCTACCAAAAGACATACATATATAAACCATAAGTTTAAAATTTATCTGAAATATTATAATATTTTTTTATGTACTTCCAAAATATATATATCCCATATTACTACATTTTGTGTGAAACTATTTAGTTTTTTGAAATAAGGAGTATTTTATTATATTTACTAAAGTGTTGATCTACTATTCCCAACTAAACCCACGGAGCTTTGAATAAGGTATGAGTTCTGTTACCGGCGACTGTAGTGAAGGCAATAAAGTTTTCTATCCTTTAAACAGCTTGCTGCTTGAATTGTAAATGATGGTGCTTACTCTCAAATCAATGGTTTCTTCACGGAGACCTCGAAAAAAGCTCCTCACTGGGATTACTTTCATTTCTTCACACAAATCTAGATAAAGCTCTTGCCCATCCAGTGGATATATTTTTTTTTCTTCTGTATAACAAAGAAAAGAAAAAGATAAATAATAAAATGTAAATTTTATATAACTAAATATAAACCGAACCTTGTAAATAAAATAGTGGATAGACCATTAGTAAAGTCATTAAAAAAAATAGATATCAAATATATTTTTTTATTTATTAACAATGTATAATAAATGTAAACTTTCTCAATACTATAAGATGGGATTCAGCACGAATCTTTAAAAGCAAAGGAAATCGCTTTTAGTGCAATAATAGCTTTCTCAATAACCTGTTCTTGTTTATTTGAACTTTTTCGTGGCATTAAATTAAATACAGTATCCTAAAAACTTTCCATAGTAACGAAATACTTTGAGATAAGTTTTAAGACTTAACAAATTTAAAGATTGTGGTAAATATGTAAATATTTTAGGTTCATTCTTTTCATAAAAATATACCTATTACTAATATACAGTATAAACGTCATAAAATACTGTTTTCATAATTAAGAAAAACAGTAGAAAAATCATTGCTCTATATGTCACCTGGTTCTAGCAGCGCCTTCCTAATTCCTGGGTCCTTAATACCCGGATAAACATAATAAGGGTGCCTCAAAATTGAACTAGCTGACATTGGAATATATTTTGTACAAATTTCTCCGCTGCCTGGGTCATATAAACCCTGTTTGTACATAGCTACTTTATGTCTTATTGGAGGTAAGGAAATCAACGATAACCATTCTTCCATTGGTGGCTCTGAGGATGAAGATGATGATGCAATTTCACCCTGGAATACGGTTTGCATTCGCATTTTGACGGACAGGTCAGAAGCCGATGATGACATTTTACATTTAAATCTAATTATCTACTTATATTAATTGAGTTTCCTTATATTAAATAGATTTTTATATAATTTTGGTATTTTGTATTTTATTATTCAGACAGTTTTTTTTGTTAGGTTATGTCACTGCCTTCAAAAGAAATATCGATTGGTCAAATTAAAAAAAAACTTGTAATAAGGTTACATGTACCAGCAGGTCATAAAAAGAAGGCTGATATTGACTATTATTCGAAAATTATTTAGTGTCCGCGCGCTATCAATAATAATAGTTATTGAAAATAAAAAACAATAATAGCCAACATGGTAATCTCTATTGAGATAACTACTCTGTTACTTTTTACTTAACAGAAAGCGTGTAAAAATTATGATGTACAAATTACAATGCCCTGATCCCAAATAATAAGGATAAGGACATGTGAATGAGTATTATTATAAATGAGGAATGTTCTTTCAATTTATTATATACATACAAAGGTTTATATGGATGAAGCGAAATTAAAGGTAAAATTGAAACAGCGGGTAATAAAAATCATTTAGTGTCTATAGACTATACAGTCGGCGTCGCCTTAAGCAAAAAACTTGGTATATGCAATATCGCGCTGAGTCAACATTTGTGGAAGCCGCTGCACCAATGCTATGAGTTTCCAAATGAGGCGTCGACTAAATACACGACTGTATGAAAAACGGCTGTATGAAGATAATAATTTGTTAACCTTCTTCAGATCCAAAAAAAAAATTTAATCTACCTTGTGGCAAAGAGTTTTTTATTTATATGTGACGTATGATAAATATTTTACAGATTATATAAAAGCTCTAAATATTTATATAAAAAAGACTGTTTTGTAAGTTACCTTATATTTTTTTATTTGCCAAAATAATGAAGTCAAGATTTCCCAAAGAACGCGAGTTCGAGTCCCTGCCCTTTTCTGGTATATTTTTCATTCTCTATTTACTGAAATTTTAATATGCCTAAATTGTTATGGCTATACATGTTTAAATATATTTTCAAAATACTTGAAATTTGTTAAGAGTATTGAACTAGTGTTTAATGTATTTAAGTTAGTAACCAAATAATTTAGAATTTGAGTTTTACTTCAAATAAAAACAAAAAACAACATGACGATCCTGCTGATTTTTTGTCACTTGATCTTCTCAGATTTTTAGGAATATTTTTTTCGAGGTAGATAGATTCGATCTGTCAACTTTGATTCATGGAAATAATCAGATTTTAATTTAAGATACGTTTCTCTCGTGCGAAAATCGCATTGAGCACTGAAGACATATTGTTATTTTACATTATTTTTACATAATAATATTATTGCAGCCTGAATTTGTTTTCGTAACAAAATATAAACATTGACTATCATTATTAGCATATCTTGTTATTAAACTCAATTACAAACTAAATAAAATAAAGAACATTTGAAAAGCTATATAAAATATTATTTAAAGAATTTTATATGTTAAGAAACTCCAAACTGTATTCTAGTCATAATTCATATTTCTTGTCCTTAAATTTTGCGGCAAGTTCTTATATGGAATGCAGTTTATTTCTATTCAAATTTTAAATACGTGAAGCATATTACTTCCAATTTCACATCTTAGTAGACCAAACCAAAAAACATGTGACTACGAAGAACTTTAAAATCAAATCACAAGTTTAAAAAAACAAACTAACACAAGATGTTAAAGGTATGGCACTAATTAGAAGTTCGACAGGGAAGGTTTCAACAAAAGCTTTGTGAAAGTTAGTCAAACATCTATACAGAATGTTTTGTTAGATTTTCAAATTAAATACGACCAATATGGTAATATGTAATTTTATCAAAGTACTAAAAAACAACTTGGAAAAAAAAAACAAAATATAATTATTTTCTTTACGAGATTATAAGACCATTGTGTGACTAAAGTAGGTAACTAAAAGTAATTGAACTTTATAAATTAGTTACATTTGTGAAGTTATTTCAATGCTCCTAAGACTTATAATTAAGTCAGCAAGTCAACACGTTGACCACATATCTGCGATTTCGATTAAATCATTGCTGCATACACTACATAATATATTACACAATGGACTAATGCAGAAGTTAATTATGTCCGTGCTCCTAATAGAGTAAATATTTTGAATTCAGGCGTGTATTTAAAGTACTACAGTGAACTACTATAAGAGTGTGTCTTAGCGGTATTAAGTCTTGTGTAAATTAATGAAGTCCAGAAACCATCATCACCTTTGTGACACTGTTAATACAATTGTGTTTCTTAATGACTCATTATTATTAAATATATTTTTATTAGGCTATTTATTCACGTTATCTATAATAATACGCAATAGATACACTTTGATGGAATAAAAAATCTCATATTTTGGAGGATACATATTCTTGTTTTGCGAATAACATTCAGCATCACAGATTTAATATAATAATGTACGTAGTTTAGTGCTATCGTCATTGTAAAACGTGATATATCCTGGCTGTTAATACAAGTGCAATATCCTGTTCGAATGCTGGTGGAGCACATATAGCTTGATAATTTAGTTTCTACGTCTCTAGAATTGTTTCGATTACATTAACTGATTTTCTATTTGCTTTTAAGATATTACCTACCTACTTCTTGATATTTACATTTAATTAAATACATGAACGTCGTATAGCCTAAGGGTTAAGTGGAAAGATAATAAAATTTCCTAATAATCAGTGTCATTGGCATTTTGGCGCCAATTATAAATTGTAGGATTTACCTCTTAAGATCGTAACTGCATGTGATAATCGAGGTTCTGTTCCCAGAGTGAATGAAAACTACCCCATGCGACGCCATGTTTGTAAAATTTTATTGAAGTGAAACTTCTTTATCGGGGTTGGAAAAAAAATTAGTGTAACATTTTTTCGTTAAGGTGACGTTTTTCGCTACGCGCCAGCTTTTTTCGTATAGCTTCATCTCTTTTACACCATGTTGCTATGGAAATACCAAATAATCAAAATGACAAGTATGTGGATTACAAAACACAATTTACATTAACCAAAAATAAAATTACCGGATTAGAGTTTTATAATTAAATAATGAATTGTGATTACATACTGGACAATACGATTTTATGGACTTGCTATTGAAACTAATAAATAAATTCAAGATTATAACATGAAGAAGAAATTATGAAATATAATTTATAATATTTTTAAAATACATTGATTGTCTGAAATAGAAGAAGTAAGAATGAAAAGAAATACGAGTTTTGGCTGAGAAATGGAGCATTGGGGTCCTGATCTTTACAAGGTCTGTTTTGCTATACCTAGAATGAACAACAACTCGAAACAGCAGAAACCATGATGAAGAATAATTTTATTTGTGATATAGGGGCCTACCATGAACTCTTAAAAGCTATCATAGTTTTAAGACGTTTCGTAGCAATATTACAATAATATTACTTTGATTCGTACCATGAACTTTATAAAACAATATTGTTTTATTCCTGCTTAGTGACGTAGACGTGACGTAAATGAACGAATGCTTTTCTATTCCTGCAATAGGAGAGAAAGAGACATCACTTTTATTTCGTATAGCTTCATCTCTTTTACACTATGTTGCTATGGAAATATTAAATAATTAAAATGACAGGAATGTGGATTTCAAAACAAACAAACCAAAAATAAAATTATCGGATTAGAGTTTTATAATTAAATAATGAATTGTGATTATATACTGGACAATACGATTTTATGGACTTGCTATTGAAACTAATAAAAAAATTAAGATTATAACATGAAGAAGACATTATTTAATATCATTTATAATATTTAAAATGAATTCAGTGTCTGAAATAGAAGAAGTAAGAAAGAAAAAAATACGAGTTTTGGCTGAGAAATGGAGCATTGGGGTCCTGATCTTTACAAGGTCTGTTTTGCTATACCTAGAACGAACAGCAACTCGAAACAGCAGAAACCATGATGAAGAATAATTTTATTTGTGATATAGTGACGATCCAACATGTTAAGAAGCCTAAAATTATTATTTTTAAAGTGGATTGTGTACATTTGTCTGTTTTTATGTACTTATGTGTTTCTTTTATGAGAATATTATACGTCAGAAACAGTCGATTCACTTCTTACGTTTTAATTAATTAATATTAATGAAAATTATGACGTTTTTCTGTTACGCGCCATCTTTATTTCTAAGTCACATTTTCCGTTACGCGCCATATTTGAAGTGAAACTTTTTTATCGACGGATGGGAGAAATTTTATAGCAATTTCAAAAAATTGTAAAGTTTTTCTGTTACGCGCCATCTTTATTTTTGCTTAAACTTTATCTAATTTAGCTTAATTCGCCATTCCTGTAAAGCTGTAATTAGTGAATCATTTTTCAAAAAAATATGTGATAAAGAAGTTCACTTCTTACATGTGTACAATAATACACACACACATAATTTTATTTATGTTAATAATATATACACGTTTCGTTCAAGCAACCTATGGTTTATACAACAACGTATATGTTTTAAAGACATACTATCGCATCCTGAATTCTGTCATGCTATTCTTATTTGATACTAGCTTTTGCCCGCGGCTTCGCACGCCTTAAATTCGTAGTACAACAATTCCCCCTTCTTTTTTTTGTTTTTTCTTCTATATGACTTATTTTAATTGATACAATCAAAATTACGACATCGGCAGACATCGCTCACTGTCAAAAGTATATTTAAAGTTTTTAATAAGGATACAATATTAGATGCTGTAATTATTTTTATACCTCTCTTGTTTTTACTTAAAAGTCCATTTAAATACTTCTTAAACAGAGTACCTAATAACCATTCTAACTATATAGCACACTTACAGATTTTCATTGAACATAATCAAAATATTACCATGTAAACTTATGCAATTCTGAGCTACACAATCGACGTTATTTTCACCATCAACTTGCAGGTCTAGTTTTATTAAAAAAAATCTATTTTCAATGATAAACATTCAGTTAGCTATATGCATTTACAAAATTTTCAATACTGAACATTCACAAAAGCCATTTTTGAGACGGTTTGCACGGTTCCATACCAGAGTGTGCCGGTAGACCGTACCGCCGCAAACGCGAAGACCCTATATTTCAAATCTGTAATATCTTCGAAAATATTCATTAAAATTACATGCTGTAAGAAGCTATATTGTTTCATATTAAATGTAAAGTGTATTTAAGTTACTTAATTAGATAAGGATTAAAGCTGTATTTCTTGAAATCGCTTCGTAGATTACCTATTATTTATCGTAAAAAGTAAAAGATAAATATTTGCTATTGTGGGTTATCCCTAAGAAATAAACATATACCATCGCGGATTTCCTTTTAGAACTTTTTAAGGTATACAATACTCGGAACATTATTTTGATCTATCTCGTGGAGTTCTCGCAAACATAAGTGTTTGTTTAAGACTTCGCATTAGAAATCTTGAAATTATCAGTGGTTCTCTGATATACCTACTAAGCATGGTATAATACATATAAACCTTCCTCTTGCATCACTCTATCTACCTATTAAAAAAAACTGCATCATAAACCTTTGCGTAGTTTTAGAGATTAATTGTTAACAATTTTATACATCATAAGTTTAAAATTTTAATACACAATGCGACGATTGGGTAATTATTACATACTGTTCGAAATAAAAAAAATATAAGTTATAATAGTATTACGTGCGTGGTACCTTACAAATTTCGTGCAGAGCTAGCCTGCCGCGACCTATACTTTAGACTTCTTACAAAATACAGGGTTTTTTTTTGTTTCCTTTATTCTGAGTTATTTATTAAAGATTTCTGAAAAATCGTAGAACAAATGTTGTTGGAATTGATGTAGAGAGGCTGCCTGCAAGAGGTAGTCAACTAATTACAAATAACCCTGTATATTCCCGAAAACTGCATCCAAATCGACTAATCCGTTTCTGAGATTAGCGTGCACTAACATACAGACATTTAGACGAACAAAATGAAATAAACATTGTTTTGGGTTCTCTTGCTTATATATAAAGGTCCCCCTGTATGAATTTTTGAAAATATTTTTTTTTCGTGTTGTGTACGCAACTGAATGACAAACAGATAAACAGACAAAGATTTAAAAAATGCTGAAAATGGATTCTGTTAGTTATTACTTTTCATCCTGGTATATTTTTTTAAATATTTTTAATGCACAAATACTACTCCTCCACAGATTTATTACATGTATAGAATAAGATTTTGATGGTACGTATTACGTCATTGACATAAATAGTCATAACTTTTTATTTATTAACCGATTTAGATGAAATTAACACTAAATGTTAAGTGAAGACTGTGATAATAAATTCCTGAAAACCGCATTCAAATTGGTTAAGCCGTTTCTGAGATAAGCGTGCACAAACATACAGACATACAGACATACAGACATACAGACATACAGACATACAGACATACAGACAAACAGACAAACTGAAAAACCATTGTTTTGGGTTCTCTTGCTCTTATAAAGCCCCACAATGTTTTTTTTTTTTAATTCCATGTACAGGAATGGCTCAGTGACGATTTTATTATATGTATAGATCACTGTCGAAGATTCAAAAGCATTTTAAATTTAGCATTCACTTTTTTTCTCAAGTTTATTTTGAAATAGTGCTGAAAGTTTTTGCCTCCTTCTAGTTTGTTGCTTTCATGGATAAATGTGAATCATCATCAAATATATAAATGTAAATATTTTGAACTGCTGGGTTGTAGTGACATAAAGATAATATTTTTAATTTCAACATGAAGTTTTTAATTAGCTATTACTTTTATATTGTTTACTGTTTAATATAAGAAAAAAACTTGAAACCTTACAAAGCTCGTCAGAGACATAATAAATAATTTGTGAGAAATGATAACATCAGACACTCCTAATCAAATTGCGAGGTACTCAAACGGTCTCACGCAAAAGCATGTGTTTATATATTTTACAATGCATATTTTATAGGTATTTTAAATTTTAACACGCAGATATTTAGTTATATACTAGTAGTATATCCTTTACCTCAGGAGATAGAAACGATGAATAAAAAAGATATATATATTTTAATATTGTAATACCCCATCGCTATATTTTAACTTTATCTCAAATAACAAGTAACAGCTATGTATATAAGGGGATATACATTAGATCCGGTATTTGACCTGACTTCCTAAATTGAATTTACTTGAATAGAGTGCATTCCGTCACTCTGTTAATCGTGCCATATCAGAGTATAATTTGGTTATTATACAAATAAATATTAACCAGTCTAAAATATTTAACCAAAATAATCAAATCTGGAAAGATTATTTAAATCTAAGAATATATGAACGATAAAGATAATTTATTCAAAGCAAGTTTAATTCATTAGTATTTCGAAACCAGTTTCAAGGATCGAGTTTAGATTTAATTAAATAGGGTTGCAATTGTCTCACGATGGTGTACAATCACAGTGTAGAATTATCTGCATTTTTGGCAAAATAAATAACCAAATATGTACAAGCTTTGTCGTTCATAACATTTTCTCAAGATCGAGAATGTCTATAATTAATTTAGACTAATATTAAAACATTTTACTTTAAACACTTAAAACGTAATACCTCCAAATGATGCATGCGCTATATTTTTATTTTAAATCGGCAAAATATTTGGCTAACACACACAATAATAACTAAAGTATAGAAGTAACCTAAATTTAAAGACTTAAATTGTAGGTAACACTTGTCCTTTTTTTCATACGGTGAAAAAATAATCATGAAAGAAACAAATCTAACGTTGTCAGAATATCAAAATGTAGGTACAACTTATCGTCAACTTGTCGTCATTTGGTCAAAACTATGGGGGATAATTGAAAAGGACTTGAGTGGATTATCTGGAGTAAACTTATTGGGATGTAGCTTATACATTTTGTCTCTGTTTGATGTCGGTTGTAAGCACAGTCTTAAAAACACTATAGGTTCTATCATAGAGATTAAGATCGATATCGTTGACTATTATTGTGTACTTATTGAAGTCGTTGCGTTGGGGGACCGTTTTACGAATGTTGACGATGGTGTTCATTACAACGTTAACCATTGTGGACTTGAGACTATACGTTTCGATATCGTAATTTTTTTTTGTTTATCTTGGTAACTTACTTGCATTTTATTTTTTCCTTTATTAAAAGGTCGTCCGACGCAATGATTTCCATAAGTACATATTAATATTATTTTTATTCTTATTAGAGGTCTTTTTGTATCGGAGTTTTTTTTATTTTTTTTTTTCTGCTTTCTAAAGTTATGTTACTGGTTTCTTAATTGTACTAAATGAAACTACAGACACGCAAATTTCCAGTTGTTTAAGTATTTCTATTAATCTATCCTAATATTAGAAAGAGGACAGATTTGTTTGTCTGTTTGAATTGAATAGGCTCCGAAAGTACTGGACGGATTTTAAAAAATCATTTAGTATTAGAACCCTACATTATCCCTAATGAACATATGCTATATTTTATAATCATCATCATCACCATCATCACTAATATTATAAAGAGGAAAATTTTGATTGTTTGTTTGTTTGAGTTGAATAGGCTCTAAAACTACTGGACCGATTTAATAAAATGTTTTACTTTTAGAATCCTACATTATCCCTCTGATGAACATAGATTATATTTAAAACAAGAAAAAATAAGGATCCGCGTGAAAATTTCGACAATGTAATAAATTAAAAATGTATGTATGTATTATATAGACATATACGAATATTAATAACTATAAACATTTAGAGTTAAAATGATTGACAATCACTAATAACATTATGATGAAAGGATTTATATTATCACTAGCTATTGCCCGTTACTCTTTATGACTACGACCATAAGCCACCTAAATATATTTTTTACAGTCTACGTGGACGCTGTCACTGTTATCCCTTATAAAGTACTTTACCTGAGTAAATAAGTGTAAAAACATTTTGGCCTACATAACAAGGCTTTTTTTCCTATATAGCGCAAGCGAAGCCTCTGGGAATAGGTAATGATTTCAGAAGAACCTTTCAACAATATAACGTCAATATCTTGGATACGACTGTTTCTATTTCGACCAGTCATAGCTAAGAACCATCTCGACGAACACAGCTTTCGATTAAAAAAGTCGCATTGAAATCCGTCCACGCATTTGGCTGCTACATTGCCACAGATAGACAAACAGATACACTGATTTTATTTTTTTTTTAACTGATTCTGGTACACAAATAAATAAATATATAAATACACAGATACACAGATCGACAGGTCAAATTAATAACACCCCTCCACCACCACACACCACCACCACACCACCTCTTTTTATTCGGGGGTAAAAATAGGTCTAAAAAGGATGAAAATAAAATTAATATGTGCTTATTCAAGTTGTTCCGTCGGGGGATCGTTAAATAAAGGAAGAATTCAAAATGCATGTAAGTTACCAACGCAAATAACGAAATAACAATATCAAATCGCATAGTCATAAGCGCGACGCAACGACTTCAATAAATCTATAATCATATCATTATTTTTATCCTTCTTAGACGTATTTTTGTATCGGGGGTTTTAGATTTTTTAAAGCCAGGCTAAGAATATTTGCGTCGCTTTTTTTTTGTAATACAAATTTTAAATATAACCGTTCTAATGTCATTAAAAACAGCCAGATCTAAATATTACAGACAAAGAATTTTCATTACAAGTTACCACCCATAGGGTAAAGTCGTGCCGTAAAGCAACCTACTCGTGTTCCGGCACGTTGCTCGATGAAGCCGTAAATGGGAAATGGTTCTGAACAGCTGCGGTGCGTTGGCGAACCGGTTTGACGTCGACTTAATGTTTGTTTTGTCGGGGGTTTAGTAAGGGGGTTTAGTAGGGGGGTTTAGTAGGGGGAGGGTAACGGGATCCGAAAAGACGGCTTTCTGCTGGCTGCCTGCAGATAGTTAGGGGCCCAATTAGTAGGTTAGCCACCTACGAAAGACTGCCCCGCCAGCTACGAAAAATCCCAGGGCGGCTCCATTGTGCTGGTTGGCGACCAGAAGAGGAGACCCGATGGCGATCCCTGGGAGGGTTCGGGCGTTCCCGCAGTCTCCTGACTAGCATCCTAGTGGTAAGATATCACAAATTTCGACGTCGGGTTCGATACGTACCGCCTCATTCAACTGCCATTTCTCATCCCTATTACCTTTTGATTTTTTTTATGAAGAAAGTCGAAAAGAAGATTTTTTTTACAGCGGTTGCACTCCTCCTCATTTAAAGTGCACTTTACTAATATCAGGGGTTTGCGCTCTAATATCTTAGCTGTCCATCACCACCTGGAAACAGAGCAGCCACACATTTTCTTTTTGACAGAGATGCAGATACAATGTCCTTTGAGCGCTGCGCACCTGAATTATCCCGGTTACACGTTAGAGCACAACTTTTGCTCACGTGCCTGAATTTGTGTGTATGCGTGGAACGACCTCTGTAACCAGTGTCTCCATCATCTTGAAGATTTCATCATCATTCATTCAACCCATTTTTTCATCTCCATGGGTTTTACCGACATTTTCAACAATTTTAGAAACTACATAATTTAAGTTACAATTTATAGAAATAGGAAAATTGTATTTGAATAATTGTTTTGACAGCAGACTGAGTTGTCAAAGCATGATCGAGCCATCTCCTACATCCGTAACCATGATAATCACTAACGTATGTGTATGTATCCGAGGGTATACCTAATTGTTCAATATCTGCACAACACAAGCTATATTCATTACAAAACTCAATTAATTTTTTACCAAATAATGTACCAGGACGAGCATTACAATCACCCAGTATAAAAACACCTTCGGTCTCATTTACTTCTATTATTGAAATTATGGTTGCTAATATACTAGTAAATTCTGGCAAGTTATCAATACAATCTCTCGGCATATACACCGAGAAGACCAAAGCAAACCTATTATTATCTAATTGAATATGTATTCTACATACTTGAGAGTTGTCACCACAGTCCAACACGACCACATACGTAAACATGTCCTTCCGCCACAAGAGCGTAACGCCCCCGTGAGGGTGTCCTCGCAGGACACCAGCCAAAGTATCCACCGCACTCGTTCTCGTAAAACATACTTTATCATTTATGGTAGTCAAATAATTTAAGCCATGTCTCTTGCAAAGCTATTACGCTACATATTTTACAAAAGACTTTTACATATTGCATTGAACGTTTCACCGGCTTACAATTAAAACATATATTTATTTAAAAAAAAAGTGTATTTTTTAATATTATGTATATATATATATATATATACATATGTATATGTATATATATAGTGAATGTAATATAATAATATATGTAATGTAATACAATATGTATATATATATATTATATATATATATATATTCACTATACTGACTTATTTAATGTAACTGACGATTCAAAAGTGCGTGAATTTCCCATATATATTTATATATATACAGGGTTATTTGTAATTAGTTGACCACCTCTTGCAGGCAGCCTCTCTACATCAATCCTAACAACATTTGTTTTACGACTATTCAAAAATCTTGATAAATAAGTCAGAACAAACGAAACAAAAAAATTTTTGCTCCCTCGGTTATTTATTGCTCTGTATTTTGTAAGAAGTCTAAAGTATAGGTCGCGGCAGTCTATCTCTGCACGAAATTTGTAAGGTACCACGCACGTAGTACTATTATAACTTATTTTTTTTTTGTTTTTTTTGGAACAGTATGTAATAATGACCCAATCGTCGTGTTGTGTATTAAAATTTTAAACTTATGATGTATAAAATTGTTAACAATTGATCAAGGTAAAATCACATTGCAGTGATCTTTGTCCCAAGCAATTCAGGGTGGTATCGTAATCGTCCAAGAATTTGTTTTCCAATAATATTTTTCACGATCTCCACTCTATGTTCAGTTATGGAACATAAATAAATAAGAAGACCCACACGATAGAAAAATAATATTTACAAATTAACAAAATACAAATAAAAGCTGGTAATTAGCTGGCGAAGTATAAGGCAAGTGAGTGTCTATCTTTTTCAAAGTGAGGTACTCGAAGAACCATTTGCATTTCCCCGGCCTATACGGACCCCGCGGACACCGTAGTGCTATAGTAGTTTTGCTTACACTTAAAACTGCATTTATACTCATCAATTTTTAATAAATAATAATTCATTAAATTTACAATAAATATATTTTTTAACAATTATAATGAACAAGAAGAACATGGGGAGTTTATTATTTCGTTGAAATATCTTCGAGCTCGTTTTTATCGTTTTCGAAGATAACGTCATGGGAAAAAGCTAGTATTAGATAAGATGAAGCTTGTGTTATTATTATAAGTATAATAGTGATTTATAAGATTTTCCTCCAAGATTCCCGTTAGTAAAACTATTATTAACGAGGTAAAGCACAAAGAGAAATTCCATTCTCCCGCTTAAGCGCACCTCGACCAAATTCCGGACAAAATGGACTAGCTCGAGATCTTAAAAGGCTCTGCCTACTTATTTAATCATGTAAAAGATATTTTTATTATTTTATTTTATTGTTTATTGCTGGAAAGTCGATTAATGGAAATGTATTTAAGATTTAAGTACTTTGGTACTTTATCTTACACAGTCGTTATTATCTATTAGATTTTAAATATAACAGTTTTTAATCATAAAAAAATAATCGTAATGTAATAATTGCATCGTCATATACTTATAAATATATTATGTAGTTTTCTTAAAAGGTGTTATAAATATGAATGAACGAGCCGCGATCGTTGTCAAAATTAGACGAGTGTTAGTTATTCTAAATTTATACCACGTTGAAATTGAAATCAGTAATTGCAAAAACATAATTATAAATAATATATTTCTACCGCCACAACAACTTCAAATAAAAGTTATATCTCAGACAGCAGAAAGAATATATAAGTACACAGTTTTTCACATCAGTATCTGACCGAGTGTTGGAGGAATAATGATAGCAATCAAATAAAAAAAACAAAGTCAAGAAGATAAAATCTCAGCAAGGAGATGAAGATTTATATCATACATTGTAAAAAAATAATTCTTGCTTAAACATAACAAAATAATTAAAAAAAATGATTGTAACTAACTACCATTGCAGGATGGAATAAAAACGCATTCTAATAAATTCTTGAAACCCATCTCTTTGAAACGGCATTGGGGTGGCTCGAGAGTTAGATTAATCTTGACAGGATGGAATCTTGCTGTGTAGAATAATTAAAACTAAATGTCATATTAATACACATCTATTTTTTATTATAACGTATAAGAAGTCCCTGTGTGTAATAAAATTATAGACTGAATTAATGTATTATTGTTGTGTATAAGACAAAACTTTTAATATATAAGTATATTTAACATATAGGCAGATAAATAGTATGGCGGAAAAAAAATCAAGAAAATACTTAAAATAATAATAATAATAAGTCTTTTATTTTTATCCATAATTTAACGTGATTGTGTTTAACATAATATAATAACTTATTATTTTATATATATTTTTTTTAAGTTAAGACCCCTGCTGGGTGAAGATACAGTTTCCAGATGGATCTATTGTTAGCTTTCATGGCTTTTAGAGAAGAGTCTGATTTTAATATTTTTTTTTAGATTCCAAAACTTGCTCCATGTCATATTTATTCTTCTGCATATCTCTTCTTCGTATCTGGTGTAACTGAACCCGATATTTTAGCCATGACATTATGGGTAAATGTTAATATAAATATAATAAATTTATATAAATATAGAATGAAAAGTAAACCGACTCGAAACACCCGCGACCTATGGGAAACCGTCCCGTGAATAATTAATTCTATATGTGACCGTCTTTAGCAAGACGGTTTCCCAGAGGTCGCGGCTTCGAATCCCTGCCCGTGTCGGTTCATTCTATATTTATATAAATTTAAATAAGCTTAACATGGCTATAAATGTTTATAGATATTTACATATACTACATAGATATTATAATTAATGTATATAATACTGGTTGTTGATGATTATCAACGCCTAATATCTGCGATATTATTATGAAAGACTTCTATTTCCTACTACTTCTATTTCCTACTACTACGAAGGGCGCCAAGAGAACCCACTTAGATATTGCGTTTGTTGTGTTCTGAAATGGAAAAAAATATTTATCTAGAAATCCTATGGACAGTGATTAAAAATTCTTTGTCTAATTTATGTAAAGTTAATACACTGTATGAAATGCGTTTAAATGAATCAATTGAATCAAGATATGAATGTTGTGCGAAAAAATGTACATGGTAAATTAGGGCGCCACCACTAATTTCATGGATTATAGAAGACAAAGAAAATGTAGACATATTGCGCCGACGTCACATAATTAGTATAGCAATCAAATCATGGCTTTGTCAAAATTTTTGTTGTATATGGGACTTAAAATATGCTTCATCCAAGATGGAAGGTGTTTTTCTATCTGGCCATAAAACCCCTTCCTATCTCTCCGGAGACTGTACTTTATACAATCCAAAAAATTATATATATATATGTATACATATATATATATATATATATATATATATATATATATATATATATATATATATATATATATATATATATATGTATACTATATTTAGTTCTCCGATTTTATTTTACCAAAAAAATATGGTACCATTACAAGTAAAACCGCTAAACAAAGGAATAAATCAAAATGCAAGTAAATTACCAAAGCAAACAACAAAATAACAATATCAAATCCTATAGTGTAAGTCCTCATTCATTAACTCGGAAAATTTCGTTAAATAGACAACGTCGTCAAAGTACGTACAATGGTCCTCCGACGCAATAACTTCAACTACATAATAATATTATTCTTATCCTTTTTAGAGGTCTTTTTGTTTCGGGTATTTTTAATTTAACTTTTCATATAAACGTTTTAAGTTTTCTTATATAATATAAAATATTCGTGATACGATATTATTAATATAAAACAATTGGTAATGTCAGTTATTTTAAAAATAAAAAAAAAACATTTAGATCGGAGTAAAGTCAACAAATTATTATCTTCATACAGCGGTTTTTCATACACTCGCGTATTTAGTCGACACCTCATTTGGAAACTCATAGCATTTGTGTAGCGGCTTCCACAAATATTGACTCAGCGCGATATTGCACATACCAAACTTTTTGTTTGAAGCAACGCCGAGTGTTTAGACTATAGACATTTTATAATTTCGATTTAGTGTGTTTTTGACCTTTACTTTCGTTTTCTTTATATTGATCTTTATGGGTTCAAAACATATTTATTTTTATTAATAAAGCTAAACAACCACCTACCTACTAAAACTAATAGACAGATAAACAAACAGGTAGACGGACGTACAGAGAGATAGCTTGACAGCAAAGTTTTTGATATAGGTTTCTGTTTTTACTTTTTGGGAAAGCTAAAAAAGAATATATATAAATAAGATGACAAATGACAAAACGGATGATATTCCTAAATAAATTGGTCTTTTATTCTTTCAATAAGTACTTATGATTTAACTAACTTCAAAAACAAAACAGTAACAATTGATTCCAACACGTCATACTACCAAAAAATATTTTTGAAGTTAGTAACGAGTTTTAGTAATTTTTAACAAACAGACATCATATTATTAGTGATCAGCTTGAGTTCAACAAACATACATTGAATCTATCTTGAGAATGAATAACCATATCATAAAGTTTCATAAAATTTTATTAATATTGTGGAAAATAACTGTTTTATAAATATTCTTATGTTTATTTAGATTTTTTCTTTAATATGAAAGCAATATTGTATATCATTTATGGAGTTTATAAATAAGAAGTTGCAAAGCTCTAGCCTCTGCCATTAATTCTAATATATTTTTTCTATATTCAGCGATAAGGATTATCCGACCAAAAACACAACATATAAAACATCCAAGTCTTGCAACTCAATCCATTAACTACAAAAAAGGTTGAGGTGTTACGGAAAACCAAGTTATTTTAATTCGCAAATATGGAAGTATCTGTTACTTGGCAATAACAAATAGTATTATTTACTTAAATATTTTTATTCGATCATGTAAAACAAAGGGGGTTATTTCAAGAAACATCAGAGAAAGTCAATTTATTTAAGCCAGTAACTGACTAGTATACAATTCACTGGACTTGTTATTCATGCAATTCATGTGATCTAAATGAATAACTAACTATTCTTGGATAATTGTAATTGAATTACTATTCCTTCCAACTAGTACTTTAAAATAATTTTAACGTAATATGTCTCTGTAATTCGTCACAGTAACGATAAAGATGATATTAGAAAATATATACTAATACAGAACAAATCAAACCAGACATAAATTACTTTGAAAAATTCAAGGCTTGTGTTATAAAGAAATCGGTTCGGAATTTCGTAGTTATACTCGCATTTATCGTAAAGTAGGTAACTACATAATTAAACAGTTATGTTAAAAAAAATATATAAAAAATTGGTAAATCTTGAATATATTACCTTTTTCTAGGAAATCTGGTGAAAACGAAACCCTGATTCGAATTCCGGAATATTTCAGTTTTACTTTTTTATAGGATAAACACTAACTAAATTCCAAATATGAAGCTGCTATAAGTAGCTCAGGATTTTGATGATCAGTGAGTCAGTGAGTGACTAAACTAAAGAATTTCGACGTACGATATTTCAAAAGCTATATGTACAAACATAATGCCATTTTCGTTGATAGCTAAATGGAATGTATTCTCTTAATAACTTAAGGCTCAGACTTTTAGCTTTATTCGTTTTGAAGTTATAGAGGGGTCAAAAGAGCACTAAATAACTTCGAGAAAAGGATGTTACAGCAATGCTTTTTTGTTTCATAGTGTTTGCTTGACTTGGCGGGTGCCACAGCTACGCCCTCAGATGAATCTGTAATGTATTTAATATTACCTCCACATTGATAATAACTTAATAATAATAATAAATAATAGAAAATCATAATAAAAAATTATAATGATTCTATTTACCAACTTTACTTTTCAGATCGATCGAATTTAATGTGCCAGCCTGTATCGTAAATGGGACACGACGTAAATTCTATCGCGGTGCGACCGGTGTCATCCACTCCTACCACCTCAGCTGATGTGCATTGTATGGATCATGGGTTATAATTGTTTATAAAATAACAAGGAAAGTAACCTTTAAACAATATAAGGTTTAAAAATGGTATTAAGTACAGATTTATTTCTTAGTCTTTACATAATTTATACGGAAATAAGTTATAAAATTCCTTGCCACATATTAGTAGAAAACCTACAAATATTAAATTAACTAAGGATGTTTACTATTTGTCTCTGTATGTTATTGGTAATTCTAGACTTCGTCTATCAAAAAACACTTCAATCAGCTCTGATTGATTTATTCTACAAATTATTTACTGATTTAAGAATAATCTATTATAAGTCTAGTACTTTGTCTGTACCTAAAGGATATGATCTAAGTATCCTGACCATAATATAAATATAAAGATAATATAAATAATGTAGACAACATTTCTCTGAAATGACAAATGTTATCCGTCTTATCCTCTCTATCCTACTTTCTATCTCATCCCAGCGGCTTACATTATTTATGTTTCGCCCCAACGTAACATATTTTAAAGAGACCGTTTTAATAAGTCGCTTTTAACCTGTTACTTTTGGAAATAGAGCGGAAAGAAGGAGTAAATCTGAGATAAAATGTTTTTATTAAAAAGTGCCAAATACAATAAGTATTTTATTCTTGTACATAATTCTAGTTTTACTTAATAATACTAAGTACTTCAGATTTAATACAGTAATGTTAGTAAATTAGTGCTATCGACATTGTTAAACGCGAGATATCCTGGCTGTTAACACGAGTGCTATATCCTGTTCCAAGTATTGTACAACATCGGTTTAGTGTCTAGCTATGTTACCAGAATTCAAAATTGTTTCAATGAAATTAATGAACTTGAAAATCATATGAGCTAAGAGTTTAGCCGAAAGGTAATTTCCAGACATAATTTACATTTTCCTCTTAAAATCGCAACGTCATGTGTAGCTAATCGAGGTTCTGTTCTCCGAGTGAATAGAAAGTACCTCGTGCGACCTTATGTTTACAAAATTAAATGTTTGTAATCCATACATGTTTCATATAAAAGCATAAAGTTTAAAACTCTATACTTTCGCATCTTGAATTATGTTACAACATTTTTGTATTATTGCCGAAGATTCAAAAGCGTTTTCAATTTGGTGTTCATTTTTATTTTCAAAGTTTATTTTGAAATAGTAGTCTTGTAAGTTCTTCTCTCTTTCTATTTTGTTGCTTTCAAAGATAAATGTGCTAAATCTTTTAAATTGCTGGGTTCTGGTCATATACCGCAAGATGACATTTTTAACTTCAACGTGAAGTTTTTAATCATTAGTTTTATAATGTTTACTGCTTAATATAAGCTAATACGTGAAACTTTATTAAATTCGTCAAAGATATTGTTAATATTTTGTGAGTAGTGATAGGATAGTTCAGATGACAGAGTCAGTAATGATACTCAAACAGACACAGGTACATAATCATGTATGTCAATCATCACTACATCTTACAACGTATATTTATTTTATTTTTTTAATTCATATGAACTGATATTTCGATATCTTAGCATTGATATTTCTTTTCCTTATGAGATATAAGCAATGAATAGTAATATTTCTATATAAATGTATATGAAAAAAAAAGATCTATAAATAAATATCGTAAAGATTTTTGTTTTAATATCGCTATACTTAAACTTAATTTCAGGCGACAAGTAACAATTATGTATACATGGGAATTTAAATTGGATCCAGGATTTGCCCCAAATTTCCTGGATTGGATTTATTCAAATATAGTGGATTCCGGCATTCAGAGAATCCTTACATGCGAGTATACATTTTTTTTATTACACGAATAAACTAATTAGTCTGAAATATATAAGTTTAGGCCTTGTATAAATTTCTTTCGGAATAAACAAATTTAAAAATACATTAAATTCCATTAAACATTAGACAGATTACTTAGATCTAAGAATATTGGAATAATAAAGGTAATTTATTCAAAACAAGTATGGGAAATTTAATTCAGTAATACTTTGAAACCAATTTAATTAAAAAGGATTGTATGTGTTTCTAGATAGTAACCAATTAACTGGATTTATCGTACAATACGAAAAAGAACAAAATTTTTTGTGAGTTAATTCACATTGAGTGTGATTACATTTAATCAACATTGAGTGTGTTTTAAATTAGTTAAGAGTAATATTTAAACAAAGTAAACAAAATGCTTAGTATTTTCTCATTGGATTGTATTTTTTTTAAAGTACTTTTACTTACACATGGAATATATAAAGGTACTTTATATTTAATAGATTTAACAAATAGCCTATTGAACACGCCTATACAATTATTGTTTCATGATGACACCCGGCGCGTTCTAATGGCTTAACTTTGACATTAACTTCGCTTCAATAGGTTGTGGAATCAATAATCCTCTTAAAATTTACGACACGTCCGTTATTCGCGCTACATTTTCTAACCGTCCAAAACATGACACGTGGTCCTTTAATAGTTATACAAATTGTTTGTTTATACAGTGTTTGAAACTGCTCTAATATAATCTAATTATAATAGAATTAAAAGAATTTTATGTCTATCGAATTCGAAGAACGTATTCTCAAATATATGTAGAGAATTGTGATCGTGGAACTGATAAACCGCGTCCGTATGCAGATGCAGTTCAATATTATTATGATTGTCGCTTGTGACCTACTGAGTCTAGAAATTTTAACTTATTATTTAAACATAAAAATCACATTTTTTTTCACCAACGACTCAAAAAGAGGTGTAATATAAGTTTACCTGTGTAGCTGTGTGTGTGCCTGTGGCATCGTAGTAGCCAAACGAGTGGACGGATTTGCTTGCAGTTTTTTTTTAATTGAAAGCCTGGTCGACGGACCAGATGGATGGATGGTGGAAGGATGGTTCTTAGCTATGTTTGGTCGAAATAAAAGCACTGTAGTGCTTCTATTTCGACCAAAACAAACATACAGTTTTATTTTTTTTTTTATTATTGTCTATTTCCATTTTAAAGAAGAAAAAAAATGTGTTTAATATTTTACTATGTACATGTAAATGTTTTTAACAAACGCTGATATGCTCAAAAGCCAGACAAGATGGACAGGTTACAAAGTATGTTATATATAGCTCTAGGTCCCTACCAAATAATTTATTGCTTTATTGAAAAGCCTTAGATCGGATTCAAGCTTTAACAAAAAATCTTTTAGTTTCAGTTTGGTGCTGTTCTAACACGGTTGAGTAAATTCAGTATATTTGGGAAGTTCGTAGAAGCTCCGTATGTATTTAGCAGAACGAGCATCTAGGTAGAGCAACTTCTAAAGCTTATTATTAAGTGGCTTTAAACACATTTTAGATTTAAGTGCACTTGGTCTAGTACTATTTAATGTGAGCTAATACACCGTATTTAGTTTCTTAAGTTTTATTTAGTTTCTCAACTTTTGAAAAATTAGAAGATAGAGAAATAAAAAAAAATCATTTTCATTAAAATACTTGTTCACTTTTAAATATATGCACAAACATGTGATTGTAAAAAGCACAAGACGCAATCCTATGAAAATAAGAATATCATGTTTTTGTCAGTAAAATGTAATTAAGACAATGTAATTAACATGTAAAATTGATTTCCTTTTTTGTAGCTGGTTATCTCTGAACCGAGACTAATAGAAAGTGCATTAATATTAAGTACACTATTTGTATAAATTTCCTTGTACAATAAAGATTTCATAAATAACTAAATATCGTTCAACAGCTACCATTTGCGTTGAGTGTATTGCGGATGCATGTTAACTGGTCTCGATTACAACTGTTTGCAAAATTGTTTTGTCTTAACTGTACTGGATGCTTGTTTTATAGAGGAAAGGACGTAGTTAATAATAAATACTGTAGAATAACACAAATCATATCGGATGTTGAAGTAAATTAACAATTATTTTATTTTAGGACGCTCATCGTTCTCGAATCAAAAACATCGTATATGCAAGGGCAGTGTCTTATTATAATGTTTAAAATTTTAATAAAACGTAACTTTTAATAAAACATCAAAGAGCAAACGTCAAATTAAACATCAGACAGAAGAAGTCAAAAGCATAAAAAAGTTTTTAAAACCATTATTGTGCCGTTAAACGTGGTAACAGGTACCTACAATGAGATCTGTGACTGAATGTTGAGGTAATATCTATTGTATGTAATGTTTCTTGCCGTTATTTGACTTACAATCGTATTTAATATTGCATTAGTCTATTTAAGTAGGTTCACAGTTTAAAATAATAAATGCCTACTTTTGCAGACATTATACTACTTACGTACATTTCAAAAGTAGACTTATATAAAGGTAAAAGTTATTATGTGAAGTTTTATAACTGATCTGTTAACTTTATAGAAAACAGTTACTTGAAATACGAAATACTAAATCGTTAATATATAAAAATCATAACGCAGAATTTAAAAGTTGATATAAATATAATTAATAGATATAATACTATGCATTAGATCACTTAAAAATGGCCGGTATACCGATTGATGTAGAAGTGGTGGTAAAGCTGTCTAATATGTTTCCTAGTCCTAAAGTGGAAAAGGCTGGAAAGACTAAAGATCTTGTAGGTAAAACTATTCACATTCAGGCTAAAAGTAAATATAAAATATTTTTTTTATTACCAACTATTGTATATGTGTAATTATATTTTAAATAATTATGTAGAGACAAATTATAGCATCTTTTAAAATTAGCATTTATACATATATATAATCTTTATATATATATTTCTTGTGTGCGTGTGTATGTCACTGAACTCCTCCTAAACGACTGGACCGATTTTTATGAAATTCTTTGTGTGTGTACAAGGGGACTTGAGAATTTTTTAGATTCACATATTGGTCCACTGAAAAATGTTTTTTTGATTATTTTTTTATGTGTAAGTAGGTGGTGATTTTGGAATGTTTCACATTTATATAAATATAGAATGTAAAAAACCGATACGGGCAGGGATTCGAACCCGCGACTACTGGGAAACCGTCCCGTCGCTCTACCAACTGAGCTACCGTATCGCTGTCCGTCTCGGTGAATTAAGCATTCTATATGTGATCGTCTTTATCGGGACGGTGGTGACATCTATTTGGTTTCTTTCGAAAATCCTAACCAATGTTTCTAACTTTGCAGTATAGATAAACATTGAAAAGATGCCACTACCGAAATCAATTTTTGAAAATATCTTTAAACATGTATAGCCATGTTAAGCTTATTTAAATTTATATAAATATAGAATGTAAAAAACCGATACGGGCAGGGATTCGAACCCGCGACTACTGGGAAACCGTCCCGTCGCTCTACCAACTGAGCTACCGTATCGCTGTCCGTCTCGGTGAATTAAGCATTCTATATGTGATCGTCTTTATCGGGACGGTGGTGACATCTATTAGGTTTCTTTCGAAAATCCTAACCAATGTTTCTAACTTTGCAGTATAGATAAACATTGAAAAGATGCCACTACCGAAATCAATTTTTGAAAATATCTTTAAACATGTATAGCCATGTTAAGCTTATTTAAATTTATATAAATATAGAATGTAAAAAACCGATACGGGCAGGGATTCGAACCCGCGACTACTGGGAAACCGTCCCGTCGCTCTACCAACTGAGCTGACGGACTGCGTTACCATGGAAATGTCAAATATTAAATAATATTATATTTTAATTATAGTCTGCCCTGACAGTTGGCGTTGCGATAGAAATAAGAAAAATATTTTAGTACTAGCGGTCCGATACGTGCTTCGTGCTTCGCGAAATTAAAAAAAAATTGGAACACATTCATTTATTCAAACAAAAAATCTTTATTTACATATTCATACGGAATCGATTGGTCGAATTATGATAAATGTACATGTATTGACGTTAGACATTACATGTACATTTTCAATATATATTTTTTTAAAGTTTGAATTTTTTAAATTAAAAACGCGTGTACAAGACAACATCTGTCGGGTCCGCTTGTATAATATATTATATTACAATTTAATGAAATGAACAGAAACAAATATCATTAAAGATAATGAAAAGTCCCAAGAATTATTACATTTGTGACACTGTTGTTACAATTGTTTCATAATGAAATCAAATTTTAATATGAAAATGACCCTTTTAAAATTAATTTTATAATTCCCTATACAATCGAATGTTTGGGCACCTTTTCTTTAATTTCTCTTTGAGATAAAATTGAATGTAATTTTTTGGGTGTTCGCATCACAAGTTTCATTAAATTAGACAACTCCTATGGATTATTGCACCTGTTGGATGAAGACTGTACTGTATACTAAATACTATACAAAAGTATAGTACTGTACTAGTAAAGTATAGTCTTAGTTAATATACTAAATACTACACAAAATTTCTTAGTTACTATTAACTAAGAGGTATAGTATTGTAATTGTAATAAAATGTAAATTTAATTAACCGATTTCATTTTATCATAAAAATTATAAAAAGTTATATTGTTTTGATTAAATGTTTTTTTTACGATCTCTTGAGGTTGATAATACGACGTAATGCCAGTGGAAGTGATTGATAAACTACATTTTAAAAAAGTGCTAGATATGTGATATATGATATGATATAGTGTTAGATACTTTAAAAATGTAATAATTTGTTATAATAGTTAGCTCGGAAACGTAATTTGATGTTTTACTAAGAAAATCTAATACAAACTTATAACCCTTTAGGGGTACTTCTCATTTTATGGATGGAACGATTCTAAAACCTTTATTTTGTTAACACTGTAAAGGGATATGATATTCTGCTTTCTAGGTTCAAGGGTATGAACTTGGCGTAGCTTAGTATGTGCTTGATGCATTGAAAATATGAAAAAAATACGATAAGCGCTATTTAGATAATATTTTTAAAGTTAATTGCATTTTTTGAGTACTTGCTGACTCGTAATGGCTTTATTTTATTTCTGAATTAAGTTTGCACTATATTTCAAAAACAAACTCCACTGTAATAAGTAATAATACTCTATAGAATTTTAACATTCTTCTGTTAAATACTGGCCTTAAATTCGCACACTTTTGAAACACTCAAAGTAATTATACTAGAACGGGGCAAAAACTCGACATAATCCAAACCACCAGGCTTCAATTAACAAATAGACGCCTTGGTCTTTATGTACACAGGAAATTCAACTTCTGTTGTGAAAAGTTAGAGGTCAAATTTGTTTGTGTTGTTACTAGAAATCTTTTGACAGAAGAGTCCAGTGATTCTTTGCAGATATACGTCCTTACCTTTACGGTAAAGCTTAACAAGTTTTTATAACAGGAATTTATTTATTTTTAAATTGCACTACGTTCAAAACTAAGACATATAACGTAAAGGAACGTTCGTAAGCAATATTCTTGCATAGTATAAAAATGATAAATATATTTATTTGAATTGATTAGTTACTTTTAAAGTACCTAAATATAAAATGTAATACTCTGTGAATATTTCAAGCGTTTAACACAGCCGCTTTTACCATCGAGCAAAAAACTGACGATTGTTTTATGGGAGCCCCCCTCAAATATTTGTTTTACAGGGTTTTCGGATTTTTTTTATATCGGCAACAAAAATACATCATTAGAGAAAATTTCAACTATCTCTCTAGCGATTCATAAGATGAAGACAGGCCTGTGCCTGTCCTGATTCCAGTCCAGTCCAGTCCAGAGTCTGTCTGTCTGCCTTTCTGTCTGTCTGCATAGGCAGACAGACAGACAGACAGTCAGACAGGCAGAGAGACAGACAGACAGACAGACAGACAGACGGACAGTGAAATTTTTGATATAGGGTTCCGTTTTTAACCTTTGAGAACAATAAAAAAATATGTATATAAGATCAAATGACAAAGCTGATAATATTCTTGAACAAATCAATCAAAACATTTTTTATTCTTTCGATTACTTAGGTATGATTAATTTTATTTTGAAGTAATCAAAAACAAAACAGTAGAGTAACAATTGGTTCCAATACGCTAGTACTACCATACAATATTCTTAAAGTATTGAAGTATTGGAAAGTTCTAGTAATTTTAGAACTAACTGACTCAACAATTTTCTTAGGTATTACTTGAACAAAATGTAACGTTAAAAATTGTTAAATCTTATTTAAAAAGATCAACTGTTGAGACTCAGGCCAGCTCCTCTCAGCAGAGCAGCAGATCGAGCTGTAAGCTAACGCATAGACTGCCTATATTGACCATTTTAAACATTTTAAATGTTTTTATAGTATAGCCTGTACAATCGAATGTTTAAGGCACCTTTAAGTTTAATATCTCCTTGAGATAAAACTGAAGCTCCATTTTAATGTGTTCACTCCATAGAATTGGCTTTCTACGTTTCATTAGATTAGACTACGCCTATGGAACATTGATTATAAAATCACTTGTTTTATATATGTAAAATTAATGACATGATACAAAATCTAATATGAGTATATAAGGCGTAGTTTTAAAGAAGCACAGATGGTAGAAAAAACTAGAAGTAATCGTTTGTCGTAGTATGGCCATTGTACGTTTGATGAAAAGTGTTAAACGTATCTATGTTGTAACGTATGTACGAGTCTTGAGTGAGTCTATGAGTGTTGTTGGTTACGAGTATAATAGAAGAAACCGAACCAGATATGTGTGAAGTTCTCGAAAAATATCTTGCAAAGTAGGTAATCAGAGTAAAGTAGGAAGTCAAAGTAAAATTTAAATATCTTATAAAAAACTGTTGTAATGTCAAATTAGTAACACGGTTTAATTTTATCTTAAGATTCTTAAAAATATATAGATATATTGATTTGATTAAATGTTTTAACATTTTTTCTATACCCTAATTTAGTTCGACTTGGTAAGTTTAAGATATTTGTTTAGAAATAAATGTAATTATAGGTTTTATTATATATATTTTTAAGAATCATATAGAAAATTTATCAGAAGGTAAGAATTCAATGTGGTTGCGACCTTAACATATTTCATATAATTTAGTAACGAGGCAAAATCTAGCACAATTATAAAGCTAGATACGGTACTTAAAAATCACAGAGTCACTATTCACACCTAAGCAGCTTCCGCTTTCAAATAATTATGTCACAGTAATTCACAAACGCAACACTTGTTTACAAATTTATAGCAATAGATTCCAACCAATTATTTAGAAATACCCTCAACCTCTAACAGTATATGTATATATTATAAATAGCTGTTGCCCGTGACTTCGTCCACGTAGATTGTAAAATAATATTTCTATGGCTAGGCACATATGCCATATAAATATTAATTTCGACGTATCTACTGATACCTCATACGTCGAAATCCTTTAATCCGTTTAGGCTATATCCAGTCCATAATTGGCTACATTTCTGCTTGTATACACATATTTGAATATCATAATACTCCTTCTAAAGTCGTCGGGTAATAAGAAGGACTTTCACAAATAATTAAGACAGGATCAAATTATTTAAAACAGGGTCTCCCGTAGTTCAAGTTACAACCTATATTATGTCACAGACAAAACTACGTGCAAAAGTTAGTTAGTATTTCTACGGCCTATGTGTTATTCTGGTACATAAGCTACAATATTGCCAAGTTTAATCAAAATTCGTTTCGTAGTTTGGACGTGATTGTGTAACAAGCATCTATCTATCTAAACATCTAAATAATCGCACTTATATATATAACTTTTATAAACTAATATTAGTTAGATAAGATGAGACAAAATATGTTTTATTTGTACAGGTTATATAATACTAGCTGTTGCCCGCAACTCCGTCCACGTGTTTATTGACAAACAGTGTTGTTATCTTTCAATTTTTTTTAAAGTCTCCAATTTTTTTATAAAAAGAATCCTATGTTACTTCTAATACCTCCAAAAGAATGTGTACAAAGTTTCATAATGATCGGTTAAGTAGATTTAACAAACAAACTTACATTCTCATTTATAATATTAGTGGGATTTTTTATTTGTGTATTAATTGTTGTACTGTGTACTGCGTTTACCTTTAAACATAGGTACATTATATTTTTACTTTATTAGTGGTCAAAATATTTTGACAACTAATAAAGTAAAAATTGATGATAAATTGATTGTTGATTGATTGATGAATTAATTGATGATAGTTGATTTTCATAAATGTTGAAATATATTTAATCATCAAATATATTTTTGTTGTTTTGTTAAAAAAAAAGTTCATGTTTTGCATAAACCATAAAGGCATATTATATTCTGCTCTTTGCATTCAAAGATTTGACTTTTATATTAAAAAAAATATTAAAAATACATTAATTGCTAGTTGGGCTTCATTTCAAGTCAAATTTACAAAGTTAATTTCAGTTTTAAGTAATTCGTAGCCCGTACTCGCTTGATTATATTTCTGAGTGAACTTTGCAGTATATTTCAAAGACAAACTTATAGTGGATAAGAAATAACACTCTATAGAATTTTAACGACCTTCTGTGAAATACTGGCCTTAACTTCACAGACTTTGGAAACACTCAAAGTAATTATACTAGAACGATGCAAAAAACTTGACATAATCCAAACCACCAGACTTCAATTAACAACTGGACAACTTGGTGTTTTAAACTTCTTTTACTTAATAAAATGGTTTTAAAGACCCATTTATATTTTCTCGAATCGTGTTTGTATATTTTTGAGGAATTTGATTTGTGTATTCTTCGGTGAGGTGTTAAGAGGTCAAATTTGTATTTTGTTTACCGGAATTCTTTCGTTAGAATAGTAAAGTGAATCGTTTCAGAAATATGACTGGCATCTGAGCGCTTAAGTAACCTATAGGGTAAATTTTCACAATTTTATTTATCAGAAATGCTATGTTTTTAAATCGCACTAGCAATCACACTTCGAGATGTTACGTTTAGTACCTTAATGTAAGTGACGGTACCTAACTTATTTTAAATATCATTATGTGTAACAAATTTTGTTTCTATGAAGTTTATCTTCTCGTTTGTTTACGTTACTGAAAAAATACTGAATTCTACAATTGACACCAAGTTATTTCACAGGGGCAATAAGATCAAATTAAATGTTTGATGAGGTTCTAACGACTTTAATTTTGAGCCAGTAAGAAGAAAGAAGAGGTAGTAAAGCACAATGAACTACAAAAAAAACTCAGTTTGAATTTGTATCAATTAAAATTTGTATATTAAATGAAATTTTATTGAATTATTAATAATAAACTTAAGTATAATATTGTTTTTGAGTTGTTGTGAAAAATATTTTTTGTTTTTTTTTTTAAGATATGTAATTTCCTCCGTAATAAATATAAAAAAAGTCTAGTTTATGTTCAACTGACGTAAATTGACTTGTTTCTGTTTCAAAAAAAGATTTCATGAAATTAAAATAATTGCATAAAAAATAAATATTATAGACATTCTCATGTTTATCTAGAATTTTTCCTAGGTATAAAAAATAACGTTCAAGCATTATATGACATAATAACGTTCAAGCATTTTTTTAAATTAGTTACAAAGCTCTAGTTTTTAACCCCCGACTAAAAAGAGGGGAGTTATAAGTTTGACCTGTCGATCTGTATATCTGGGTATATGTGTATATGTGTATCTGTGTAGAAACACATATACACAGATACACAGACAGATGTTTGTGGCAAATTTCCGGCCAATCGCGTAGACGGATTTGAATGCGGTTTTGTTTAATCGAAAGCTATGCTCGTCGAGATGGTTCTTATCTATGTTTGATTGAAATAGTAATAAGCGTCTCCAAGATATTGACGTTTTATTCGTGCGGGGGAGAGGTTTTTATGCAATAATTAGCTGTTTGCGGCCAAACGCGTGGACGGATTTGAATGCGGTTTTGTTTAATCGAAAGCTATGCTCGTCGAAATGGTTTTTATCTATGTTTGATTGAAATAGAAATAGTCGTCTTCAAGATATTGACGTTTTATTCGTGCGGGGAAGAGGTTCTTATGCAATAATTAGCTGTTCCTAGCGGTGTCGCCAAAAGGATGAAGGCCAAAAGGTTTTAACACTTACGTACTGAGGTAAAGTACTTTATTAGGGATAGCTGTTGCCCGTGACTGCGTCCACGGAGACTGTAAAAATATATTTTTAAGGCTTATGATCGTAGTCATAAAGAATCACGGGCAACAGCTAGTGATAATAAAAACCCTTTCATCATAGTGTTATTAGTGATTGTAAATCATTTTAATTCTAAATGTTTATATTTGTTAATATTCGTATATATGAAACCTACCTACCTACCCATATGAAAAGTCTTCAATCATGTTACTTAATACATTTATAATTTATTACATTTTCGAAACTTTCACGTGGATCTTTATTTAATTAAATATAATATATATTTCTCTTAATAAATATAACCTATGTACATCATAATATAGGATTCTAATGCTAAAAGATTTTTCAAAAATCGGTCCCGTAGTTTCGGAGCTTATTCAATTCAAAGAAACAAACAAATCTTTCCTACTTAAACAATTGAAATTTTTTTTTAGGTTCATTTAGTACAATTCAGAAATTAGTAACATAAGTTTAAAAAGCAGAAAAAAAAATTAAATAAAAAATTTAAAACACCTCGATACAAAAAGACCTCTAAAAAGAGTAAAAATAATATTTTTATGTACTTATTGAACTCATTGCGTCGGGGACCGTTTAACAAAGGAAGAAATTAAAATGCAAGTAAGTTAACAAGGCAAATAAAGAAATTACGATATCGAATCGTATAGTCTAAGTCCTCAATGATTAACTTCGTAATATATGTGTATATATTGCGTCGGGAGACCGTTGTACGTACGTTGATAGTATTATCAACGTACGTACAACGGTCTCCCGACGCAACGACTTCAATAAGTACATAATAATACTATTTTTATTCTTTTTAAAGGTCTTTTTGTTTCGGGGGTTTTTTTAATTTTTAATTAAATTTTTGCATAATTTTATTATTATGTTGCATAATTTTATTATTATGTTGCCTTTTATCAAAGGTGAGGAATATGAATTTCAAAAGTGTTTTGTGTACAATCTCTACTGATGACAGATTCACATAATAAAATATGTTTTCAATAAAATTTTGTTTGTACCAAATTCATTTTTTGTTGCTTGTATTTAAAAATTATTCAGTTGGTAGAGCATAAAGTTTAAAAGATCTGTTCTCATAATTCGGAGAAGTGAATTTTAATGTGCCAGCCTGTAAAGTATATGGGAGATACGTTAATTTTATCGCGGTGCAATCGATATCATAGAATTCACTCGTACCACCGATGTTATTATATTGATTAAGCTTTATAATTGTTTATAAAATAATAAAAGGAAAGTAAAACAGCTGCTCATTGAAACCCAAAAACTTTTTAATAGGATGAAGTGAAAAAAGTATTAGGTTATCAGTTGTGTTTTTGAGTTTTTAGTTTATTAGTTAGTTATTTAGTCCTTATTTGATGAGACCCATACTGTAGTCCGTTGGGAAAACTTTGATAAGGAGCTTATTAAACAATTGAAGCGTTCGGGGAAGAACGTTTATTTTATCACACACTGCGTGACCGTTTTATTTCTCATGTATTAGGTTGAATTCTGTGACGATGGTCAGAGAGGCGTTGGAAGGATGTTCTTGTATACATTATTTTAAACTATTCATCAGAACACATTCCGTTGCACAGGCAGTAGAACACATACAAGGAGGCAAAATCTCTTTTACGACTTTATTACTCGATACCGTTCGTAAGATTCGTATCAAAGACTATTCTTATAGCACGTCTTTGTCAAAAAGTTCTAGCTGGCATTTTGGCTTCTGCCAAGATATGATAGAAGTACGTACTTGCTTTTTATAAAAAGGAATCTTTGCCCAGTCGTGAAGTAACGCTTGGCTTTGTTCACTAAGCTTTTTTGATACCAGCTTGATCTTGTCTTTTAGGTGAGTTCCAAACACGGGAACAGGACGTTACAGGAGATCGACACCAATAAATACAATACTCTGTGAGGTGGTAAGGGCATACCCCATGAAATTATCGTATCACAGAAAAAAGAGTTTTCTTAGCGGTGAACGCACAAACTTATGTATTGAAGTGATGGCTAAACTATCGGATCGCTAGTCAAATCGTGTTCCTCTAGAAGTTATCTAAGAAGCTTCGTTTTAATAACCCAATTCACAACCTTAAATAGATAATTATATGTCTTGGCTTTACGATTTGGTCAACTGTCATAGTTTTTGTAATGTCAAAACTCATACTAGAGTTATTGGTTGTTAATGCGAGTTCAATATCCTGTTCTAAATGCTTGTGCGCTTTAATTTTACATTTTTTTAAATATTTTTCTATAAAATTCAGAATTGTTTAGATAACAATATTTTTTATATATTCTTCTATATATAACTACACCACTATTATTCTAATAAATATGTACAGACTATAGTATTTATATCTAAAATACAGGTACTTAAAAATCATATGACCTAAAGTTGAGTAAAAAGGTAACAAGTCTGTAACATTGGCCATGGTAGGTAGTTATAAATTAAGGGATTTTATTATTAAAATCACAGCAGCATGTGAAGCTAATTGAGGCTTTGATCTTAGAATGAATGGATTCGACCTGATTTGACCTTATGTTTAAATATGAAATTTATCCATATATATGAATAAATATATTTTTTTAACATTTTAGTTTATAAACGAAAGCGAGCTATTTTTGATATAGCTATATGTTTGTAATGTCTGCACTATTGCATCTTGAATTCTGTCATAATATATTTATATTATTGTTTAACTTTAAAAAGTGTTTCGAGCTTGCTGTTCACTTTTATTTTCAAAGTTTACTTCAAAAATGTAGGGTTGAAAATTCTTGCGTTCTTATATTTTGTTGCTCTCAGAGTAAAATGTGTTAAATCTTTTAAATTGCTGAGTTCTAGTGATATACCGCAAGATAACGTTTTGAATCTCATGTTGAAATATCTTATTTACTCTTTAAAATACGAAAATGTTAAAAACCTTATACGTCATTATTATAAATTATCAATACTATAAATAATTTGTGAGTATTATGCGATAAGACATCATAGTAATGGTACTCAAATGGACACAGGTGTGCATAACATAATCACAGATATTTAGATATTTTTTCGGTATTTCTTTTTCTAAGCAATAAATAAATAAACAACACCATATAAAGAATAAGAGAACTCATCGTAAATTATAATGTGAACATAATAACTTAGAACATTTCTTCGCTCAATAAGGTTCTAAGATTTAGAAGGAAAGCAACTCTAATTAGTTACACCATAAACATGTTTTACATGTTTTATGCATTGAAATCTGTATGGAGTCTTAGATAGGTGATGGTTCATGTATTCTTGTATTGTGTTAATATATGTGGTCCGGGTAATATATAAAAAATCAAACGTTGGTTATAGGATAACTCATAATTTCAGGATTGATTCATCTGCTTATTAAATCCTCCCTTTAAAAAAGGAGGAAACGAGGAAGAAGTTTAAACGTTTACTATTTAAGTGCAAATATTTTGCACAAATATTGTAATACCAGTGATTATTAATTTATATTTCATTAAAACAAAAAAAATGGTTTATTTAAACTTCATATAATAGACCTTAATTCATGCATGTTCTCTAAGCGTGTTATACCTACTCTCGATTTGGAAGCTTGTTTAATAAGATGACATATCTAAACAGAATGGTTATGTTTGTTACGAATAAACACAAAGTAATTTCCTTTGACATGTTCCCTGATAATAGCAAAAAGCAAAGACGAGAGAAGATAAAGAAGTTCCCTTTTTCCTCGAGATGGTTAAAACGCGTCACAAGTAAATAGATAAGACTAATAAACCAGTGGCACGTACGAGCTATTTATAAGAAGACGAAATAAAAGTTTTCCATTACTGATAGAAACAAATTGATATTATTTAAGCGCCACGTGTCTTGCTGCTAATAAAATTGTCAGTTCAAATCTAGCTTGAATTAAATGCCAAATTAGTTTAGTGTAGTTACTTGCTATTTTATTTTTTAATATTTAAAATAAGTTTTACACATGTTCTAGTTTTAATCTGATTCTCGACGGTACTACCAGTCCCTGTTAAATAAAACGAAGCTTCTTAGCAATCCATGGATTCTCCTTGCGATTGTCGGGTCCATCGCATTGCACGAGAGAGGTGCAAACTATGCCTGGGACTTACGACTTATGATGTGCATAGAGACGAAGCTTCTTAGCAATCCATGGATTCACCGTGCGGGTGCCGGGCCCATCGCGTTGCAAGGAGAGGAGTGCAAGCAGTGCCTGGGACTTGCGACCCAGGAGTAGGTTTAAGGGGCCCCTTTATTATGCGCAAAAACGCTCACCTTCACCCTCCACACTCCTCTCCCTACCTAACCAAATTTGGAAAGAACCTACTAATGCCGCCTTTGAAGTACGTTCTAGAAATGAACCGATGCTTGTTCTAGAAAGGCCAAGATCTTTAAGTAGGCTATAGAGAGATTTTGCTGTTATACCTCTCGCTCCCACTTCTACCGCGTACAAACTAACTATAAATTTATTCCTGATCAGTTCGTTGGTTAGTTCGTAATATTTATTGAGCTTGAATGTGTGATCCCTTGGGATGTTTGTTTCCCAAGGAACAGTAAGCTCCACAAGTATCACGCGCCTCAGATGTTTCGAATACAGGAATAAGCCCGGTCTGGATGACGAAACACCAACATCCCCAGGGATTTTGTAATGCCTTTCATACGTGTCCATCATGAGAATCCAATCAGGAGCAGCGCCTAATATTGAATAAGGCTTCGCTTTTGATTTTTTGGAGGAGCCTTCTTTTACGAATTCTATAGATCGTTCGGTGGTTGTTATACCCTTCCGCGCTCTTGCTACTGAAAGACTAACCGCTTCCCGTATAATTTCTAATACCTTGTCGTGGCGACGCGAGTATTGACCTTTATCTAGAAGTACCCTACACCCTACCAATAGGTGTTAACCATAAGTCATCAAAATATCCGTAAAACATATCTAGATATTTATTGTGTTCGTAATGTTTATTGAGTTATCTCAAAGTAAGTTTTACCTTTAACGAAGTTACCATTTTAAGTATTCCAGGTTTATATTTCGGTTTTGGTAAAAGTACTTTAAAAAGGAACTATGTTTGTTTCTTCTTAAATCAATGTTTATTAAAATTAAGGTGAAATTGTCTTTGTACTTTAATTCGAAAATGATTTACATAGTATCATTTGTAGAAATACAATTTTACATCCAGAATTGGTCCTGATTTCCCGAATTGGATTTACTCAAATAGGATACTCTTTACAAAAACCGGACTAAACTCAATATTTAGTTTACTTCCATAATGTGTCTAAAACTAATCAATCATTATTTTTTTAAATGTACGAAAGGTTAGTGCTATATTTGTCAACCATCCTATAAATTACACGTGTCCTTTGAAAGGTACACAAATTATTTACTTTACGCAAAGTTTGGAACTGTTTTAACATGGTCCGGTTAATTCAGTATGGTTGAGTAGTTGGTACTCCGTATGTATTTAGAACGACCAATTATATAGTGCGCCTTATAAAGCTGGTACAGAAATAACTTTAAACACATTTCACATTTGATGTTACCTGAACTAATTCCTACTATTTATAGTGTACTATTTATAGTGTACTATTTTTAGTGTACTATTTATAGTGGGTAATTATTTATAACACAACTTATTACTAAACTTGGTGAGCGTTTTCCTATATTTTATAAGCCGTAGGTTCAAGTTTTGTAAGATTTATAGACTGAGTCATAATAAAAAGTCATACATATTGCAATTACGTCTGTATTTTTATCACCCAAACCCAAACAATTTGAGGGGGTTATAAGTATCACGTGTGTATCTGTGTATCTGTTTGGCTGTCTGTCACCTCGTAGTAGCCCAACGATTGGACGGATTTGATTGCGGTTTTATAAGGAGCAGAAAAAAAACATACAAAAATATTTCTGAAAAGAATAAAAATATTAATTTTAGGCACTTATTGAAGTCGTTACGTATTGGGACAGCTAAAGAATGTAAGAAATCAAAATGAAAGTAAGTAACCAAGGCAAATAAAGTAATAATAATATCTAATCGTATAGTCTCAGACCTCAGTAGTCATTTATTAGTCCGGAAAACTTCGTAAAATTAGACACCATGCTCAACGTACGTACAACGGTCCCCAAATATATGAAGAGATATGTGATTATGTAATGACAGCAAACTGCTGTATGCAGATTAAAGATGTCGAGTTTGTGTCCGTCCAATATAATTACGCCGCCTGTAGCCTACAAACTTGAATATGCTTATATAGTACTTCGTGAATCAATAAATAATCATAATGCCTATGTAGGTATGTTTATGTTTTTCATTGAAATGGATAAATCGTTAGATTTTTTTGGCTTTCCATCGCCTTGCCTCCGGTTACCAATACCGGATCCACAGTCTACCATTCCAGTTATACTATGCTTGAATGTCTCACAAATCTATATCTACACTCATCTGAAATAACAGCATTTTATAATCATAGTTATAGTTCAATACCTTTTTCTAATCACTATCTACGTGTAAATATCAAAGTAATCTACAATTTCCAATAAATGAGGATTACTACGATCACAATAAAAAGATCTGACATTATATTAATGTAAATTTTCTGGATAACTATTATTATTTTGTTAATATAATATATTTAAATTTTACTTTTTATAACAAAGAGATCAACAATATTGGTTCTATTTTTAAAATGTTCATAATTATAAGTACAGACAAGAATTGCAATATCAGTAGAAAAGTACCTATAACTAATAAAACTTTCATATAAGATCTCGATTTTATAATCAGTACTCATAAAATAAGAGGGTTAAAAGAACTAAAGGGAAAGCTTATCCAATTAGTTACACCATAAACATGTTTTACGAGCCCGACTATCTCATGGATAAATGAACTTCTATATATTATACAGTCTTAGTAACATAATGGTTCTTGTATACTTGTAAATTGTTAAGGTATTCGACAGGGTCAAAACGGCCGCTCGTTGGTTACAAGATCCGACATAAATTCAGGGTTGAGAAAATAAACTTATTATTAATACTCAAATTGTAAACTTATCTGAGCATTCAATCCATCTTCAAAGAAAAATATTTCATAAAATCGACCTTAATGGCATTTCAGTCAGTGCAGACTGTGTAAAGTTCTAAAAAAAGTGTTCTATGAAAATAAAAAAATTATCGATAATGGTCTGAGGTGTATAACCGTAATATATTGTTAATTTATGTTATAGTCACATGGATCTTGGAATCGTTGATAAGACGGTTCTTATATTCTCAAACATGTTGCAAAATTTTAAATATGTCATATCAGGAATCAAGAAGAAATCAAGAATGATAGGATATCAAGAATGATAGGATATCAAGAATGATAGGATATCCGAAACCTTTGTTTATTTAAATTGTTTTTCTGTATTTTTTTTACCTCTATTTTCATTTATTAAAATTACTCTAACTTTCTCTGAGCGAGTGGCACGTAGTGCTGTAAGTTAGTAACAACTGATTATTAACAAATGATAAGTCCAAAATTGGTATTTTCTTTAATCCTCGCCTTGTGACCGTCGTAATTACTTATTGTAAGTATTGTTTTTATATTAATAAATAAATTAAAAATTTTAAAAACTTCCGATACAAAAAGACCTCTAAAAAGAATAAAAATAATATTATTATGTACTTATTGAAGTCGTTGCATCGGGGGACCGATTAATGAAGGAAGAAATTAAAATGCAAGTAAGTTAACAAGGCAAATAAAGAAATTACGATATCGAATCGTATAGTCTAAGTCTATTCTTTAGAAATAATATTATAAGGATGCCATTACCGAAATTTATCAACAGCCAACACAGCAATTAAAACGTCTTAATATTAAGATCATTGAACTTCATCCTTGAACTTGTTTAAGAACAGTTTTGTTTATTAACAATTTTAAATCTGTTGAATTACTCACTGAGAACTAATTAGGTACCTGTATGTAGGTACATGTAGCAAATTATAAAAGTTTTTATGTAGTATCTTTAGATATTTCATTATATTTATCCAAACGATTACTGTTATATAATTATGACATTGTAGTATCAACATTTTATTTATTATTAATAAATTAAACCCTTTTCATGCAAGTAATTGTCTAAACATGCTATCCTCTATAGACTAAATTTATAACGTGTCCGATGAGATTATATTTTAATTAGCAGAATAAATTTTAATAAAATGTATTTAGCTATTATGTACGTATATCAAAAAGTGTATTATTTTATGTATCTAAAATATTACAAACTTTTGATATGCTACCGGATAGCAGCAAAAAGCGAAGACAATTAGGAAGATCATATTCTCTACGAGGTGGTAAAAACGTGTCTTAAGTAAATTGATAAGACTAATAAACCAGTGGTCTCACGTACGGGCTATTTATAAAAAGACGATACAAAAGTTGTCCATTACTGACGGTACCAAAGTAATGGAGTTACGGAGATACATGTTTTGCTGTGGATAATTAAATGATATCCTCAATGTTATTTAGCTGTATTTTTTTACCGTTTAGTTAAAACAATTGCGAACTTTTTTTTGCGAAATTTTTAGAAGTTAAAAGGGTGGCAAACAATGAATCGGTCCACCTGAGAGTAGGTGATGTCGTCGCCCATAAACATATACACATGTAAATGCAACCGCATACATAACGAAATAATAACAAAGTTAAATGTTTGTCTTTTTATTTATTCGTTTTTATCGGATCATACTACTATTATTAAACATTATTAAACATGTCTTTAGAAAGAGATATTAAGCCCTATTATGTTTCTACAATTTTTAAAAAATATATAGACCTTATTAACCATTATTCGGACAGGATTTGAAACCTTTGAAATCATCCCGTCTCATAACGGAATGATGTACTGCAACGACAACTGCTTCGAATAATTTAGCATTCTACAAAAATAATAGTCTTCATCCAGGCATCAGCGATATTTATTAGACAGCAATCGAAAATACGAATGATTTTAGCAGTGCAGTAAAGATTAACATTAAAAAGACGCCACAATAGAAATTAATGTAGGAAATTAAATAAAGCTTATTTAAATTTTAACTTAATATAGGAAATTGCATTTTCATAAAAAAATATTTTTTTTTTATTTATGTAGCATTAAAAACTTCTTCCTAGCTATTACAAAAGCCACAAAACAAATGCAAATTGACAACGTGTTACTCTTGACAAATAATTTTAAAATTGTTGATATTATTTTGTAGTTTTCCATATCCTAAACTACTGAACCAGTTTTAACCAACTTTTGTACAGCGTGTGCTATTTGATATAACTTGAAAGTTACTATAGTTTATATCTCATCTTAAAGTCGCTATATTATTTTATTGTGTTTTATATTTCGATTACCTGACAAAGACTTATAATTATCTGTAAGTTCCGTAAGGTTCTAACAGATAGCGATGTAATGTCGGCTGGATTGAGTAAGCATAGATGGCGTTATTCTAAGATTATGCTTTAGTTGAGGCTAAAATATAAGTTAGATTTATATAACTCTGAATGCAATACAGTGAAATTAATCTGGCTTTATTAATTTCAAAATAAATTTCTGCATGTTTTTTTTGTTTTGTTATTTTTTTTTCTTAATACGCTTTAATTAACTTTAAAATGGGGAGGCTTTGTGCCTCCTTTTATCGACCACGGTTTTTTCCGATAATATGAATGGTTTTCGTTCATTATTATGATTCTACCAATATTAAGAATTATTTTTTACTTTTTAGTACAATTCGCTATAAAAGCGTGTTCTAATTTTAATAATATAATAATTTTAATAATTTATTAAGGATAATGCGCGGAGCAGTGCTTGTTCAAACATGTTCATAGAGATCATCACTCAGCAGAACGAATCATAACAAGAAACGCAGTTTAAAGCATTAGATCAACAGAAGAATATCAATAACAACCTGACGAACGTCTGTGACAGTCCATTACGAGAACAAAAGCGGCGCGTGAACAACAAATAGCTACGATCGACAAAGAAAGATGAGAACTGCATCATTTGTTCGTTTTTCGTTCAGAATTTTATCAGATATAAATTATTTTGCGTATTCAAAATTTACTATAGTCACAACCAAAATATGTCAATATTCTCAGGTATTCAAAGTTTAGAATGAAACAACTGACATGTGCTGATCAGAAAAAGTTGTCCAGTCTTTACCCACTCTGTTGTACTCACTCTCAAGGAATCCTTATTATCACCAGCAAGAGAATGCTGGTGATAAGGATGATTTGTCTTGTGTAAAATACAAAATTTTAATTCTTACTTTCAAATGAGGTAATTTGGAGTTACTACAATTTTACGATATTGCATTCGATGGATTTCATTTCTAGATTAAATGTAGAATAGAAGGCAAGATGTATTGTTAAATTTCAGTTAAAGATGACAAAGTATAATGATAATCAAAAGTTTCTCCAATTTTATTTTATTTTTTGCCGATGTAGCTTAAAGGTAAAATGAAAGCATTACCGATCCTCTTCTTTTTTAATAACTTTATGCTAGTATCGAGTTGTCACGCGTTGTTTATTTACCTACATACATCTTGAAAACGGTCAACGGGTGTTCTTCACTAAAGGAAATGTTCTCCAAACACACAGAATTTTTACATTGTATCAAGAACCTAAATATTTTCGGCCAATTCTTTGGATGTTGAACGCTATTTTACATGTAACAAATCAGGTAAAACTGGGAGCTGTGGAAACCACATAATCTTATAATTTTTAACATTGTTGCGAAAAGTTAAAGGTCGAGGCTTTGATTGTTAGAAGACGATAACCACTTACGCTTACTGCGTATGCAGCGATGACGTCAACGCCAAAAATTATTCGTTAACTATTTGGAATGACTTCAAAGACATGTTATTTATTTTGGTTAATAAACAAAACAGTTTAACAAATACATATTGTACCCAATAAAACAAACAAATCAATGCCCAAACACCCAGAGATGTATAACACCCCCAGAGATGTGTAATGTAACGTTAGTATTGATCAAGGATTTATGTGTTTTCGTTTCAAATTCACCATTCAATTATTGTGATATGTCATAACATGAGTCAACCACCAGCTTAGTAAACACAATTGATTCACAATGAGAAATACAATATGAACGTGGTAATTTAGCTACAATTATTGCGAACAGACGTTACTAACACAAATATAAATGATTAACGATTAAATCCATGCTGATTGTTGTTGCTAACAAAAAGTTTTTTTTTCTTGGTTTCATCAGGTGGAAACTGATTAAAGACCTTTTTAATTTTGTTGATTTTTGCCCAAGATACGATGCATAAGAAAATGACATTTGCTGTTTCATCGTTAGGTATTGTGGTTACTTCGCTAAATGGTAATTGAACGACACATTCAGAATTCAAGCGGCCATTGCAATCCCAATGCCTTGTATTTTTATACTAGCTATAATATTTTTGACTTTATTCCGTCTTTATTATAATAAGTTTACTGCCCTGAAGTAGTAAAATTTACTACAATATAATATATTTAATTAAATAAGAAATTAAATAAAAAAAAATAGTATTCAAAGTAAAAACGACATGTACAAATTTCACTTTTTTTTAATACTAGGATAAAAACACAGCTATAAAGCTAGTTAAGAAACTCAAAGATCACAGAGTTACTTTTCACACCAACAGAACTTCCACTCTCAAATGAGTTTGACACAAAAATCCATCAACTTGACACTTGTTTTCCAATTCATAGCAATAGCCCTACCAATTGCTTGGAAATCAAATCCTAACAATATATATTTATTTATTATTTATATATTAACAATGTTAGTAATTTTTATTTATAAATTTGTAAACCTACAAACATACACAGGTACATACATGGACTTATTGTAAAAATATAAAATAATATAAAAAGTTTATTTGAAACGATATAAAATATATGATATTAACAAGAGATATGTTGACAACTGCTGTGGCGCAACATATACGCCCGCTTAATTAAATTGCAACATTGTTCTAAATATTAGAATATTATTAAAAAAAACTGATAGAACACATTATTAAAAATATTTATTTTTAAATAAGATAAATGTCTAATATTTTATATTTTGTAATGTGATGGTAATATCATGGCACCTATTGAAAGTTATTTTAACCATTTAATTGCTAATCTTGCTTCTCAATTTCAGATAGATAAATCGATGTTCTCGAAGCTCGAGGCATTTCAAAGGTCCAGGTAAAATCCATAATTTAATGACACACTTTTGGCTAAATAGTTTGGTCCTTACTCTTTTTTTATAAATATATTTGATATTGTTTCAACAGAAATGGCGACAGCGTAATTTGGATTAACTAAAGATAGATTCATAAAAAGTTAGTCTTACTTATTTTTTTTTATAATTGAGATAATGTCCTATTTGACAAGACTACTGTTTTATTTGGTTAATTTAGAAGTGAAATTTAGGAGAATGAAAATTAAACTATGCCCAGCTGTAGTAGGTACATGTAAGATGGTAATGAAAATAGGTTTAATAAAAATATAATCATGATCTCTTGGCCATAGATAAGATTACAGAATTAAAATTTTGTCTATAAATTTGACCATAAAGGAAGTGTCATGTATTTATTACTAAGAAACTGAATTGTTTCATTAGTTCTAATATAATATAATATTAATAAGGATATTCTAAACCTCAAAAGTGACTGAGACAATTCTTGGCACCAATTAGTTATGACATGTCTTTAGAAATTGCAGGTGTATATAAACTTGTCTAAACCTGAGTTTAGTTTCGTTTTGTTCGTCGATGACATTGATCAAATAAATAGAAGTTTCGGTACTCTAGAGTTAGGAAACGTATTTCAGATGTCAAGAATAAGCTTGAATTAAAGTCGCTAGTATGTGAAGAGACAATAGACAGGTTCAGTTAATGTTTAAGATTAATACGACTAATATACCAAGTATCATATATTATTCGTGAATATTACGTAACAAACTATTCCACAAATCCTACTAATATTATCAACTCGAAAGTTTGTAAGTATGAATGGATTTTTGTTACTCTTTCACGTAAAAAGTAATGAATGGATTTTAATGACACTTTATAAGAATATTGCCTATACTTCAGAATAATACACAGACTATAGAAATACTAATTTTTATATGTATTTTTGTCTGTGACATAACATAATATGTTGTATTAAAAAGTCTGATATTTGAACATTATATCTCGCCATAATGTGCCTTTTTTTCAATAAGTCAAATTATTTTGTTTCGGATTTTTGCCACCTTTTATAGTTAATTTTATAGTCAGCATAACCCACAGTTTGTCAGTCATCAGTCCGCAGTTTAATTTATACACTTCAAAATTTCACTTGTAAAACACTTTAAAAGAAGTAACAGGTCACATATATATATAGGTAAGCTATATAAATATAATTTTTATTTATTTCCCAAAAAATATTCTTGACAACAAACGTCTTCTTTTGGAAAAAGAACGCTAACAAACTGTATTAATAAATATTCAAGGTCCTCCTTAACTCATGTATGTAAACGGTAAAACGAAAATTGGATATGACATATAAAATTAGCTAAACCAAGATATAATTTTGTTCGTGAAGTGTATCGTATCCTTGAGACAAAGGTAGTTTAATCTAGTGACCTAATTTATTTCATTCATAAGTTTATTTTTTGTAACCTTACCATAATCACAAGCTTCAAGTAAGACTTATATATGAGGGGATATTAACTAGATTCAAGTATTTTCCCGAATTACCGGAGTGTGTCTACTCAAATAGGGTCAAATGTGACACCCTCATATAATCTCTAAATGTTAGTGCATAATTCATTAAAAAAACAAATTTACATCTTTAGTCTATAATAAGCTTTGCAACGGAAATAAAATATTTATCTATTAAACATAAACATGTGACATAGTTGAATGCCCAAAACTATATAGTACGAGTATAAGAGTATGTATGACATTAGTCGTAGTAACTTGGTAGTGTAAGTGGTAAAGCTTATTAGGTAGGGATTTTGAAAATATATTGTACATTGGATTGTAGGGATTGTAATTACCTTAAATTGCGCTTGAGTATATACAAAGTATCTCGTATTTAACTAAGTAAATATTTTTATCGGACCGCAAAATTTGGTACACAATCGTTTAATTTTCAAATCATAGATATTTGGTATTGTTATTTAACCAGCATACATACACCGAAAAGTACCGATTGGTTAAAATATATGCATACGATATTAGTGTTTATATGGATATTACTTACTTTTACTTTACTTGATTTGTTAAGTTATGAGATTATACAATATATTAAGACTAAGACTGATTATATGTACTGAACAAATGAATACAAATGTAGAAAAAAATGCTTCAATTCTTTAAGTGTTCGTGACCTGTCAGGTTTAAGTTACTAACGATGAAGTAAAAAAAGCACAATCTAACAAACGTCCATCAAATCATTAGAAAATTAACAATCAAATATAACAGTACAGATATATTATATGATAGAAACAGCTGATATAGGAATCAATTATAACCTTAAGAGTCATGTTATGTCCTTAATTATAATACGTTTCATCCACATAATTGTAAGTTTCATGAATTTCAATTCCTCTTTATTTAAATAATAATATTTATTTAACAACGCATCTATAAAATACAAGGCTCGCATTTTTAACACTATTTTTTAATATATGCATATGATGTTATCGCGGAATGGACAGCCCGCTGCTGCATACAGACTAGGGATGTCAAGTTTATGTCAACCTAATGTAATTATACTGCCAGAAACCTATAGAATCAAGTGCGCTCATATAATACGTGCTTTTAATACTAATACAAATATACAAACACGGTATAGAGCAGTAATGAGATAGCTTAGGTAAATGCGTTAATAATTAATTAATGTTCCCTTTTATTTTGCACTTATGATATGCATATGTATGCATACGTAAAAAAAAACAGGTTTTTATCTAACATGCTTTTCATTAATCTCCTATATATTATATAGCTCATATTCGATAACCTCGTATTATTAAACATGTAATTATTTAATGAATCTCTATAAATATCTGCACTGAACAGGCTAAATTTAATTATATATACAAGAATTTTACTAAGAAAGTTATAATAATACCTTCGGATCTCCCTAAAAATATAAATATCGTAATATAATACAACATCCAATAATGAGGGTCCTTCGATCCCAAAATGGAGCAATACTTGTTTGGGTCCGAGTTCTAACCATTATATGAATATTGAGCAATATAAGGATAACCCCTGACATTGTTCAAAATGTACATAGCTTTTGGGTCAATATTATGTATTAATATTATACTAGCAAATCGCCCCGACTTAGCTAGGGTAGTGTTTATTAAGATGCAAGAAAAGCAGCAAAATTAGCTTTTTATTAGCAGTAAATAAAAAGCGTTTTATTGATTAAGTTCTATCTTATTCTTAATTTATACGAATAAGAATCTTAAAGAATAAAGGTGAATATAGCTGTGGATACGGTTGATTTTATTGATAGACTTGTTGACAAAATAATCAAAGACGTAAATACCTAATACCTACAAATGCAGTATAAAGGAAAGAAATAAAAAAATCTTTAACATTTAACATTCATGGAGGATTACAAATGCTGTATTATTCTGTTCCAAAAAGGCATGAATGCGGCATTTAGCATATTGTTGTATAAGGCCCTCAACGCTGCTATTGTGATTCCTCTGGTTTCCCAAGGGATCTTGGCTGCGGTGAACACCAGCCATCATGTAACCTGTAAGCTCGTTAACGCTCCCGTAAATAAGTAATAGAATATATAAATAGTAAAATACATTATAAATATTTAAATATATATATATATATATATATATATATATATATATATATATCAAACAATAATGATATTTCTAATAAGAATTGTTATACAAGCAGAAATTATTAAAGTTTAAATTTGGTTATAATCCTACAGTTGAGTCATAACACAAACATATTTTCTTCGGTTGTCGAAAATGCGACAGATGCGGCTTTAAGAGGTTTAATTAAGTTTATTCTGAAAAGTATTGAACGTGGATATCAAAAAACTAACTTTTTCTAACTAAAACTAATCTAACTTTACTGTTTGACTTGTTTGTATTATTTTTTATTATAGACCTTAAACAGAGTCAACTTAACCTGTGATCCCTAACAAAACTTAGCACTGTTCAATTCGCACTTTATAAAAGGTATAAAGGTTAATGGGAAAGCAACTCTAGTTTTTTAAACCTAAACATGTTTTACAAGCTCAGTTATCTATTGGATAAATTAACGTTTTTATACCCTGCATTATACACGAAATGGAATGATGTGTACTTGTGAATTGTTAATATAAATGATCATCCGCTGCTTTCAACGATACGTCATAAATTTTGGTTTAAAAAAATAAACATAATGTTTGGTTTATTATCAACATTTTATCAATAAAAGAAATAAATAAACTCATTTAAAATATAGTAAACACGCCGAAAGAACAAAAGTTTTAAGGTGAGTTCTATTTGTGTTTAATATTTGACTTTTAATATTAAAACACTTTTAACAAAAGCTGATAACTGATTGAGAGCACTCAATCATCCAGCGACCAATTAATGGTACGTAATACATTTATTGCGACTGGTGGCTACTTAATGGACCTGCAAAATTCTATCAATTGACTAGAGTGTGTATGTTATTATTGTTCTACATATCATCATAAATTGTACTACGAAAATTTCCAACTATAAATATGACCTTATAAATATAAAAAAAGTATTTTTCAAGTGATCAGAAAGTTAATTAAAATACGATCAAATAAAGAGTCCATAAAAGTTAGACTTCTTGTTATATCGTTTCAGATAACGTTAAACTAATTAAATTAATTGAATTAAGTTCCTCAAGATATATTATTGTTTATTTATATATTTTCTTAATTCTTTGTGAAATTAAGTCCATATTTAGTAATATATAGTAGTGATTTAAAAAAAATTAGCATTTAGTAATAACGCGTCTAAATTACAGAGATACTATTAAACCAATTGTCAAATGCGCGGCTAGTTTAAAAATCGAAGACATGAAAGCTGCCGATTACTAACTGAACTTAATTGATTATGTTTAAGAGCTGCGTGTGTCGCTGTTTTTAATGTTTACACTGCATTGGAAGAGATATCGATCATTATAAAGTAGTATTATAGTTACTTTTTTTTATAATATGCACCTATCTTGTAAAAATAGTTTCGTGAAAATAGACTTGTTTGGTTTTAATAACTTGATGAGTATCTGTTTTTCTATATATTTATGATACTGCCAGTTTATAAGTTTGGTTTATAATAATCTCGGCATGTACTACGAGTACAGATAAACATAGCTTCTTTCGATGACATACAGTTAAATACAGAGTACATGCACTACCTAAGAAACGTTACAAATGTGTTGTCAATAATATATGCAAAGTACTCTAACATGGAATATGTTCAAAGCTATTTCTCAACAAGCTTTAACAGTTATAGTATGAGTTCCTACAAACTTCCCTATTTCAAACTGAATTTCTCCAAACAAATTATAACAATCTGATATGTTCTCACTGTCTAGAGTTCATATGTAGTATATTAATGTAGAACATTATCTCCCCAAAACTGTAACGTATTTGAAACGTAGGTTTAGTTACATTAATAGTTTAGCAATTGAAATTATTTATAGTTTTTATTTTAATTTTTTTATTTAAGCACAGTAAGATATTTTTAATGTAAGTTCATGGTTCTTGTTGTACTTGAACTAAATAACAAGAAATTTAGGAAATTAAAATTGCATAACGCAAGCAGCATTCACGATCACCCCCCTTCGTAGTATTTGAGGGAGAGAGGTAACCCAACCCCCAACGTTACCGCAATTAATGACTTCTAAGGGAGCAGTGTGCTGCTGTCAAGCGATGTCGAACAAATTGCGTAGGTTGCTATTTATATTGTTACAATTAATTCCTAGGTCCATACTGTAGTTAATGTAATATTTTCAGTTTTTTTTTTGGATTTTAATATCAAATTACTTTTAATGTATAATTATTAAAATTGAATGCTTTATTAGAAAATTCCTTGTAAAGCATAATAATCGTCATGCATTACTACATATTAGTAAGCTATACGACATGATTCTGTGCCAATAGCTTAACCAATATTGCTGTATTACCATTTGCCAATCGGCGTATTCTTTGCACCTCTATCTAGTAGAATAGTATCTAGCAGAATTTTGCCTGTTGATTACATATGAAGACCCCATTGTAGTTTTGTTTATTACCCTTATTTTCGAACGCCTTTAATAAATTACAGAAAATGACAAGCGCATTTTGTATTTCTTCCTAGGCCTTAAAAATATTCAGTAATAACTCACCAACACCATCTTTTATTGAGCGATCAAGAAAGAAACCAAACTGTTTTAGTGTGATTTATTTTGATAAAATTTGCAACCAGTTGACTATCGACCTTTTTTCTAAAGACCCACATACTGGAAATAAAACAAAGTTGTTATACATTGTCCGTAAGTAGCGTCAGAGCGATAGTGGTTGCAGAGTTTTAAAATTTTGTTATATTTACTGGTAGGTATATCAGAAAAAAGTTGTAAAAGCTGTTGCAACCAAAGAAAAATTACACGATTTAATTCGCCCGTCCCCCTTCCATCACCGGACGTCCCGACGCACGGCGGATTTTCATCCTTTTGTTGTGGACATTCCACCTGTCCGAACGAAGCGCTTTGTTTCCTCAATTTTAGTGCGTATAGCGAAGGACTGGAACAACTTGCCTGCGTCGGTATTTCGGACCAAATATAATGTAGGTGTCTTCAAGAGAAGAGTGAATAGGTTGCTAGGGCAATGCGCCTTAGCACCTAAGACTACATTCCACTTACCATCAGGTGGAATGTAGTCAACCATTGCCCTAGATCATATAAAAAAAATCCTTAATATTAATTGCACATAGGCTGCGATCTGGACACCTCCCATTAAATAGTTTTTTACATTTAATGAAAAAATCTGACTTTTCTAATTATCAAGTGTGTGGAAAGATAGAAGATGGCCAGCATAAATTATATGAACTTCATTGAAACACAGCATTTAGGAAGAAAATTATTAAGGATCTTAGATTAAATTGTTTAGATGTTACTAGTTTGTTTTTAATAGTTTACTTTTAATGTAAATCTTAGAATAAGGTACATGTTTTATTTAAAACAAAAACCCTTAAATAAATAAATAAAAAAAAAGTCGCTGAATTCCCCCCTCGTCAATATCTGCGTCCACAAAATTTATATTCTAATTCAAATTATCTTTATTTAAAATTAATTCATCATTGAATTTTTTTTTCCTAATAGTATTTTAACAGTTTATTATGTTACAAAAGTAAACGTCTATATAAAATATATACTGTTATATGAGGTTAATGTAATTCAGACCAATCGTCTTGCAATTTTTGTGCATTGAGAAACCAATCTTTGCGTAGCAATCTAAATTTAGAAAACCTAAACATTCTTATAGAAAGTGGAAAGTCGTTTCAACTTTTTAAAGCTGCAAAACGAAAGCTACCTCTAAGATGGCTTAGATTCGGTCTAAGAATTATTAGATTCAGGATACGCGATGTTCTATACGTAACATTATCGTTATTATTTCTTTATCAGTCCACTATAATCTATTTAACACGCATATTTAATGTTTATTTTGATCATGATGACATTGTGCGCGTTCTAATGGTTTAAATTTAAAATGAACTTAAAAAATAGTTTACAAAATCAATAATCCTCTTAAAATTTACGATACGATTAGGTTATTCGAGCTACATTTGCCAACCAATACATTGTCCAATAAATGACATGTGTATTTTTAAAGGTATACAATTTGTTGATTTACACACAGTTTGGAATTGTTCTCATATGATCAAATAAATTTGATATGGAACATTCGGTATAAACTCTGTATGTATTTAGCTGAACGATCAACCAGATAGAGCAATTTCTAAAGCTTGTTGAGAAGGGGCTTTGCATATTACGCTATTGATGGTACGTGGAGCGTAAGATATTTTAATTTGGTTTAATGGGTGTGTACATGATACTTTGTTTTAATTATATATAGTATATCATATATTAACTATTGAATAAAAAAATGTTGAATACAACTTTAACTATTAAATGTACTATAGAGTTTGTTTTGACTGGATATAAACTCCCAGTTTAACAAGATAAATGTAAACAATTTATTTAAAATTATTATATATATCTATTATAGATATCTTTATTCTTTTAAAACGCAGCATTTTTAATACTATTAAAAGAATTTATAAATAAGCTTTATTGTATATACCTAAGTATTAGAGAATGATTATCAATGGAATATTTTATTAAGACATCTATAAATCTCATGAAAATTATACATTTGACTTCAATTTATGAGACAGTTAGATTAGTTTGATTTACAAATATTGGCTATTATTATTAGAACAATAGTTTGATTAAATCTTAATTCACATTTATTCCTCGATATTCCGACCTATTATTGAGGTTTATTTCAAATTAGCTGAACGCAGCCAGGGGTAGTATACCTTATGTTTGCTTCATTCATTCATGTTATAAATGCTAACTATTATCCGGCGGCACCGCCCGCCTTAATTAAAATATAAATAAACAGCAATATCAAAAATTTTCAATAAAATTTTATTAAGCAACCAAGGGACCATTATCCATCTAATGACCAAATGGAAGGACTTTGAAACATTACTACACTACTTTTTATGCATATGCAAAAATTTTACGTTATAAAAAAAACAAAAAAACGACCGCTAAAAAATAAAAAATATATAAATTTTTATTTTTTGTATTGTGATTTTTGTAATGTTTTTTTTATTCTGCTTTTTAAAATTATGCTACTATTTTCTAGATAGTACTAAATTAACCTACGAATACACTAATTTGATTAGTTTAGTATTGACTATCAATATTGCATAAGAACGTTTAACCAGCAGAAATAAAAGCTCAATATCTTGGAGACGAATGCTTTTATTGCCACGAAATCATTTCGACGAACCAGGTTTTAGATTAAAAAAAAACGCAATCAAATGCGTCCACTCGTTTGGCTGCTATGATGCCACAGACAGACACAGATAAACCCGTCAAACTTATAACACCCCTCTCTTTGAGTCGGGGGTTAAAAAAAACAGAGAAATACATATAAAAGACTTTAAAAAAATTGCAACTAAATAACTTACAGAAAATTCATGATAAAAGAAATTTGTTTAGACAAGAACGAGAAAAAAAATAATAAATAAGAATAACAGAAATAAGACAATGAAACAAAGATACCAGAATGCACAAATAACTTCTAAAAGAAATGAAAGACCAAGCAAACATACAACAAAACAATACTAAGAATAACATTTGACCAGAATCGAATGAAAAAAGGCAATTAATTTTATTTCTTATTTAAGGAGTTAACTAAGTTCAAAGATGAAGGAGTTGCCATGCTTGTAATCATCTCTTGTTAAAATGAATAATGAAATTCTGCAATTCCGCCCTAGTTTGTATTTAATTTCATTCTATAAGAATACTCGTATTTACTACTCGTATACTGTTTCATAAAGAAAACATGCCATTTATTGCATATGTATGTTTGTACGCGATTTTGAAATGGCCACCCCGCGGTCGGTAGATTGGGGATGTCACGTTTCTGTCAGCTCAATGTAATTATAACTACTGCCTGAGGCCTGCACTCAGATGAGCTCATATAATAGAAATACGCCTGCACTACTGTCATTCGTTCACATAACTACAAAAGTGTTATTTTCTGTGTGTTTTTATGCATAAGTAATAACTTTTAGTCGTTTATTATTTTGTTTTAATTTCATTTATTGAATACTGAAATTTACTAGCCTAAGATGACTGAATATATATGTATTTGGTTATTTAATTAAGTTTAATATCTAGTGAAATCAACGCCTAACTATAAGAAATTGTTTTTTTTTAAGCAGACCGACTTAGTTTCAAAACATGACTGACAAATAAAATATAACAAATAAAATATGTAGTTTATATAATTTGTTAAGACCTTGGTAATCTTGCACCTGGTGGTTTAGAATACTTGTTACTCCATCGAGACACATAGAAGCAAGCATTCTGATGCTTAGATTTATGCTTTAACAGAAACGTATATATATGGAATTTCCTTTAATTAAACTAATAAATATTACATTACATCGATATTGAACACTGAAAAAATATATTTTTTAATGTATTTCAATATATCGCCTATTCTAAAAGTTGCAACACGTCAAATTTCTATACAATCAATCAATTACAGTACTATAAAATCTAATTTTAAACTCATTGTCTAGTTTATCCTTAAAATAAGAACAGTTTTTAACTTCGTATGAAGATAATAAGGGTTAAAGGGAAGGCAACTCCAATAAGTTAGAACATAAACATGTTTTACAAGCTCAGCCATCTGATGGACAAATAAACTTCTACATATTATGAAGTCTTAGTAATATAATCATTCTTGTATTTGTGTAAATTGTTTTAATATATTTCGCTGGGTCAGTACGAACGCTATTTGACTTTAATGATAAAACATTAGTTTAGGGCTGAGAAAAATACATGTACATACGATTAATAATACATTTTTAGATAACTTTTGTGCTAATCAATATACAAAAACTTTTATAAAATTATTGTAACCCGTGGTTATGAAAATCGCCTGTAACAAAAAAAATAGCAATACATTAAACTGTATGTCTTACCTTCTACTTCCTTCCCTTCTACTACCTTCTACTTCTTCTTCTCTAATTTGGATGAGTCGTTACGACCTATATAAATCGAAGCATTGGTGAATAATATGATACGGGCACTTTATTAAATGTTGAATTGGAATTCAAATAAATCACTTATATAATCATAGAAACAAATCCAAAAAAATATCTTGGGTATTAGTTAATCGTCAGGTATATCAGTAAAGCAATGGCTTTACATAACCTCGTGTTTAATTGATATACCTATATAACTTGGTAAACATAATATTATGAGACCTTTTTATAGATAAGCAAATTAAAAATATTATTGATTATATTTTTCAAAAAAAATATTTTATATTTTGATTTCTTTAAAACGATATACAAAAATAAACCGCACATAAATCGGTTCTTGCGTGTGACAGCTATAAGGGCAATGATTGACATAAAAATACACATCTATATCACTTCTGTTCGTTATATCTACACAATCTATGTATAAATGGTAAAATACACGCTAAAATTATAACACCGGGTAAGGTGACTGCCAGTTCCAAATTTAAAAAAAAATCAATTTAATGATTTCCAGATAATAATATGCATAATAAAATATACTGTCATAGCAAGATATTACAATTACACTAGCAATTTGTCATTGAATGTAAAAATGGGTGAAAAGAAGTAATTTTCACAAGCTTGTAAAAAAGGCGTCTCAAGTAAATGTATACGACTAATAAACCAGTGGTCTCACGTAGTGGTGATCTGTAAAAAGACTACACAAAAGTCGTCGCTTACTGACCGAACCTAATTAATGGTGTTTAAAAGCTACGTGCGTCGTTGTTACTGCTAATGAAATTATATATCTGTTAGGACGTATAACTTGGTTTATTAAAATGTCTATGTTGACTTTCGTGCTATTTGTTCGCCAAATCTTTATAAGTATATTAATTAGTTTATTGGATTAAACGTCATAAAGGCTGATTTGCTATGCCACTGATTTTAGCGTTTAGAGTTATTTATAAATAGGACTTTTTAGAATGAGATTAAAACACGATTTTTAAGTTAAGACTCAGGCTTATAAAACTGAGGCTTTTCACGTTTAAATTATTTTTGAATAAATAAAAAAAAACCAAACATCGACAGCAGTTTTACAGCTTGTAATTTACTTTGCAAGGGCGAAGCAAGGGCTTAAGTGGAAAATACCACTAAGAGAATATATGAGAATGTGATTGATAGCACATATACTCTATATATACATATTATACTCTATAGTTCTAATTTTAAAAGCAGACTCCGTTAGTCGAAGTTAGTAAAAATAACTTTAAACTACCCCAACTCATACCAATAAAATTAAAAATCAGTAAGGTCCAAAAAATAAAGGGCTTTTAATCTATTGTTGTTGTGTTACAGTGTTATCTTGTACACGTGCAAAGAATTAATTCATTTCAAATTACATTACATATCCTTAATGTTGATTTAATGACGGTCACAGTTTATTTGGAGTATAAGAAAAGCAACAAGAAGAACAAATATGACAGGCACTTATAAACTTAAACCATTACTTGTATGAAATGCTAAAAACCTTGTTGTTCTTTTGGTTTAACATCTTTATTTCTAGATTACAATGATAATAATTTTGAATCTCTGTTTCAAATAAGCTAACATTTTGCAAATATCCCGATCCATATAATTAAATATAATAAAAACTTAAGACAGTGAGAACGTATCAGATTGTTATAAATTGTTTGGAGAAATTCGGTTTAAAATGGAAAAGTTTGTAGAAACTCATACTATATCTAACAAAGCTTGTTAGGTTAGATTAGAATATATTATATATTTCACGTTTCTTAAACAGTATTTTTCTTTTCGTTTCGTTTCAGTATTTTGAACATATTTAGGCAAAGAATTCACAACTTTCGAATGTCTTACTTGTGTAATTTATTTTAATCGGATTGACTTTTGTTACATACCAGAGTTTTTAAAAACCGAAATTAAAAACAAATAGAATTATCAGGTGTATAGATAAACAAATACTCATCGAGTCGATTAAAACAATATCATTTACAAGTATGTATTTTCACGCAGCTATTTTCGACTTAGGAAAACAAAAAAGGTAAAGTAACTATTACATACATAATAGATAGATGACACTTAAACATCATCAAAGTTCAGTAAGGAATTGGAAATGTTTGCGTCATCCTCATAAAAATAGCCCCTGCGTTGTTCCCATTGTTTAGATTTTGGCCACACGTTTTTTGAAACTTTCGGAAAATTGCCGACTTACTCTTCTTCTTTATATAGTCTGCAAACATATGAAAAAGACATTATGATTATTTTTTAACTCTAGAGTTCAAAAGGTAAATGATAACAGGACCCCTCTATGAAGCTTATTTAATGCACATTTAATTATTTCATAAATTATAATAGTCCAATCATTTGGTAGTTCAGCTTGTACATGGAAAGGTTTCTGGGAGTTTTTAAAGTTTGTAATTATATGTATTTTGGTATACTATTTTCGAATTTCCGTTCACGCTGTCATATTAAAAAAAGACGCTTAGTAACAATTTTTTTACAATACCTACTTTTTGTTGACGCATATTACGAGAAAAATATTTTTATACATTATCAAACTAGAAAAAAAATACAGTTTATCTTTATATATATATATATATATATATATATACAGGGTTATTTGTAATTAGTTGAGCACCTTTTGCAGGCAGCCCCTCTACATCAATCCTAACAACATTTGTTCTACGACTTTTTAAAATTAATAGTTTTAAAAATTTAGTTTTTCCCATACAAAATTTATTTATTGCCTCTAAACGTGCATTAAACTTGAGCTAAGAGAGGCCACGCAACTTGTCAAAATATGTGCCAAGGCCACGTGCATCGGGGCGCGGGGTGGCGGGGTGGCGGGGTGACGCAGCGGCGGCTATGCACGTTAGAACTTGATCATTTTCTAAGGTGTAATAAAAAATAGCATCGTTTTCCACTTTTATTTATTAAAATATTTTCTACAATAGTCTAAACACATATTGTCTAACTGTTTAAGAATCAAATGAAAAAACAAAATCTCCAATAGAAGTTGTCCACAAGTTGAATGTCTCAATATTTTTATTTGGTTTATGAAATAAGGGCACTGTAACGAAACCAAATAAATATTATTTTTACAAAACAATAACTTCTCTTTAACTTACTTTATACGTATCATATTATCTCGTTTGTTAATATTTATATTATTACAATAAAACAATAAGTTACTTACGAATTTCTTGAAGATGGCGCGTAACAGAAAAACGTCATAATTTTCATTAATATTATTTAATTAAAACGTAAAAAGTGAATCGACTGTTTCTGACGTATAATATTCTCATAGAAGAAACACATAAGTACCATAAAAACAGACAAATGTACACAATCCACTTTAAAAATAATAACTTTAGGCTTCTTAACATGTTGGATCGTCACTATATCACAAATAAAATTATTCTTCATCATGGTTTCTGCTGTTTCGAGTTGTTGTTCGTTCTAGGTATAGCAAAACAGACCTTGTAAAGATCAGGACCCCATTGCTCCATTTCTCAGCCAAAACTCGTATTTCTCATTCTTACTTCTTCTATTTCAGACAATCAATGTATTTTAAAAATATTATAAATTACATTTCATAATTTCTTCTTCATGTTATAATCTTGAATTTATTTATTAGTTTTAATAGCAAGTCCATAAAATCGTATTGTCCAGTATGTATGTAATTACAATTCATTATTTAATTATAAAACTCTAATTCGATAATTTTATTTTTGGTTAATGTAAATTGTGTTTTGTAATCCACATAGGGTCATTTCGCCTGTTTGCGCCCATCGCCAGTTTGCGTCCATTCGACGGCTTTCCTTTCATAAAATACTCGAAAATAAGTTCATGAACTTTCTAACAAAACCAAATGTAATTTCTGCCAATACCTCAATATATAGGAGATACACAGTCATAAACAAAATTTCCTTGAGCGCAATCCTTCCCTTTAAAAAAAAATAATTTATCTGAGCCACGGAACAAAAGACTGCGAATGTCTTAAATGTTAGTAAAAAAATAGTGAGCAGCAACACCACTCACGGTTAGTTTTACATTGTTTTATGTGAAGTTAAGGATACATAGATGTTTCTAGGCCTTAAAATTAAAGAAAGGAAAAACATAATTATGAATTTACTTAAGTTTTTTAATTGTTGACAGTTAAAATAAGGTGGACGCAAACTAGTACATACAAATTTTAAAAATTCCACTTTGCGTCCGCAGTGGACGCGAATTTTATGACCTATTATTTAGGACAGACCAGAATGCGTCCACCTTTGTTTTCTTGTTATCTATTTATAAAAGTAATTAAAAATGTACAGCTTATTTAAATTTAATAAAATTGTATATACCTACGATCAATAATATCTTAATGTAATTATAATAAAAAAAATTAACGTAATTTATTAAAGGCTCCTGATTGAACAAATTAGAAATTGTGAAATCACAGTGTATCAAGGTGCAACTCTGAAACTCATGACATGAATAAAAATGATTTTGCCTATACACCTTTTTGGCAGTTACCTGTAGCTTAGTTCAATAGTGTTTTCAGATGAAGTTCTTATTTTACCACTAGAAGATATGGGAACTCATACTACACCTACACCATAAGTCCTTAGAAAACTAAGCAACAAATATCAAAACCCCCTCCGACTGCTTTTATTCATTTAGCATCAACTGTATCACCATCTATTTCACCTATAGAAAAGCCTCCTAGTTTACAATAATCTTCATTATTTATTCAAGGCATTTCACATTCAGAAACCTTTGATCCATTTAAAACCCACCTGATGTTGGCTGAAATTTTTAGCATAGCAAGAAAATTTAATCAAAGAACTCCAGCGGCCATATCTTCGTCTGCATCGAGAAAGTATTATAAACATAAAGAGCAGATGGATAAAAAACAAACAAAGCAGTAAGAAAAAGAAATTAAGAACGAATAGAGAAAAAAATTTCAAGGAACTGCTCCAAAACGTAGGAAAAAGACACTTCCTGTTAAAGTCACAGTAGATACTGATACTCTGAAAAGAAAATTTACCAGCCGTGGATAGTACAAAGTGCGCTGAATGTAATGACATACTTATATCAGATGTAGATGAAGACGGCGAAGAAAACATTGGCTGTGACAAATATATAAGATTATATATTTGTTATTAAAAATATTTTAAAATTTAATTAGTTAAATATTTAGACATAAAACAATAAATTATTAAAATCTAATCTTTCTGAATAATAATTAATAAAAATCTCCCCTACATTCTATATATAAGTTGGTGGACGCAAACTGGACATGAGTGGACGCAATTTAGATTTTATGGACGCAAACTGGCTAAATCGCCCAAATCTGATATTTATCACTTTTATATTTAAATCGTTATATCTTTCCACCAAAACTTTAAATGAATATAAAAAAGACTATACTATTAACACTGTACATAAGTTTTTATTCAAAACTAGTAACTAAATCATTTTTATTTTCTCTTTCAAAGTCAGCAACTCCACTAAATGGACGCAAACAGGCGAAATGACCCTAGGTACTTGTCATTTTGATTATTTAGTATTTCCATAGCAACATGGTGTAAAAGAGATGAAGCTATACGAAAAAAGCTGGCGCGCGCATTTAACAGTTTCTGACTTTCGCTAGCCTGCCGCGACCTATACTTTAGACTGCTTACAAAATACAGAGTAATAAATAATCGAGGGAGCAAAAATTTTTTTTGTTCGTTTATTCTGAGTTATTTATCAAGATTTTTTAAAAGTCGTAGAACAAATGTTGTTGGGATTGATGTAGAGAGGCTGCCTGCAAAAGGTGCTCAACTAATTAAAAATAACCCTGTATATATATATATATATATATATATATATATATATATATATATATATATATATATATATATTTCTTATGTGCGTGTATTTGTCACTGAACTCCTATCAAACGACTGGACCGATTTTTATGAAATTCTTTGTGTCTGTTCAAGGGGACTTGAGAATTATTTAGATTCACAATTAAGTCCACTGGAAAATGGTTTTTTGATTAATTTTTAATGTGTAAGTAGGTGGTGATTTATTTTTTAATGTGTAAGTAGGTTCCGACGGACTGCGTTACCATGGCAATGTCAAATATTAAATAATATTATAATATTTTAATTATAGTCTGCCCTGACAGTTGGGGTAGCGATAGAAATGAGAAAAATATTTTAGTACTAGCTTACCCCCGATACGTGCTTCGCTACGTAAAAAGTGAAATTTAAAAAAAAATATTGGAACATCAAATTCATTTATAAAATCAAAGGTTTTATGAGAGAAAAGCGCATGAGCGTCACAAAGTACATTACAATAAAATCTTCGTTTTGAATAAAAAAGTCATTTCCAAACCACCTGGAGGTGGAATAAGTAATAATACTTTTTGTTATTCGATTACATAAAAATAATATTTAACCCAAATTAAAGATTTTTTTACAAAATGTTATTGATTTATGATATCTCAAATAGGTATTCGGGGTTACTATAAAGACAATCGTCATTTGTACCTTTTTCGTTTATATTATATGGGTAAATTTAAGATTGTTAGATATCTTGAACTTAAGTCAATTTTAAACTTTTTTTTTAATACAATTATTATTTTTTTGGGATTTAAAATGAAAAACTACTAACTAATTTTGGTTGGTTTACTTAAAAACTGTTTTGCTGCTGTTATGAACTGTAATACATTATATACAACGAACTAACAGAGTAAATAGTAAACCAATAAAGTCTCTCAAGAAAGTTAATTAAAATGATTTTATTATTCAAATGTTATCTCATAAGATTTTATGACAAGAAGTCTCATTATAATTAAAATGTATAAAGTCTAGATAAACACTCATTGTTCTTTTATTACATTATGGTTATATACAGTTGTAAATTGTCTAAAAAAAAAAAATAGTTGTATAAAAAATATCATATTACGGTAAACACGATCTAGTCAACTACTATATTATCTTACAGGGGCATTAAGTAGCCAGTGGACGTAATAATTCTATAATGTACCATTAACAGCGTTGCAGATTGAGTGCTCTCAATCAGTAACGTTGTCAATGTTTGTTAAGTGCGTTTGCATATTTAAAGTCAAATATTAAACATCGACATAATATCTCATCCTTAATGTTCTTTGCTATTTATATAATATTTTTATTATAATCCCAAGTAACTGTTTAATTATTTTAACTCCAATTTATTTCGTATGTACCGTTAAACTAACAGTTGATAATGTTCAAAGTCGACTAAATAACAATTTAAAAATATTCAATCATTCTATTACTTAGATTGTATTATCTGAAAAGGTTCATTTGTTCATCAGAAAAAATAGTATATTAGTGTTATAAAAGCTACTGGTGCATTTACCAAAAGATCAAAGTTAGTTAAGTTTTAGTCAGATATGTATTATTTTCTAAATTAGTGTTCAAAGAACCCAAAATAAACCTTATTAAACTTCTAAAAGCCGCTTGCGTCTCATTTTGAATAACTGTAGAAAATATATTTATGTGATGCTTTCAGAATATAACCAAATTAGATCTTTAATGGTTTCTTTTAATAACACGATTCTGGTAAGTTATTTTTCTAGTATAAAAAACATGTATTAATAATGTTTGAAAATATCTATGGATATAATATATATATATATTTTATTTAAGTAAATATATATATATATATATATATATATATATATATATATATATTTACTTAAATAAAGCATATTATATTATTAGAGCTCTCTTACCGCAAAGAATCGCCAACGACAGTCGTTCTATTCTTTAAAGCACTTTATGACATTGTTCACAAATACACTAACTGTTTACCATTTATACACTTAATTATCACTATTACACAACTTAGTTTCTCGATCTCACACTCAGCGGTTTATTATAACTGTTACACTTTTATCACAATAATACCACCCCACAACTTGTACTCCCAATTTCACACAATGCCTTCTCTTAACGGAGCTGCGATTTATATACTTCTTATTCTTAGTCAAATCAGTATTTAATATTACATTTATTTTATCAATTAAACTTCTATACAGAGATTCAATTGTTTTAGTCAAATCAACAACTTATATCTTTGTTTTTAGTCAAAACCAAACTACTACATGTATAAAAGCTAACAATATATATACTCGTAACATTAATAAAAATCTCTGAGTGAAGGTTCCGTTCCAGCGATTTAGGTTATTTATACATAAATTTATATAAATATAGAATGAATATATATGTTTATATATATATATATAATGAGTACAATATTGATCCATGTTCAAGTTCATGCATGTCCCTGCTGTTACTGTTTTTCTTTGTAAAGGTCTTCATTTGTATAAACTAGAACAAAATAAAATAGTTAAGTTATTATTATTTTTGTATTTACTGCTAATACTAAATACTACATGCTTGTTACTAAAACACCCTTGCTAAGTCAATATAATAAAATAATACATAATATTGACCCAAAAGCCATGTACATTTTGAACAATGTCAGGGGTTATCCTTATATTGCTTAATATTCATATAATGGTTAGAACTCGGACCCAAACAAGTATTGCTCCATTTTAGTATTGAACTGACCCTCATTATTGGATGTTGTATTATATTACGATATTTATATTTTTGGGGAGATCGGAAGGGATTATTCTGACTTCTGAGGTAAAATTATCGCTTACTTTAACGTGACGAATATTTTTTTTAGTTGAATATTGAGATTTATTAAAGAAGAAAAGAAAGAAGATGAAGTAGTTAGAAGTAAGAAAAGAAAATCCTTTAAATAGTATCCTAATTAATAAATATTTATTATAAATTGCTACGTTTGCATCATACATAGGTCTGTCTGTTATTAGTTCAAAAGAGAATGGAACTTATGCTTATTTACATAATCCAGCTCATTACTGCTCTATAGTCTATGCTCTTTATCCTAATATAAATAAACAACATGGTTATATCAGAATATTAAGCACGAATTATATGAGTGCATTTGACTCTATAGGCTTCTGGCAGTATAATTACACTGAATTGACATAAACTTGACATCCCTAATCTGTATGCAGCCGCGTACTGCTCATTTCGCGCGGTATTACATAAACATATCTATGTTAAAAAATGGATATCAAGTTGTGGGTTTTGCATTTAATAGATAATGGATAAAATGTGGAATTCTAGGATATTGTCTGGACTAGATTTTGCACAGTCGTGATGAGGCACAGGTTATTTTTCTACATTTATTATCATAACATAGTGCTTAAAGTTATAGATTCGTGCATTCTTCACTCTGTTTCCATTTTTAAACATAGCTATGCTATTACAGACGATTGAGTTGTATACAGATGAATGAATGGATATTTGTTAGATATTACTTTATATGTAATAGCTTAATTAAAATACAACTGTAAATGAAGACACAAAAAATTCTAGCATGTGGCACAACGAGAATTGTTATCGAAGTTGTGTTTATGGTACACACCAAAAGACGTGAAAATGTGTAGCTTATTATTATATTCATTCACACTCTGATATTATATGATATCCTGTGGCAATCTTGGTCTTAAAGGCAAATTGCAAATCGTATGTAACTATTATAAATCAATATAAATATTAATAAAAATGAAAAACTTGATAATCGTTAACATCAAACTAAATAAAAAATATAAATAATTAAAAGAAATGGTATATTATTAAACAATACAGGCATACCTTCATTTAATAGATTTAATATAAATGAATGAAGTAGATGTAAAAAAATATAAAGAAATAATGGAATGCAATGAAGTCTCAATATCTTTATCTCATTAAGTTGAGTGTTAAAATAAAAAAAATATGTGTCTTGCAACTATACGATGATTAACAAAAGTCGACAGAGATGTTGTAAAAATTACTATACAAAATATGGTAGCTTTGGTTCGGTGCATTCGACCCGATAAATGATTAAATTTTTTCCCTTTAGACATAATATTAATCATAGATATTTATTTTAATAGAATGTGAAAGCCAGCGTTACGACAATTTCAAATTTTTTTCAAGGCAAGTGAAATAAAAACCTATATATAAAACATGAATGAACATGAATTACTTAATTCGTTCATCGTAGACATAGATTTTAACAAACCGCTAACCCTAGCTGTATGTTTGACGGTAGTCCCAAGCCTCAACAAATTAAAAGGTGAAAATTTCTACTTATTTAGTCTTATATAAATTATTTACTTATTTAATTAAATACAGAAAGCAATATTTAAATACATAACTTGAAGTAGATCAAGATATCTACCACATAGATCCACAGTCAAATTGCACATAAATTAAATGAGGTAACTTTTAAACTTATTAATATACTAGTTCTTATAGAAAGATAAGAATTACTAATTTAAGAAGTAATTTTAACAAAATTGTTTTGAGCATTTTTTGTTTTTGTCCCGATTTTTTTCTTTCGGCCAACAAAATATTCCCCATATTAAGCCTAAGTGAAACTGTTAGAAATTACATAACATTAAGCCTAAGTGGAAATGTTAGAAATAACATCATTTTCTAAAAAAAGTCCCGCAGACTAAAAATAAATATAAAATAACATACATATTATAACTATATATTACCTGCGATTCGAATGAAGCTATTTTTGATGTAAATAAAAAAATAACCTATTGAACCAGCCACTTCAACACCGGGATCTGAGCCTGTCGACATTTAACGCATGACAAGCATTTTTTATATCAAAATATTAAACCAATAAAAGATCAATTGATAATTCAACAAAAGATACGTTTTTATGTATCTACTATTTATTTTAATATCTCTATATTATTCCAGTCAAATACAACACTCTGTGTATAATAAGTATTAATAATAATAATACATATACGATGTTTGTCAGGAGTGGTGGTGCCAATGCCAATTCTTTTAGATCAACGGATCCCAGATTAGATACCTACTTTTAAGAAAATATTTATATAAAGAATATACATATTAGGTCTAGTTATAGTGAAGTTAAATTCTCCCAAAAGATACCTTTAACACTAAGGTTTTAAAAACGAATTGATATGCCTTGAGTATACCAAATCAATAATTCAAAAGTTCCCATTTAATGCAATTTTAAAATAAATATATGCTATTATTGTTAGTTTGTTGGTTTCAAAATAGTGTGAAAGCCAAGCGAAATAACTAATTTTAACATAAATATAGCAAACATGGTAACAAATCGAGTAACACTGTAAAACCCATTGTTTGAGATTTATTTTCATTTCAAAATGTCGAGATATTAAACTGTTCACCTATATGAAAACATTTATTCATATCCAGCTATTTGCATGAAAATGAAAAAGTGACATCTATGATTTTTATTTCCATTTAATGGTAAAATAAATCTACGAGATAAAAATGTATCAGATGTCCTATATCCTTTAACACAGACCTTGACTTATATTTATGTACCTGTTTGGACACAAATATTGTGACAAATATTATAAAATTATTATTTAAGTATTTGATATTTATCAGTCATGAATACGTTTTTATAGGATTATTTTTTTCAGTCAATAGGAATCCAATGTACGTTTATCAAAAAAATATGAAAAAAAGTCAGGAAGAGTTTGAATATCTTTTGCCCATATGAAGCGTACCTTGACCGTGCACTAATGACACAGACACGTACCCACTATTTCACAATAATGGCAGGCATTGGACTAATGGGATAAACGGTAGCTGAGAGCAAGGTTGTGACGCTCCGTCCACGCAGTGCCGCGATCACTGTCGCTCTGAGGAGACACTACACTAACAAATTGGTAAATAGCACCACTTGAACGCGTATCCGTTTAATCTACATAAGACAAGGAGATTCACCAGTCTGCTGACAAACCCAAGACCCAACGGCCTCCTATGTCAAGTTAAAATTGTTATCTTTTTAAAATGAAATCAGTGGCCAAATAATATTATTTAGCGCAGGAAAAAATATGACCATTAATAAATCATATAAAAAAAATATGAGAAAACTAAATATGGGTTATATAAAAACAAATATCCTTGGTTAATTGGCTCTCCAGGATAAAATAGCAACGATGAATGGAATAAGTGTATCAGCTGACAAAAGCTCTGAAGAAGTTAAGAAGCAGCAGAAGAGGCAGAGAACGAGTGTCAAGGAGAAACTTATGCAAATACGATCTAATATAACTGTTGAACCTATTATTGCATGTTATATTATGTCCAATGTGTTTTCTGGGTTAGCAGTTCAGAACTTAAACTTAGAAAAAGCATGTAGAGTTAATTTGGGATACAGCGATGAAGTTTGCTCTGCGTTAAATAGACGCCAAACAGAAAACTATACGTTGGAAGAATCTGAGGTACAAAAGTTAACAGCATCAGTACAGGCATGGAAGAATGTAGTCCAAACAGCTTTTCCTTGCATACTAGTTCTATTTGTGGGTTCATGGAGTGACAAAACGGGAAAACGCAAAGCTTGCATTCTATTACCAATTGTGGGAGAAGTGTTGTGTTGTACGAGTTTTATTTTAAACACATATTTCTTCTATGAATTACCTATAGAGGTCACAGCCCTCTCTGATTTATTTCCGTCACTAACCGGAGGATGGATTACTGTTTGCGTTGGTGTATTCAGCTATATTGGTGATGTAACTACGAAAGAAATGAGAACATTTAGAGTAGGAGTAGCAAATTTATGCATGTCCTTAGGAATACCAATTGGTATGTCTTTGAGTGGAATTCTCTTGCAGCAAATTGGTTATTATGGCATTTTTCTTATATCCAATTGTTTATATTTAACCAGTCTAATATATGGATATATACGCCTTAAGGATCCTGTAATTTCTGAAGAAAGACAAAGAGTAAGTTAATTAAACTATTTATACTTTAGTGTTAAAACTAAGTCCTATTAAGAAATCAAATATAAATGACTATAGTAACACGAAATTATAAACCCAAAATATATTCCCATATATAACCCAGGCCCATAAATAAGACAGCTAACAGTTGGGATAATATGAGACTATATTATCGGAAGTGTAGGGTTGCTGAATGATGGGAGACTAAGGTACATTCTGAGGCCGTCCGTCATTCGTGGCCCGGTCCTACGTCTAAGTGATAAATTGCTTGCCACTACGCAAATTCGAACGAAGGGGAACATCGTAATGCAATCAGCAGTTTTCACGAGGCTCAACTAGGTGTTTGCATTTCTAATGTCGCGATACTGTCTGTCCATTAATTCCGTTTGCTACGGATGTTGTACGAATGATTTATATTTGGTTTCGATGAAAAATAGATAGGACGCTTTTTGCTGAGTTTTGAGCGTCTGTTATCATTCCATTTAAAAGCCATTTCGTTGGAGTGTTTTGATATATGCACAGTTGTGATAGCTATTTTTTGCATTAGTGTGAGTTATGTAAATAAACTAGATTTTAAGGTTTTCATTTCATATGAATAAATAATAATTGTATATCAATGAACATACAGCAAACAATTTCCTTTTTTTAGATAAATCCTATATTATATATTATGTCTATAAGCATAGATGCGTTCAAATTAAATGATGAATTATTCAAAAAGTCATTGATTTTTTCAATTAATCTTTTCTGTTAAGACGGTTTGAAAAAAATAAGTGAAGAAGGTTAAGGACAAAACAATTGGGCGGTAAATATTAACCTTACAAAAAAAATATAATTTGAAAAGTGAACCAACTAATTATTATAAACACCAAAATGGCTGTTAAATAAATCAATCAGTAATATATATTGGTTTACTACATTTTTGTATTTCAGTTATTTAAACTACCTTGATTAATTTGTAAACCTGAAATGACAAATGAAATGATGTTTGCCTCATGATATGTTTTCAGATACACAGACAAAAGATTAGGATAATGTTAAAATTCATCAAAATCTAATAATCAGATACCTACTCGTTTTATATACTTTTATTAATATTTTTAAAAATAATAATTATAATCGAAAAACTACATTTAAAATACTTTAGCGTTGTGATGAAAATCACGACTTGTTAATATTATATAGTCAGCCCGAAAAGCCTTTAAACAGTCTATATTGCTTCACAGCTGTACCTAATTGTACCTATAAAAAATCACTTACTATGTCGCAGTATTAGATGATCAACGTAAAATGCTAAAATTGCTAAATTTCAGAAAAATTATATAAATATTTTTTGTTACACTAAAAGCTGAGCATAGCCTAACACAGAAAAATAGCAAATTTAAAATAAAAAAAATCACTATTCATATAAATAACCACATATTTATTTAAATTGTATTTTTTAAATATTTATTCACCGACCTGGACTGCTTACTAAAAAAAAATGCTTTGCGAAATCTATATCTAAAATATACATTAAAAATGTTTATCAAGTCTATATTTATGTCACTTTTGTATGCAAGAGTGTATAGCGACTTTGAAAATTTTGGTATGTTCAAATACTATTGAGCTAGATTGTAAATAAACCATATCACAGCAGCATTATACGAAATAATAATTTCAATTCGGCATTTTGCTGCTAACTTTGCTGTAACCGGAAAATATATCACAAGTATTTTTTTTCGTCCTAAATTATTGTTGCCACTGTAAGAGTGAAAGCTGCAGTTTTATTATTCGGATAAACGGTGACTTTAAAACTGTATACCAACAACAATTTTTTGTTATTTTTATAAATCCCTGGAATTTAATCAAAGACAAAGGATCTCTTTACTTGAATTTAAATAAATAAGAATAAATTAGTTAGCTATAGAAATAAACATTTGGGTTGAATTGTTTTATTTATCTTTTGGAAAAATTCGATTCTAATTAAACATAGGTATTTTAGTATATTTTTGTATTTCAGGATCAACCAGTAGGTTGTAGAGGTTGGATGAGCTCGTTCTTCGACGCGCGCCACGTTAGGGAAACTCTAACGGTTGCCTTCAGGAGCGGACCACGGCGGCGACGACTGCGTGTGTCCCTGCTTATTGTTGTCGTCTGTGTTATATTTGGACCGTTGCATGGTAAATTCATCAATATTTACAACAGCCTAAGAAGCTTAATAGCTTGAACACTTTATATTTTTTAAGGAAGGAAGGAAATTATTGTGTAAAAATTGTATCTACACATAACGTCTTATAGAATCCTTGAAAGCTGATAACAGACTTAATGCAAATAATCATCTATGAGGATCGTGGTAACTTGAGCACGGTGTCCTGTAAAATCATCGTAATCAGGATGTTTTCGAAATTGCTTATTATGTGTTTAGTTGAAGTGTTTCTGACTTCCTTTTTGCTTCGCATTAACGCTAATTGTTTCCTTGTTGGAATCATTTTTATTGGCTATTCCATACTTAAAGTTCAATTTAAAAAATCTTTTTTTAGGACATCACATTTTTAGATTGTTTAAAAATTACAATATTGTGACATATTTATTAAACAAAAAACAGTAATCGGGAAGTTTAAACCATCAGCTTCCATAGCATCACATTACTGTACTATTTATTCTGAGTCACACCGCCGCGCCGTTGAGTTTCATTAATACCGTTTATTAATCAAATGCCAAATTAAAATCAATATTTTATTACTAATTCAAATATAAAGTTGTCTCGATCTTAGTAAATAAAAAAATGTAGAAAAAGTTTTTTAACGAAATTGAGGCTAACGATAACATTAATTATGTATGCTGATGTTAAAATGATGTATTAAAAAAACCATAATTATATTTCTGATTTCAGGCGAAATGAACGTACTGTACCTATTTATGAGATACCGCTTCAACTGGGATGAAGTACAATTTAGCATGTTTTGCACCTACAGCATTATAACGAATTTAGTGGGTGAGTATATACAGTAAACATTGGGCTACCATAGCGATTTAATAAATATAAGCCTACTGTTTAATACTTCTAAGTAAAACAATATAAAAAACAATTTTTTATTCGTAAGCAATATTTAAATGAAATATCTCATGGTTCATTGTATACAACAATTTTGTTTTAATTGATGTCTGGGTTACTCAAGCCTAATGTTATTAAAGTGATCCTGGGATAGGCTCTCAATTATACCATCCCGGATTATATAAAGGGATCAGGGCGGCATTCCTTAACGTCATGGGCTTTATAAATATATGTATATATATAATGGATTTAGTATACGTAAGATTACTGTAAACATTTCATACTAATCCCATACTAATCATAACAATCATATTGTCATATAGGAAAATAATAATAACAAGTTTGTAATAGCGTATAATATTGCGTATGTAATAACAATAATTATTTAGTAGTCTAATATAGGAAGCTCAATTTTTCAAACTGTAGGTTTGAAAGCTACTTGTACGTCAATTAAAAGATTCCAGTGGAAAAAACGCGAGGCTATTTCTAAATATCATAGGGGCGTAACGACGACGATGGTGTGTGTTACCTTAGTTAATAGCTTTTCTGCAAGCATTTAAAGCAAAGCCGCACGTAAAAAATGTATTTTACACCTATAGCTGTCCCGTAGTAAAAAAAAATATATGGAAACAGAATTTTGGTGGCTGACACTAAGTAGATCCAATTAAATGGTCTGTCTTAAGGTAAAAAGGTTTTAAGTAAAAAGTAATAAACCCATAGTAGCTTTATTAAATTTAAAATTGCTTAAAGAGTGTTTTTGAAAAATATGTCCACAGAGCGTTTAAGTCGTCTATTATCTAAAACATATTATTTTACTAATACTATAAACTTTAAACGAAAAATATGAAATAAATATATTTACCAATTTGTTTTTGTTTGGAACATTCGTTACGAATATTTACCGACCAAAGAGTTGTTTACCGAGGGTTTTGTGGAACTACCAAGCAGCTAAGAGGTCGATGCCATTTATGCCCTGGTGATTCCTCAAAAAAAAACAACGATTACCCTCATAGCCATAGTGGGACGCCACGGGATCGCTTTCGCTCTCACTTCGAATAACCTGACGAGTAAAATTAATTCCACGTTACCTATAAACTAACTCTATTCCTGGATAGATCCGTCAGTAAGGAGAACTCTTTTTTCCATATCTTCTGCAACATATTAAACAACTTTCTAGTAATTTTATACCTTATAGTTGAGTCGTTAAAGACAAACTGTGATCAATAGATTGCAGCTTGTTAATGGACTAGCTCTATCATGATGGACTTACAACTGGGTTTTGGTAAGATGGATAAAAGAGCCGGATGTTCAATCCTCTTGATGCTATTACTGAATTTTGTTATTAGTGATGAATTAATGGGCTAATTATTTTAACCTTTGAATTGTCGTTGTTGGTAACGCTAAATTGATTTTAAAAGTGTTTTCAAAAGTTAAAAAGTATTTAAAGACCCTCATGAACATAAATTCTCATACAAATATTGCTAATTTACAAATATAGAGTTAATGTTTTCTGATTGATCACGGGACTACAGCTAATAACCATCTCAATTAATAATTGCCTTACAAATTTCTAAGTATACATTAACATAGCATTACTCAAGTGAGTTGAAAGCAATTGTGACATAATATATACATAACATAAAATTGTAATTGTGTGATATAAAACCATTAGCTTACGTAGCATCATTAAGTCGCACCGCAATTGAGTTCAATGAATACCATTTGTTAATCAAATGCCTGATGCTTATGAAAAAATTAATTATTTTTTTTTTTATTACTACTAAATTTTGTCATTTTAAGATACAAATGTGTTTGTTACAGATGGGGTAATATGAGGTATAAGAATATAATTCCTTAATTTTTTATAGATGTTTATTCAAAATAAAAAACATATTTATTTTGTTGTTATTGTGGTTGGGACTCATAAAGGAATTTTTTTTAGTCTATTAATTCTAATTTTGTTTCTTTGACAGGAACCTTGTTCTCCATCAGCATTTTCAGCGACTTAATGAAGCTAGATGACAGCATGGTGGGGATAATATCATGCACAAGCAAAATTCTTGCATCTTTTATATTTGCTTTTGCCAGCACTAACACCGAAATATATATAGGTAAATTGTATTCATATATTCTAGTATAAAATATCTATACATATAATAAAATTGCCACTGATCGAAAACTGTACATGGAAAACTTAAAAAAAGAGTGACAATTTTGTTATATGTATAATATATATAGATACGTTTCTTGAACACTTTAAGTTCTTATATCTTTTGATACGGTGAAGAGTGGTGCAATAAAAATAAAAAACTAAATGTTATTCAGAGTTTCCCTCAAATTTTAAATATAAAAGCTATTTAACTAAAAAAAATAAAGTTATAAAACTGTTTTTATGGATTTAACTCACGTATAATTAAATTGTAAATTTACATTTTAAATTTCACCCGACGTTACAGCAATGCTTTGCAGCAACCGTGTTCACGGTTCACGGTGTTTTCGATTCGAAACGTCGGGTTAAATTTACAAAGTAAATTTAAAACTTTATTATATGCGAGTTATTTCCTTTAAAATAGTTTTAGTTTTATATGTAGTACTCTTAGAAAATATTATTTTATAAGTGTTGCGTGCGCAACTAAAAGACAAATTTTTAAATATTTTTAAAAAGGATTCTGTTAGTTATCACTGCACATCCTGGTATAATTTTTAAAATATTTTCAATGTACAAAGACTACTCATCTACAGATTTATTACATGTATCGAATAAGATTTGCATGGTACCTATTACATGATTGACATAAATTGATATAACTTTTTTATTTCTTAACGGATTTAGATGAAATAAACACTTGGACTCTTTTGCTTTTATAAAGACCCCCCTATGATGTTTTTTTTTATATTTTCCATGTACAGAAATGGATCAGTGACAATTTTATTATATGGATAGATTTCAAAATAAAGTAACATCAAAAAATGTAGTCGAAAATATATATTGTTAAAAAGTGTTCACTACATGCAAAATGAAAATGTTTAATTTAACTAGCTTTTCAACGTTCTCAGAAATAACAATAACTTAATTGCGCTTGTAGTGTAAATAAAAAATATAATACCAAAAATTAATGTATTCACATGACAATTAAATGTCTGTCAAATAAAATTTACTCATTACATAAATATGCAGCCACAATTGTGTTAATTATTCTGTTTGTAAAATTTGTAGCAACATGGTAAGATAGTTTACTTAATTAATACTTTTAGCGCCGCTGGTTGAAATATTCAATGGCACGTCTTTCATCGCGATGCGTTCAATTGCTTCTAAATTGGTCACGAGCGAAGAGTTGGGTAAGTTTATATATTCAATTATTATGCTTTTTCTGCACCTCGACTGACACAAATTTATAGGATAGATCAACCTTCAGGTTTAAAGAATCTTAAATATTAAGTATTCTGAATCTCTGACTCAACAACTATCGGTATAGTGTAAGATATGTAATATCTTTCTTCACATAATTTTAAACGAATATTTCACTGAATTACAGATATTTCTAATTCTGTCAACTCTTTCCAAATCTTTCCTCATCTTGACTTAAAAAATAACTGATAAGTTGGTACTTAGGAAAAGTTAATTATAGTTCCTTTTTTGGACTATTTTCTAATTTTACAAGTTGTAATAAATATATTTTTAAGCCAAATATTAAGGGATCGTAGTAGAATTTTAAAATTCTCAGTTTGATTGTTATAAACTAGGTAACATACATAAGTAAAAAGCAATAAGCATAAAACAATATAATTACTGAAATGTTCTAAAACAAAAGAGGGTGCGGACGTTTTTAAAAAAATATCAGATCACCTATTGGAATCATTATCAGGAGTAAACATGGTTTAAAGATCTTTCAGTTTTTAATCAATTAAAAGATACAACATATATACAATGTACAAAATCTATTAACTTAAATATAAAAAAACAGATTTTATCATTGATAAAAAGTTAATATAAATTTATTGATGTAATACAAATGACTTAGTTATCTTAATATATATTATAATAATGACAGCAAGTTGTTATCGAACATAACCTTAAAGACCATTTAAATGCAATTGAAATTAACTTCAGCTTATTATTTATATTTCCATTTCGTTACTGAAATGAAATAAAATAATCTATTTATGAAAATATTGTGAAACCATTATTTTGAAAATATCATCATTGTTTTTACATTTTGTATAGAAATTAATATAACATTAGATATTGCGGGTAAAGTTTATTGCAATTTCATTTAAATAGTCTTTTCGGTTACGTTCGGTAACACTCTATAACTGGCTGTCATTTTTATAATTTATTTTAAGTGATAAGTGTAAGCTTATAAATCAATTAACCTTTACAGTAGCTTCTTTTAATGTTATTGCATTTTGCGTTTATGATATGTAGCAATGTTATTTAATTTGTTATTGTAGGACGTTTAGCAGAAGACCAATGGGGTTGATTTTAAATAATGATCACTTGACCGTGAAATTATGAATAATTTAGTAGGGCAAATTATACGAATTTCCATGTTTCGGTTAAAATCACCTATTTGATTAAAATGTATTTTAGCAAATCCTAAGTCATCATAATTACAATTCCTTTGATACTCTAGTCAATAATTTTATAAGTTTAATACAACTTACTATATTTACTATAACTTGTTTACTAAATTTATTAAAAAAAACTTGTTTTGAACGTCAAATGCCATAAACATTTACCATATTTAGGTTGACATTTTATAAAAAAAATAATATTGTAGCCGTTCAAAAAACCGTTGAATTGTAATTGATAAGAGCATTCATTAATAAATTTAGCTTAAGTAAAGTGCTCTCTCTTCATTCTATATAATTTTAAGTAGTAGAATACATACATACAAACATTACGTCCAATAAATTTCATATGTAGTATGTATAATTGAATTATTATTTTTGGGTCAGGGTGTTGAATTTTAAAACTTTAAATTTATATACGTGACATCAAAAAGTTTATTTCAAAGGAAATTTCCCTTGTCACACGATGCCTAACCTTGTTTATCCCCTCCCTTAACATATGAAGTTACTTACGAAGTATTTCTATAAATAAATTTGTTATAAATTCACTACTACTACTATATTAAAAAATGCATTTTCTAGGTAAAGTGAATTCGCTGTTTGGGTTGGCAGAAGCAATGATGCCACTAGTATATGGTCCATTGTATTCACGAGTGTACATGGCAACTCTTCACGTATTGCCTGGGGCTGTCTTTCTCCTGGGGGCTGCGATGACAGTACCAGCAGTCGCCATATTTGGGTAAGAATTTTGTGAAAAAATATATTTTTTTTAAAACATCGAATATTGTCCTGACATCTTCTGTAAGCAAATAAACATAACAAATAAAGATAAAATAGACAAACAAACCAAAAAATCAAAAACAAATAATAATCTTATATACAAAAATATAAAGTCTGAGTAGTTTGAAAAAAGAGCCACCATCAATAAAATGCTATTGTAAGGACTTTTTTTTGCAGTTGTTCATACTTACTATTAAAAATTATTTAATGTAAATATCTGCTTTCTTACTATTTGATTACCTTATGTAAAGTTTTGAACAAACATATGTATAATCAAAGGTTACAAGAGCATTGTGCGATTCGAGTAGCAATGACAAATATTTACTATCAATTAATCGACGCTTTGAGTAACCTTATAAAAATTTTATTACTATTTACTTGGTACTTAAATTTATCACTGGCGACCAGCTAGCGTATCCTCCTCGTATTTAAAAATATTTTTTTACGGTACCTACAACTTACTGATTTTAACTTGTCATTAAATTCTAAAAAAAAGTCTTAATATTTTTGACATTGCCAGAATCTTATACAAACTTAACCCACCACAACTTGTAGTATTACAAATATAATTACGATGATAGTTATCATACGTGGACGCTCTTATCTCTCCCCCGTATTTAATTAATATTACTACAAACAAAAACGATTGTGAGGTTGACCCAAGATGAAAATTTTGTTGCTATACAATTACAATTACAAATGTTATGTTTGTACAGTATATCCATTTACCTTCCCTTTCCTTAGTTTGTTTTAAAAGTTTGGCAATATACTCTGCTTTTTAAAATACGTCTGATTAGTCGATAAAAGTATATACGCACTGCTCTAATTGTTCGAGGTTTACCGGTTATTTACGATTAGACAAAAAATAGATTAAATTTATAAAAAAAAAAAATATTTTAATTTTGTATGTTCGTCAGAGTTTTAAATGTTGGGTTCCCAAATCAATTACTTTAAAATAAACGAAAACTACTAGTACTATATGACATGAAGACTAGACGTTATATTTCTTTTCTGGAAACAAAATATAAAAGGTAAAATTATCAACACTTCGTAACCAAGTATCTAATAATACATTCACAAATTATCAAAAAGGAAAGAAACAAAAAAAAAAACGCTATTGCTACATTTTGATTTATAAAATTTAAGAGAGTAAGAGGTTAATTTTTAAAATTTTTACAAAATATTTTTTTTAAAAAGTTAAGAATTTATAATTAAAAACATTATATTATATTTTGTATTACCTTATTTTTTTTTGTAGTACAAGATTTATTTTTTATGGAAACTTTTGAATTGTCTATATATACACACATACTAAGCAAAGCAAAATTGTCAGCAGTAAATATGTATTTCGAAAGTGAATAAACTGTCATATACATTTACATACATTTCGTTCATAAACCCTTACGGGTTGTAATTCTAAAATAAATCATAAGACATTTTAAGAAGAAATTATTTTTCTTTCAAATATATAGATGTTATCATAACATACAATTGTTAAGTTAATAGTAGTCATTCTTTAAACATCATTAAGGGTTTGATATAAACTATATTGAATACTTGTTAAATATTGTCATACTTGCACCAAATGTAAATAATCATATTATTTTTTTCCATTACATTGATTTAATTACAAGTTTTTGTTATGAAAGTAATTTCCACTATTAATTATAAATGTAATGAAATATATTACAATATATTTATATTTGACAAATTAGACTAACAAATCATTAAAATTAAATAATTAAATTAATCAAAGATAATTAAATTGTGATTTATTTTTCTATAGTTTTTAATTTAAAATTTTTCGTTTACCATCAAAATTAAAAATATTTTTTACAACATATTACGTTTAAGATATAAAATTATATCCCGTCAAAAAACTATAATTAGTGGTTTAAAACATTTAGAGTTTTTTCCAAAATAGAGGGTATTTTTTATGATTTTTCTTTTGTTTTATTTGATGTAAATTGAACTTAATGTCGCTTAACAAAAGGTTAAGAAGTGTCAAGTGTCACTTTATCTTTAGTCTATTTAGACTGGCAACAAGACACTTGCTTATATCATATGTTACCATCCGCTAGATTAAACATACTCGTAGCTGTTTATTCAATCAGTTTATCGATCCTTAAATGCAATTGGCGATACCAGATATTCTTTGTGAAGAAATAATCTTTACGATTTTTAAGGATTAGGTAACTATACGTATCCTTATTAGAGATAAGCCCATATTTTCATAATTTTCGTTCATTTTAAAGCAAGACTCTAATATTAAATAGACCCTTTTTTCCAATAGAGATGGCCTATGATGATGGTGTCATGGTCAGTATCCCTGACTGCTGGGCTCAATTCCCAAACGGGAAAAAAATATCTTTGTATGATTTACAGATTGTTGCTGTATGTTTGTGAAGCCCCCAGCGATACAGGGATATATTTAATGCTGGAGTTGTCTATATTAACAAAAAAAAATATTTTCTTTAATTTTTATAATACTGTTGAATCAAATTTAATAAAAAATACTTTGATTTTTTCATTAAATTATGTTGTTAAATTTACCTTACTGTTTGTAAGACAGTGAAGAGAGTTTATCCTTTACCCTAAATGAACAGTTATTGATTTATTAATAAAATTAATAAATATATTACAGATGGATGTACTTCGAACAGAAAGAGGACAACAGACAAATCGTAGAAATGGATAATGTAAATGAAGATGCATAGTTTTTATTATAATTTTAATCTACGTATTGTAAGATAATAAAATGTGTGTGAAAAATGTGTCTTTTATTAATCAGCTGGATGTATGATGGATATAGGCTTTAGACTATTGTATTATCGTGAGTTCATGTTCTTTGTGTTTGCGCATTGATTTAAAACAGATATGACAATAAAAGGATGTTTACATACGAGACATGAACAATACGCCGCGCGCCTCAGAGTACTTCATTACGATCGTGAATTTGTTCTCGCGTTGACTTTAAGTAGATTTTATTTTTTTCGATATAAATGTATTTAGTTATAACAAAAAAATAAAATAAATGTAGATTGTTATAAAATATATAAAACCTCACAATGGATCCAAAAGTTCAAAAAATACAGGAGAAGGTTGAGGAGCAGCCCCTTAAAGATGAATTAAAAAATGATATCAAAGATATGACGTTTTTAGAAAAATGTAAATTCTTTAAATCTAATATAACAGTGGAACCAGTTCTGGCATTATTCGTGATGCCAAGTGTTTTAGCTATAATGGCAACCCAGAACTTAAACTTAGACAAGGCTTGTAGAGTTAATTTAAATTTTCCTGATGAAGTATGTACAAATTTAAGGCTGAGAAAGCGTGAAAATTTTACTTCTTTTGAAGTTGAAGTGCAAAAGCTGATAGCATCTGTTCAAGCATGGAAAAGCGTGATACATACAGCTATACCCACTATTTTGATGTTGTTCATTGGGGCTTGGAGTGACAAAACAGGACGCCGAAAAATTTGCATGACAATGCCAATCATAGGGGAATTCTTAACTTGTCTATTAAACATGATGAACACGTACTTTTTCTATGAGGTCCCGGTGGAATGGACTGTGTTTATGGAAGTCATATTTCCATCTCTTACTGGAGGATGGTATACAATGTTTCTTGGTACTTACAGTTACTTAGGAGATATTACTTCAAAAAATACTAGAACTTTCAGATTAGGTATACTGAGTTTGTGTATGACTGTCGGTTTTCCTGTTGGAATGGGACTTAGTGGTGTTTTATTGAAATACACCGGATATTATGGTGTCTTTAGTTTTTCGGCGCTGTTTCAATGTTGTAATTTCTTTTACGTTATATTCTTTATCAAGGATCATACTTGGTTAGCAAAAAAGGAAAAGGTTAGTTCTATGTTGAATATATTCTGTTTTTTTTAATTCTTCACTATCGAATAAATAAATTTATGCCACTTAATGACAAAATGTCTTAAAACCCACATTATGCAGGTAAAAGGAAGTGGCTGTACCGGATTTCTTTTAGAGTTTTTTGATTTTCAAAGTGTAAAGGAGACATTTCAAATAGCCTTTAAGAAAGGTTCTAATAACAGAAGATTGCGCATATGCCTCATCTTAACAGTCGTTTGTTTGAGCTTCGGACCTATGTGGGGTACGTATATTATATTTATTTTTAATTTATTTATTACGTCCTATCGTTTGTTCATGCATTATTAAAAATCTTAAACAATATAATCAATATGAAATGGTATTTTTTGTTATCTTTTAACAGGAAATCACATACTCTAAATATTATTTGTCTCGAGTATATGCATGTATAATAAAGTTCATAAGGTATTATACGTTTAGAAACGTCGTCATACATATGTGAACATGACTTGCTAATTAACTTATGTATTTGCAATTAATATCTTTGAGATAAATGAGTGTTCCTTATTTTAAAAAAAATGTAGGCCTTAGTGTTCTTTATTGTGAAAAAAAAAGTTTTAAGCCTTGTAAATTTATTAGAACCTACTTAAATTTCTGAATCCTGTTTAATGTATGACATTATGACCTAAGAAATAATATTTAAATAAGATCTAAATAAGAACAAAAATAGAATAACCTGTAAAACTACATGTTTCACATATTAGCCAACAATTAGCAAAATCTCTTTATTTATTCATTTTATTAGTCACTTAGTCATTGCGTCATAGCGGGTTTTTTAATATTTCCTTCTAATAGGTATTCAATGTTTACAATTGAATGGAAACCGTAAATTTCCATTCAAACTAAACTTGAATAGGAATTCTTGTTTTTTACATTTACAATATTTACTACCTAGTAATTTCAGATTTACTGGTGGTAACACATTATTGTACATTAGCAAGCAAACACGATTAACAATCAAATTTCATTTCAATCACTGCCTAAATAATTCTGTTAAAAATATTTCTGTTTGCCCTAGTAATATCGGAATGGCTTAACTGATTCTAATGGGACTTTCACTGAAAGAAAACTTTAGAAGTTACATATGAGTTTCATGTACCAAAAAAATAGGGTACCAGAATATATGGAATGCATGGATATGCTTAGCGCCCAGTTAATATCTAAAATTGCCAATCAGTTTTCCTTCAATATCTTTTCAAGGAAAATGATGTAAAATAAAATGCATTTGTAATTATTGTACGTATTATATTGTTGTATGAGTAGAGTATGAGTTTATGCAATTGTAATGTAATAAAGTTGTAACAATTTGTAATCTGTTGCCAAAGGATTGCTTATTTGAAAGTTTTAAAGTATCTGACAGTGACACATTTAGTAAAGCTGGTCAGTTTTGATCACAAGAAATATATGTTCCGCAAAAAGCCTTTGTTAGCATTTGACCTAAACTTGATTAGGAGTGAAAATCTGAACTAGAGATATATTTTGAAATAAAACTATTTTTACGGATTTAACTCGCGTATATTGAATTAAATTTTAAATTTACATTTTAAATCTAACCCGACGTTTTGACGTTATCTAACACCTGAGACCCACTTTTTAAAAATATAAAATCCCATGTCTGTGACCGCACTGTAAGACCTCAAGATACTGTTAGTGCGTTTTGTGTGAATCCTGAACTGTACGCCCGGAAGTTTAGAAACCATTGGAGGTAGATGACTAATTAACTGACTTACTGACAGGCACCTCCATCTCGTCTTACCGTGAACATGATTGCTGCAAAGCATTCGAAACGTCGGGTTAGATTTAAAATGTAAATTAAAAATTTAATTCAATATACGCGAGTTAAATCCGTAAAGATAGTTTTATTTCAATGTGTAGCACTCGTGAAAACCTTAGAAAACACTAGAGATATATTATTAAAATTGAATATAAATTAAAGTTAGGTATCGTTCTGAGGTCTATTTCTCAATGCTAGATTACTCTTTATAATTTTAAAAAAGATACAGAGCAGATGCCCCCATACCATCACTAATTGATGAATCATTCAAAAAATACTTGAAACGTTAACTTTGTAATATATTCATTGTATAACATTTTATTTAGAAGGTACAATTAGCTACTAAATCAAATGTTATACAATGAATAAGGAACATTCAATACATGTTCTAAAAATAATATTATGACTTTGCTGTAACAAAACATTAACCGGTTCTTACATCTATTCGCTAACTGATATTTATTTTTCCAAATCATAATATACATATGGTAAACAAATATTAACAACCAACAATTGTTAATAGAATATAAATGCCAAGTAATCTACATAACTCAATTGATTTAATGTTTGTAAGTTAAAAAATATGATAATATTTATTATCTGATTTTCTAAATTGAATTGTTGCTTTGCTTTTTCAGTACCTCATCTTCGAATAAACTGCTTTTTCCCTAGATATTATTTCTTGGCTCTTGAAAATTTTCTCAACGCAAATCTGTTGCTTCTTTGCTAAGCGCATAAGCACATAAACAAATTTACATTTTATTAATAGTAAAGAGTACTACTAACTGATATTTATTGATATATTTTTATACATTTATATTGTTATTTTAAAACGAAATTCAAAAATATTGTTCATAATAATGCCGTTATTTATACCCTTATTTTATATCAATTACTTCCCGGTATAGTGTTGTAATTGATATCAATGTAAAATGTCTGTTTCTTAGATATATGGCATAGCGGTTGTAATAGATAAAGGTTATTACCGGTTATCTTGAAGATAATAAATATAGAACTGTCATTTACATATTAGACAATAAAAGCAAACTTTATTGTACCTATTTAGGTATAAGTAACATACTATATGTGTATATCTATTGTTTGTTACATTTGATTATCATATCAAGAAAGAAAAATAAAGCTAAATAGAAGATCAAAATTTCAATATAAGTCATACAGCTTATACCTGCAATCTTATAAAAAAAAAATTGCATGTTACAAATAAATAAACACTTACCGATCTTTAAAGGCGCCGTAGATTATTGTTTTTTCATTATAAAACTTAAAACCATCCACTAAATTCTTAACAAGAGGGATAAACTTTTTAGAAGATAAGTTATATAAATACTATGACACCGAAATTAATACATTAAGCTATATATATTATAGATACTATTAAAAGTCATGTTAATTTAAATTGACATTATGATCGTGGCAAACTGGATAAACACAATGGTCATGACAAATAGCGTTTTGCAGTCCATTAAGTCCATTAGCTTGTCGTCGCATGTAAGCATAGTGCATAGTGCATAGGTATAAATCATTTTTGCTCATGTATAACGGTTCGTTATTTGTTGCTCGTGGCCTAAGAGCCGATTTATTGACTAGCTTAATTGTTAGTTTTTACTACCATATGTGATTTAATTAGATTTATTTTATGTATGATGTTTTCTTTAAAGGATTTATTAATTGTCATTTTTATTGATTTTCAAATTCAGTGTTGTGACAGATATCTTGTAAATTGTTACGGTTTATATTGATAAGTCACTAGCTCTCAGTCTATAAAAGCATTACACAGTCACTCGATGTCAGCTGAATTCAATTTGTGCTCGAATTACCGCAGTTTGGCGAATGAAGAGCGGGATTGATCCTTTCCGGAATTCATTTTTAGTTAATTAATATGTTGGTCATAAATACATACATAAAAATATAAAAGCTAAAAATATATTTTTTCAAATTATCTTTATTTGACTATAGGCTATCTTTATATAATAAACCTAAGAAACTGCTAAAGAATAATTTAAAATATCAGATTTCCAGACGATATAGTTTTATGGAAGTAAATGAAGGAACAAAACAAATAAATCAAATAGTGGTAATTATAATAATTGAAAAGAGGTTCAGGAACTCTAAAACTTGTTAGTTCAAAAACTATCAATTAGTATGTAAAATAAAGAAAATTAAGATTTATTGTCAACAAAACAGACGTTGTAATATTTTTTTTTACATACAAAGCGAATAAAATAAAAGTTCACTTTTAAAAAATGTTCTCTCCATAATTTGCCATAACATTTTAGTGAAAATAAATATGATTTTGTGATGGATGGACCATTTTAATGGACTTTTTAAATGTTTCAGGTGAAATGAGTATAATGTATATTTTTACTCGGTACAGATTTAATTGGGATGAAGTGAAATACAGTATTTTTTCTACTTACAAACTCATCACGCATTCTATAGGTGAGTAGTTTTTATTAGGTTAGATTCTTAAAATTTTCACATAACGATATTATCCTACTTTTTTATGTTAAATATAAATTATATGAAATAAATTAATAATAAATAAAATAATAAAGCTCATTGTCTATAAAGTCTTGTCATGTTTTTAAATTTAAATTAATTATAATACATTTGCCACAATCTTGAAATTATATGTCACTGTAATGAATACCTGCATAACATTTTCTATGTAGTTATAGGCCAGTACCTTTTATAGATTAACCAGTGTCAACAATAAAATAAAAGTGTTAATTGTGTACTTAGTTTATTTACCACCAAATGTCTTGTATATTTTATCTAATCTATGCCACAAGTTATGTAAACTCACCAGTTTTTAGTACAATACAACTTTACATTCATATAATTTATTTATATAATTCCATGCATAATTGTGATTAAATCATAACCAAAAAAAAAAGTGAAACAAATTATCTAAATAGGTTTCCTATATTTTAATGTTTTCAGGTACAATGTTTGCAATAAGTGTATTTAGTAAGCGATTAGAAGTTGACGACGCCGTCTTGGGAATTATTTCTACGACCAGTAAGATCGCTGGAGCATTGGTGATGACCTTTGCTAGAAATAACTATGAAATTTATGCTGGTAAGAGAATATGAAATTTTATTATGATATCTTATTTTAGTATATTTTTCCTGCATTTGGTACTGTCGGTTTTGATGAAGATACCTAAATCTCTATTTTGGACGACTTTTTTAAAAGTTCTTTATTTTGTTATCAAGAAACATTATTCATTAGGTACATATATATATTATCTCTCCAGAATCACACATACAATAGTTTAAAGTAAATTGAATCTGTAATCATTTGCACTACCGTAACCACTGTGGAAAAATCTATGTGCTTTGTTCGGATTTTATATGACATAACTCATCTTAAGCTACATGCTGTAATGTAATTGAAATTATGATAAACTAAATTATATTTATTATATACTGAAAAACGACGTATGGTGCATTGAATTTCTTCTTAAACTATGATTATAAATTATAAAAGTAATTAAAGTTAAAGACCTATATAACCATGAAGATAATTTTGTTCAAAAATAAAACTCTAATAATAAAATTGTAGAACAGAACAATGACTATTTTTGCGGTTTTCAATTCAGTGGATATAAAATGTCACATCGCGTTTGTCAGTGCTGGGTTAGGCTTTGCAGATAGGTCGCTGAACCAGGAATATTTTGCTTTTGTATATAGTCTAGCTTACGAATGATATTTATATTCCACAAATATAGTACTTCAATAGTCTAGTGTATGTTTAGAATTCGTGATTTAGGTGTTATTTGTAGATGTTAATGAATTTTATTTATATTATAGTATATATTTTAAAATTAAAAAGTGTACGGTAGGTACTACTACTTTTTAAATTTCAAATAATCTATGAGCATGTTTACTTTTATTGCTTTTTTGAGATTATTATTACTTTCTGTTATGCATTATAAAATGTTATACTTTACTGCTACCGTAAGGAACATGGTACATTATTTTCGGTAGATGCCTAATGATTGTCTCCTCTGTACATAAATAGACGATTATGTTGAATGCTATTTATTAATGCTTTTTTCTTATTTGATTCATCAAGGCAAGGCACGACTCAATAGCTCAAGTGGCCTACGTTCTTGCCCTGGACGTATTGATGAAATTTATTTATTATTTAAAAAATATTAGGCAGGAAAACAAGAATTTAAGATATAAAGAATGAGAAAAAATAAAAGTTTTTAAATTTTTCAAATATTTTTACTATTTGAACTTTTGTAAAACTTGAACATTGGTCTAGAAACTACGACCTTTTGAATTTGTTGATGAATTTTTCATGCTCATAATTGACTTTAATTATATTGAATTAACTCAAACGTACGTGTGACTTAACATAAAATTGTGGTTAAGATGACGCAGCAATGTCACAATTTACAACCACACTTTTGTCAGCGGGTGTTACTTAGTCGTCCTCCATCAGTTTGCGGTTTTCTTGTCGTCTGCATGTCATGTTTACTGTCACGTGGTTATTATATGATCGCTAATTTATACAAACATGACTATTTGTAATTATATTATAAAATTTATATGTAGACATTAAACATTTTATTATTTATATAATTATTTATTACTGAGATGATATCGTTGTTATGAAACTAAGAAACTTTATTTTAGCTCCTCTCGTCGAAATTTTAGACGGTACTACAACGATAGCACTTCGCTCAATAGCTTCAAAGCTGGTCTCTCATCAGGAATTAGGTAAGAATCCTGTTGAATGTAGTATATTTATAAAAAAATCTGTTTTATGTCCAAGAAATCAGTTTAATCATCATTTACTAGAATACCTACTAATTGTTTTTAACTAAAAACTACATCGTTACAGGCAAGATTTTTTCGTTGTTCGGGGTAGCGGAGACCATGATGCCTCTGATCTTTGCGCCTGTGTACTCCCGCGTGTACATCCTGACGCTTCAAATATTGCCGGGAGCAGTCTTCATGCTCACTGTACTGGCTACCATACCGGCTGTTGGGATATTTATGTCAGTATTACATAGTGACTAGTAGATATTGTATATTGGTCTATTAGTCAGTGACTGACTGCTAGTAGAATCGCGGGTTTATTCTCCCGAAGATGCACATAATTTGACTTTGTGTAATCCACAAATTGTCGTCACGAGTTTAGATGTACTTTTACATATTATATTTGTGAATGTTTGTAAGACCGAGGAAAAGAATTATAGACGTTTTTCTACATACAAGCTCGAATGTTCAAAGCTAAGCGAAAGTCGTTTAACTACTTAGTAACCCAAAAGATAAAAAATTAGATAACTTATAGATATCTAAAACAAATTATACTTACATCAACTAATTAACTATATTATGATCATTTTGTCATATAATTATTATATATTGTAATTAAAGATATAAAAGTTATAATTTGTAGTGAACAAGGCCAAGGAAGTAGTATAAATTTGTAGAATAGTAATAAATAGAAATACTAAAGATATTTTTTTTTACAGTTGGTTTTACGGTCAGCACAAAAAAGATTTCAGACAGAAGAGATCAGAAATACCAAGCCCTCAAATTGTAGTTTCAGAAGCATAAAACAATTATAAAATTTATAGTGCAGTTATTTTAAGCTTCATTTATTAAGAAACCTCTATAACAAATAAAATTTCAATGAAGGTGAGTGGTATGTAAAATAAAATAAAAAAACAAAAAAATAAATACTATGGCTTAGATTATATTTTATTTAAAGCGCTTTTATAAAGTGCGCATGTTTTTAATGAAACAAACATGATGTATATGTGTAAATGGGAGTTGTTATACAAAGAAAACCTTATTATATTATACATATTATTTACAGCTATTTTTTATTTATTTGAAACTACATTTAACCTTGGAATTACAAACATGAAAATTATTTAGAATGATAGATATAACGTAAAATACGTTAATAAATCAATATATATGAAATTACTGATAAATAATGAAAATTTATGTTATAATATATCTTGGTTGTGGCGACAAACCACGTCCAATTCAACGAACACAATTGTACGATAAATGGGTTTTATATTTCTGTTTTATTCAAACAATTAATCAGTTGAAAGTACATAGATAAATGTAATGGTTTCGTTGATAAAAAATATATTTAAATACAAAAGTTAGTTATATGACAGATAAAACCAATGATAAATTATTATTGACATGTATTATCAGCCATATTGAGAGTTAGTGAGAAGTTGAATGTATATATTTATATATATCTTTGCGAAGACATTATTTAATAATATTATTAATTCAAGGTGTAGGCTGCGGAAGCTATAAGAACGTGCATTATAGTATTGTCATATATATATGGACTAATATTATGACTACTAAACTACTACACTTTTGTCATATTTTGTGTGCAATAAAGACTTATATTTATTTATTTAATAATTACATTTTGTATTTTTCACCTAAAACGTAATAATGAAATTACTTGCGTAATGAAAATTTTAAAAAGTGTTCGTTGGGGTTACATAAATGTGTACAAGTTCATTTCGAAAATATATGATCGTGTGTTAAAAATGACGGCAGTTGCCGGAATTGTGTAAAAAAATAATTAAAAAAATGTATGTTTCTATAAATGCTTTTGAAATGTTTTGCACCTTTTGAAATGCTTTTGTTAGTGTAAATATAAATAATAATATGTAATTGTAAGATTTAAACACGCAGTCCGTTCACTGGAAACCACAGGGGTGCTCTCATTACTGGTATTTTTTAAATAATATCGTCCCTACTTATGTAAGTGTTTTTGTAACACTTTTATAGTTTCCCGAGTTAGTCCTTATTAGATAATGACTTAAGGGAACGGTGTTATCATCCCAACCGCCTCGTTGAGCGAGTAGTTAGCGCAGACGCTTAACGTGTAGCGACGAATCGGGGCTCAGTTTCGATTCCCGACTGGGACAGGCATGTGATGAGCATTTTATATGGCTGTATTTCTGGGTTTGGGCCTTTATTAAATATATTGTTAGTATTTATGATTTATATTTCTATGTTTTTGTATCGTTGTCTAACATTCTTAACACATGTAAATAATTTTCTATTATTCTTATTATTATTATTATTATATAATTATATTAAGATAATGATCTTCATAAACAATTTAGTCAAAATGAATGCTTGACAGTTTTACAATTAGGTAGTTTACGAATAGTAGAACATAGAACTTAGCTGATATGTGATTATTTCATATGAGATAGAACAATACTTATGTCACAAAATATTTGGTCGTCACAAAATTTTAATCTCCTATATTGGATCCTATGTCACCAACATCTTATTTATAAGATATTCTATAATCATCCTATTCTTATCTCAAGTTACTGGGTTTGGCACAATATGTCAATTTTCTCCACGCTCTGCAGTCATATTATTTAACATCACTGCACCTAGCTTTTTTCCCAAATGGTTTTACATGTACCCTACCTTTTTTACGTCCTCTACTCTTATAACCATAGTATCGCATAATATAAGTATAATATCGCATATCTAAGTCTAAATATGGTTTTTACAGACCTACATAACTCACATATTTTCCTTGTTTTCCAGACTGTGGATAAAAAAGTATTGAAAGACAACGCAGAGAAACAAATGTTGTAGAGTCTGCTAGGCCTACTATCACGAGAATATAAGCAGTTATACTTTGATATTAGAACTGGCAATTTATTTTTTTATTAAGTACCACGACGGTATTTACCTACGTTCTACTTCATTCTATACAATTGTATTAGTAAAAATAGTTAGGGCTTATACAGCATCACTTCCTTACCCAGAAAACTAAGACTATAATTTATAAATCTTTTGTAAGCACAAGTGTAAAGAATATTTTTTTGCATTTTGAAATGTAAGAAAAACAGCGCGAAGCCCACGATGGAAGGAAGCGAGGCGCGAACACCGGAGGTACTTAACAGCTACGGAAATATGCTCAAACGCCTGCCTGCTGCTTTATACTATTAAAAACATTTTTAAATTGCTCTAAGCAAACTAGTTTCTATTCCGTGTTCCATTGCAGCAATATGTAGAGTGTTGTAGCATTTGTTTATAATGTTTTATAAATATGCTTTAGGTTTTACTGCACCAATTATGATAAATGATTTTTTTTTTTATTATTTAGGAGTATACTATGCTTTTGTTTAAAAAATGGAAACAAATGGTATGGAACTTCACCTTATGATTTTACACTTTTTGCTGATTTAAAATATAGTCGCATTGAAACATAACAAAGGTATTACAGCGGCACTGCACGTGTTCCTAATAAACAAGTAAATCGTCGCTCAACTCCAAACTCTACAATAAAATACCCTGTTGTCACCGCCTTGGAACTCGCACACTCCGAGAAGTTTCTCCACTCGAGTTTTGAGTGGAGCGCATATCATGCATCTTAAATAAATAAATATTTTTTTATCATTTACTGTAGAGCATTCGTAAACTCATTCAAGTTTATTGTTAATATTAATTAATTAAATAATAAGTGGTGGTATATATATATATATATATATATATATATATATATCTATATATATATATATATATATATATATATATATATATATATATATATATATTTATACATATATATATATATATAGAAAAATAGTTGTTTCATAATTTTTTGTAAACAATTTACGGATTTTCTGGAACTTTTAAAGATTGTGATGTATACTATGTATAGCGAGACTACTTGGGTTACTAACTCAAAAAAAGAGAGAGATATTTAAAAAGATGCGCTCGTGATAGTTAAAAATATCTTAAAGAGTATTTTTTTTCAAATAATTCGGTTTTTTGTTTATTAATGAATGAAAAGGCTTTTTTTATTTTTTCATGAGTAGGCCAAAACTGCGGCACCCACTGGGTTGTATAAGTAACAATACAACAAAACAAACGTAATGTTTTTTATACTTTTATTTCACAAATACGAATAAATGTAACAGTGTGACACTCTTCTGACTATTTGATTTTCAAAAATATCAAAATGAATAAAAACATTTTTTTAAATAACGAGCACAACAGTTTTTTAAATATTTTGATTAACATAAAAATTGACTTGAGTTAATATTACAATAATATTATTTTATTTATTATGAAAACGGACGGAGTGTGACGAAATTCGTTTAGATCGAAAAGATAAAAAAATGTTTTAGAATATAATTGAAATAATATTTAAAATGTTCTATTAAAAAGTAATTCACGTTTACTTTACCCTGAGGAATGATATTTTATGCTCTTTCAACCAAAAAACATACATATTGGTCATTGTAAGCTGGTTCTGTAATTAAATTCTTCTTAAATGAATAATAATTTAATATATAGGAAGAGTTTTTAACCGCAATTTGACCTGGTCAGCTTATAAGCTAAAACACTATGGTGTTTTCTAAGGTTTTCACAAGTACTACATTGAAATAAAACTATTTTTACGGATTTAACTCGCGTATAGTGAATTAAATTTTAATCAGTCAACTGACTTACTGCCAGACACCTCCATCTCGTTTTACTGTGAACAATAGGGGACAATATATATATATATATATATATATATACATGCTCCTGTATCAACGTTTTTTCCACTTCTCAAAGCACTTAAAAATATTATTATGAGATCCTGTTCAACTCCTCCTTCGATGCCGTCTTTATCTCCTGAATCGTGAAAATCGTGCCGCCTTTATCTCCTGAATCGTGAAAATCGTGCCGTCTTTATCTCCTGAATCCATGAAAGGATGGCGTACCGTCATCCTTTCATGGACCTTTTTAGTTTTGGAAAAAGTTTCAGGAGGCTAGGTATGGGGAATACGGTGGCTGTGGCACCATTAAACTCAACAATTATATTTAAATATTTTAAATTAGGATTATGAAATTATATGCTTAACTAAAACATGGCTATTACCGGGTATATTCAATGAGGTACTTTTTGTCAACCGATATAATGTATATCGTAATGACCGGAATTACAATAATCTTAATATGAGTAAAGGTAGGGGTACCCTGGTGGCAGTTCGTCGAGATATTTTTTTAGATATTCAGGATATAAGATGGTTTCCAGTATTTCCAGATGTAGACATTTCTTATTTAAATCTTAGTTTAAATCACAATCTTGGACCAATATCTCTCTTACTTTTTTGTTGCCATTTTCCTTAAAATTCTAAAAAATCTGAATTGCAATTAAGTTTTTTTGAATATATATTAGATTTGTTTACTGAATTTACACAACTAGATGTTTTAATAATATAGGCGATTTTAGCGTAGGGAAGGCTGCTTGGTCATGTAGTGATAACAGCACATCGCTATCTATTTTGAACCCTTCTGAAGATAATCTTATATATCAATTAACTGCTTTTATGAGTTTTACAGGTTTAAGCCAATTTAATCACGTCGTAAATAATAATAATAAATTGTTGGATCTTATTTTTCAAATTTAAACTGTCATGTTTCTCGTACTTCCGCTTTAGCAGAGCCTGAGGATGCACACCACCCGGCTTTATATATTGAAGTAGAAAAGTCATTTATTAAACTTCATCTTACCCCTAGATTTCATTTAATTCATCAATATCATAAAGGTGACTATGCTGTCATTAATGCAGAACTTAATTAAATTAATTGGGAAAGGGAAGTATTTGATAAAGATATCACCGAATCCGTAAATATTTTATATCGCATTGTAAATAACATTATAAAGTGTTATATACCAACAAGGTTTGTTACAAGGACAGATAAATATTCTATTTTTTTTCTCGTCCCCTAATTATTTTAATAAAGAAGTAACTTAAATGGCATAAAAAATGCAAAAATTACGGCCGAACAGCCAATTATGAGAAATTTTCAGAACTTCTATGCCAACCGAAACAACTTGTAACCTCCTGCTATAATTTGTTTTTAAGTAAATTTGAAAATAATATTATTAATAACTCTAAGCAATTTTGGTCTTTTATTAAATCTAAAAAATGCAGCAATAATTTAGAGGACACTATGTACTTGAACTCTGAGGTTAGCTGAGATTTCATAAAATTTCTGAGATGTTTAATAATTACTTTCTTTTATTTTTTGAGACTCATGAAGCCTTAGTTATTTCGCGAATTGGAAATGATAACCATTATCAAATATTAATAAATACGCTTGAGATTACTGAAGAAGAAGAAGTTGAGGATTATTTGCATAAACTGAACATTTCTAAGGCCGGTGGTGCTGATGGTGTTCATACTATATTTATAAAGCGTTGTGGTAAAACACTCTGCATTCCTTTAACAATTCTTTTTACTAAATCATTACAAACTGGCTGTATGCCAGCTCAACGGAATAAATCTTTAATAACTTCTATTTTTAAAATAACCAATAAAAAATATATTATCCAAAATTATCATGGAATTTTTAAATTACCCATAATACCAAAAACTTTTGAAAAAAATATTTTTGACACAATGTTTCCACTAATTAGACCCTTGCTCACAAGCAAACAACATGGATTTGTTAACAAGTGATCAACAGAATCAAACCTTTGTGAATTTGTAGATATCGTTTTAAAAGCCATGGAAGAAGGTTACCAGGTAGATGTAGTGTACACAGATTTTTCCAAAGCATTTGATAAAATTTCTCACTGTCTATTACAAATTAAATTGGAATACATTGGTGTACACGGTGATTTGCTCCGGTGACTTACATCTTACCTCAGGGATAGATCTCAGGCAGTTGCAGTGAAAGGATTTACGTCCACTTTTGTGCCTATGAAATCGGGAGTGCCCCAGGGCTCTCACTTTGACCCCTTACTATTTAACATATTTTTTAATGATATAACGACATGTTTCAAAAACTCTTAGATACTTATGTATGCTGATGATACAAAAATATTCAAAATTATCCGAAACAGTCAAGGTTGTATTGAGCTGCAAAAAGACTTGAACAATTTTGAGCGGTACAGTACATCAAATAGCTTATATTTGAACTTAAAAAATTGTTGCACAATTTTGTTTTTCAAGGATAAAAATTACAAATTTGTATAATTACTCTTTGTTGAAAACGAATTTAAGAAGGGTTACTGAGGTTAAGGATCTTGGAGTATATCTTGACAATCAACTTATGTTCGGAAACCATATTGAAAAAAAATCACTTAAAACTTATCTGATGTTAAGTTTTATTCAGGACAGATAAAATATTTTAAAAATCCCAAAACATATTATTTTGTATAATGCATATGTTAGATCTTATTTGGAATATGCATCTACTGTTTGGAATTCTAATTATGGTAAATATGTCGCTTCTCTTGAAAATATACAAAACAAATTTCTAAGAAGGTTGCACATGAAATTCGGTACATATTTCTCCACATTTTTAACATTACAAACGCGAAGAGAACATAAAGTTCAAAGTTTTCTATTTAAAATTCTAAATTATTTAATTGATTCTTAAGTGAAATATCATTTGTTTATGTGCACGTCTTCATGACACTTTTTATATTCCTTCTTGTAGAACCAATTACTGTAGCAATCGTTTTATTATAAGAGCATGTAAGGTATGTAACAAAAAATATAATCACATCGACTTGTTCAGCAAGAAATTTAAAAGAATCATCTCTTTACTTAAAAATAATAATAAATAAACTTTTGTAAAAATCATCTTTTTTTATTTTTGTTTTTTGATATGTTTAAAGTTTATTTCGTTTATTAAATCGCTTAAATTGTTCTTTATTATTGTTTCCCTTCCTTAAACATGTTTTTTTTTGTATAAATATTTTACGACAATGTTCCCTTCCTGTTTATTTACAAGTGGAAACTTTGTTGGCATAATGACTACTTGAACTGTGCATTTTTTTTGTAATTTTATATGCTGTATGTTTCTCATGTATAAATAAATAAATTACTGTGTTGTTTTTGGACAAATATTCGTGCACAAGTAACGACGTGTGAGCAGGGGCGTTATCATGCAACAAAAGCCAGATTTGTTTTGTTACATGCTTCACTTTCTCAATGTTTTCGTCTGTTGTTGATGTTTCGGGCGTCCGGCACGCTGTTCATCGTTCACATCTTCTCGGCACTTTGAGAACATTTTGTACCATCAACAATTGTTGCTTTGATCCAAGGTACCTTTACCATTTGCCACAGTCAATATTCGGAACGCGTCCGCGCACTTTATTTTGTTTTTCACAAAAAATTTGATGCGAATTTTTTGAAATAGACGAAAATCGAAGACTAGTTAATACACATTCAAGCAAAACACGTTTCAAAATTTTACTAAATATTTAAAATGGCCGACTTTGTTAGCCTAATTATGGGACATAAGTACCAATACAACAAAAACCACAAATCAAAAATTAAATGTACATAGCCCGCGGAAATTCAAAATTCGCTATACTTTTTGAACATACCTCATGTTAATATATATTTTTTATTCTTTTAGGTAAATGTTATTAATAATGATTACTGTGGACCACACATATACTAATAAATATAGCAATACTTGCATGCTAATAAATATACCTATCCATTAACCAAGGGTTTCTGGTAGAGATCTCTTGTATAAGAAAATTGCTTTTATATTGCTATGTTACATAGTACTAATTGTAATTATATAGCTAATTTCATTATTTTTTTTTGCATTATTTGGCATTATATTATATTTTGCATTATTTTTTTTCTTTCCCCAAAATGTTCCCCAAAAAAGGTTGTATGTAAGAGATTGCTTTAGCAATAAGACCGCCTTTGCACCCTTTTGTAGCTTATTTATGTTAATCTTTGTATTTTTGTGCAATAAAGATTTTATTATTATGTATTGATTTGATGATTTTATTATTATGATTATATTTTTATGTATCTACGTTACTATTACTATTTTATGGTACAGAAAATAATAAATAAATAAATAATACATTGTTGCGATGAGTTTAAAAAAATTCAAACACTTATGTTAATAAATAAATATATTAATATTTTATTAATAATAATATTTCAATATAATATATTCACATATTACCTTGTTACATTTTCAGCCGTTAAAGAAATTGTTAGAATATTTATTTATTTACATTTTAATCCATGAGCATAAACACGTTCCGTCTGCTCTAACGCAAATGATGTATCTTATACAACGGTGTAGAATGTCCTAACAATTCGTGGATAATGATGTAAGTAGTGCAGAGCTAATGAGCATTTTCAACATCTCTTCATGCCGTCTGTGTTTACGCGTTTATATTTTACATATTTATGACGATCTTTTCGTTAGATTTGTGAACATTTGTATCAGTTATGAATAAAATGCTCTTCAATTGTTAATGCAAATATCTACAGCAAAGTTAATAATTAATATGGGAATGTCCAGTGTGATAGAACTATTTGATTATTTGTAAAAAAATATTTTATTAGTATTTAACTAATAAAATATTTAAAGAATGATCTTTACAACAGTGTCTTGCAACATAGTCTAGGTGACCAAAAATGTGTTTAAAAGTATGATTAAAAGGTAAAACATTATCTCGAATAACAGTAGTCGCTTTTACTAATGATTAATAAGATAATTTATTAGTGATTGTTTACTTATATAAATAATCGTCACACTAAACTCAACTTAGCATTGAACTTTCTTATAAAATAAACAACCTTATTTTTATTTGTATAAAATCTGAATAGTTTTTGATAAAAGTCATAATTGTATAAAAACAGAAAAAATTTGCACAAAATAATATAATTTATGTATACCTACTATACTCTGAATGCTTAGAATTAAAACTACTTAAAATTACACCGCTATTAAAAGGTTTATTATTTAAGTCGATTATCATTGATAAGTCAGTTATTTGTACTCAAAATATAGAGTTTAGCAATATGTCCAAAATTGTTAGCAAGTTGATCATTGTCACACCGCGCTATCGTCAAAATAGGCTTATGTTATAAGTTGTTGCGTTAATTGGGAAAAGAGAGTTGGCAAATGTACTATAAAGGTGACCAATAATCATTGAATGATATTAAAAAATGAAGCTTAAGGTCAAAAAGTAAAGAGAAATTGGGGGTATGTAAATTACTGTATAGTGAGAGTGTTGCTAGGAAGGAGGACTGGAGTTTGTATGGTGTTAGATACAGAGAATATATATCGAGAGAATGAATGATAATTTATTTATATTAGATAAAATCGTGTAATCGATAATTAATCTAATGTTAATAATAAGATAAAGGCTAGTGTTTAAAGCTATATATAATTTTTTACAAAAACAAACATTTGTAAATAACGGGTATGCAGGTGATTTGAATGGATGGTATGAAAGACTGCATCACGTAACGGGGCCTTGGTAAAAAAATGAGAGGGGTATTATTAATGGAAGCTGCTGGTATTAATAATTTATTTCTGTTGGTAATTATTAATTGATTAAACTCAAGGTAAAAATCGATATTCGTAAACCTTTATTTAATTTTAATGATATATTGAAAAAGATGAATGTAGAAAGATTAAAGAAAATTGATTAAAGAAAATATAAAATTACCTATAGCTAACGTAATCGACGAATAATCGATAAATGATGGTTGATATGAAAGAGTAAGTACAAAATACTTAACCTAATATATATTTATAATTATTTAAATCTATTTTTTGTTATATAATTATTTGACACCGGTCATAAATTATCTTGCGTTGTCAGTTCTCTTAAGCAATTCTATTCCAAGTTACCCCGACTGTTTGCCGAATGTCGTCTTCCCATCTTAAGCGTAGACGTTTAAGATGGGAAGACGATATTCTTCCGTTATACGTTTTCTTCCTTTTATTATATCTTGGACTTTGGACATTCCGTTACCTCTTTTGAACATTTATCTTTTCTGCACCTAATTATATGTCCTGCCCATCTCCATTTAAATTTTTTAATACAGTATGTTATGTCCCTGACTTTACTTTCCTTTCTTAGTCTATCTAGTTTTACTTTGTCTCCCAGTTTAACGTTAAGAATGCTTCGCTCCATACTGCGTTGACAGCTTTTCTATAAACATGTATAACCATGTTAAGCTTATTTAAATTTATATAAATATATAATGAAAAATAAACCGATACGGGCAGGGATTCGAACCCGAGAGTACTGGGAAATCGTCCCGTCGCTCTACCAACTGCGTCACCGTATCGCTGTCCGCCTCCGTGAATTAAGTATTCTATATCGTCTTTATCAGGACGGTGGTGTCATTTATTAGATTGTTTTTCTGTGACCTCCCTTTGCGTACCATTGCGTTCATTTCCCGACAAAAAAATCTTTTGCTTTCGGACAGGATTTCTTTGATTTCTTTGATTTCTTTCCCTTACTGCTTTGACCACATTTTTCGTACTTACACTACGTGGACGGCTCGATCTTTCTCTGTCCCAAACAAGTCTCATAGTACCTATTAATAGCCCGGTACACAAACATTTCAATACCAAGTGTATGGAGAGTTTTAAAAATTGCATTGCATGGCTATGGAGCCAAATGCAATTTTTAGTTATTTAATTTTTAGGTATGGACCTACTTTGTGTTATGCAATCACAGCAATTCTGTTCTCTTTATCACTCCACTCGATTTTAATATCGCAAAATATTGTACAATGGCGCCAAAATATGAAAACACAGTGAACGATAGTATAAAAATGACAGATTCCAAATTCAAATATATTATTTTTAAATTTTTAATTGTAACAGTATTTATGGTCAGGCTAAGTATATAGAAGTATATATTAATATATCTGATTCATTTTTCATTATGATGTTTGTCTATTAATTTTTTTTAAGTATTAATTTTGCAATTGCTTACTTATTTCATTGCCATCAAGCATTGCATTTGCATTTTGCATTGCCATTAGCATTGAAAGAAGTGCCATTTTATATTTTCAGAAGGGAAGCTAAGAAAAATAGACATTTAACTAAAAATTTTCGGAATAATATTCCATTAAGGGTATAAAAATTGCTTCATCAATCTTAATTTTATACTTAGAAAATGGGAATGATAATGGGAAATGATAAAAGTAGACTAGGTCTCCAACTAATATTTTTATTGAACTCTGTGTCTTAGAGTACGACATACATAATACTTAACAATTATTTAGATGATATACACATATTAAAACACTGAAAACAATATTTTATAATCGTTGAGTCATTTTGATCCGTTTTTCAATTATTTTCAATCATTCTATTATCAATTCCATCTTCATCATGAATTTCACAGTTTATAAATGTAACCAATATTTTATGGTAACTAAAATACGTGAACAGTGACTTACATTCGATTTTTTCAATGTATCTAGTAAAAACCGCATCGATACGAGCGCCTTTCACTTTATCCCTACTCCGCGGCCGACCGTCACGCGACATGCAACACACAGACGAAAAAGTTTGAGACGATGTAATAAAAGTTTCACTTTAAAAACAATAACTATAATACTAAAAAATTATAATACTAAAAGAAATATTAAAAAAAAGTACAACACAATCTTTTTGAATTCCTTATCAAGACATTTAAGCTAAAAAAATCATCTTTTCATTGATTATTAATTATATTTCAAAGATAAATATATAAAAATATAAATATGTTAAACATTAAAAAATATTTTAAAGTTTTGCATACTTTTCCGTCATTGGAGTAGTAGGATATTAAAAATAAAAAATATATATTTGCGTTTTACAAGTATATATGTATATCTACTCGTAGATATTCTGAAATTCTGATGGCTTCACCATGTAGGTCCTGAAATATATAACTCTAAAGATATGGGTTAAGTACGCAACTGTAATTATTAAATTTGTCATACTTTAAGAGTTAAAATATATATATATATTTTTGCGACAGTTATATAAAAAAACTTAACAAAATATTTCTTCCTTGTTACTGTTTTGTAACGTTAATTATAGTGTAAAAATCAGAAAAGGATGTTTAATAAAATTGTTATTTATTATAATAACAATATTATTATTTATTTATTTATAATGTAAATTACAAGAATGGTATTCTCTACCAACCATAACTATTGTGTACAGTAATGGTGAATTAGGAGTAATAGTATTATGATTATTGTGTCATTTCATCTTGTTAAGGTTTCATTAAAATAGTATAGCCAAGATGTACTCAATACATTGTGAACGTATAAATCGTAATCGTAATGAATTATATAAACCAGTTGAATATTATCTGAATAAATTCTAAAAATACGTTTTGAACACATTTTACAATTGTGCGACAGACAAAGTTAGCAACTATTGTAACCTAAGTTTTTCATAATTAAGTTTACTTATGAAAGTTTTGTTTGCAATCACAGCGGCAGTTTACCATGATTAATCCGAAAGTTGTTTAATATAGTCTTTATTTACCCCTTTTGTAGAGAGCACTTTAAGTACCTACTATGATTTATTATTATATATTAAGTCTAAGAAAAAAATATAAGCATTTAAGGAAATTTTATATGCTAGTAGTTACCCATGTATATTTCAATGTATGAAAAAATTCCAAATGAGTAATAAACTAATTTAAAATAATTACTGAACAAACTTATTTAAAATACCGTTCCTGAAAATACCATTGATTTACATATTTGAGTACGTGTACTATCGCTGATCTTGCTAAGGATAAAGGTTAACTTTATTAACTAATTTTTAGTTGAGTAAACAAATGTAAAATGTATAACCTCGTATAACCTTCTAAATAGTATTTGTTATTTAGGGCAATGCCCCTATAGTTACAAATAATTTATTTGCATCTGATTCACCAATTAAACTGTATGTAGACCACAGACTGAATTTAACCACATTCCATTTAGATCAATATCTCACACAGATCTACATTATATGTATTTATTTCACATTTGATTTACCAAATTAATATATAATAACAAACAACGGAACGAAATGTACAAGGCATATATTTGTTACATTTGTTAAATGTAGAGACAGATAATTTGTACAACAAATTAATTGTGTTATAAGAATACATTCCATCAAGATCGTTTGATAACTGTTATTTCCAAACACCATTTAAATTTAGCAATTATGACGTTCCTTGTATCTCAGCTGAGATTGATAATGACGTTTTGTACGTCTCTTTTGACTTCAACTAGTCTACTTCGATATGATAATCGAATATATGTCAATATAATTATATTTTATTTGGCTCATGACGATATGTACTTAAAAGCAATGTAGTTAAAATTCATATTTACAATTTCTTAAATATCTTGATATAAAAGTCTTTCTGAAGGGCTTTGAAGAATTCCCTTAATTACCATTTAAATCCACTAACACCCTTGGTACCATTATAATTTTTAAAATGCAGTAACTTGACTATTGTACCTATATTTCCCAAAGTTTATAAAAGTACCGGAGGAACTTTCTCCGTTATTCCTTCCCTCACTGTGTCATTCTCTCCATACTATATTTGTAGATATTTTTAACTAATCTTATCAATAGGTAGAGTGAAATAAGATATAGGCTCAATTTATTTAATATAATGTAAATAACTTAAAGAAATAATAATATACATATAACAACGTATTCGGGCAATCACGAAATCGATTAGATCCAATACGCAAAATATATTTCATAAGATTTTGAATATTTTGAATTTAGTCCAATTTTTTAATGATATTCTTTATAATGAATTTGAAATAATAGTTTAGTAATTATCAACTAATGTACAATCTATTTTCAAGGCAAAACTATTGCTTCCGACAAATATGTAAATAGTTTGATAACTTTTCTTTCCTTGTAACTTTTACATCTTTCCCTTCACTTTATAACTCGTTAAAAGAATTATTTTACACACAATTTGCAATAAATAAGGGATTAAATTACAAAGACAGAACATATTTTTATCCACGAAGCCTATAATAATTCTATTAAAAACTGTAAAAATTAATGTAACGTAACTATTCCAAATGCAGTAAAGTGTAAAATAGACGAGATTGATGAATCTAGTCGTATTTTACACTTTACTGCAGATGATGGTCTCTTTCATGTTCATTTTGATGATATTTGTTCCAAGTCGGTAGGATTGCTCGCGTGTTTTATATTTTTAAACTAAATATCATAGAGTTTCCTTTTGATATTATTTCCTAATCCAGCAGCTGGTTGGCTGATTGCTCGGGGCACATTTTATGTACTCCAACTTTTTTTTATTAGAAACAAAAACTGTGATAACTAAGAATAATAATAATAATATCACAGGACAAATTACACAAATTGATCTAAAGCCTAACTAAGCAAATTATTTGCTTGCTGGTGTTACACAACGCGTAGAAATAAAAATTATAAATACTGTGAATGCATTTAATAAACGACAAAACCCAGAAATACAGACATCTATGCTCATCAGATACATGCCTGTCCCTGTCTTGTATTACTGCAAAGAACTTAAAACGGCGGGTTAAATTAAAAATTTGACGACGATGCTTCTTAGCATTTCATGGATTCACTATGCAAGTGCCGGGCCCATCGCGTTGCAAGGAGAGGAGTACAAACAGTGCCTAGGACTTGCGACCCAGGGCCCCCTTTATGATGCGCAAGCAAGCTCGCCCTTACTGTCTACACTCCTGTCCCTACCTAACCAAATTTGGAAAGAACCTACTAATATCGCGTTTGAAATACGTTATAGAAATGAAACTCTTTAAGTAAGTTATAGAGAGATTTTACTGTTATACCTCTCCCTTCCACTTTTACCGCGTACAAACTAACTATAAATTTATTCCTGGATAGTTAATTTGTCAATTTGTAATACTTATTAAGCTTGACTATGTGATCCCTGGGAATGTTGGTTTCCCAAGGCACAGTGAGCTCCACAAGTATCACGTGCCTCAGATGTTTAGAATACAGGAATAAGGTAGGAATAAGGATAATATAGGTCTGGATTACGAAACACCAATATCCCCAGAGGTTTTGTGATGTTTTTCATACGTTTCCATCATAAGAGTCCAATTAGGAGCCCCTAGGATTTCTTATGCCTTATCGTGGCAACGCGAGTATTGACCTTTATCAAAAAGTACATTACACCCTACTAATAAGTGTTTTGTGGTTCCTATTGTCTCTCCACAGGTTTTGCAATACTTGTCGGTATCTTTGCCGTATCTTACTAAATTACTTTGATCTGGGATAACCATTTCGAATGCATCAAGATAAAATTTTACTAATGCTGGGGACTAATCTTAAAGCAGAATGCGCCACCGCAAAGCTAGTGGAATACTAAAATCTCCTATGGTGACCCAATCATTTGGATTCGATTTCTTTCTTTAAATATACACTAGTGAAATCCATAAAAATAGTATTTTTTTTAATATTAAGATATAATTTAAAAAAATAAGCATAAATTAATAAGACAATCAAAATACAGAAATAAGTAGCTTATAGATTAAATTAAAGAGTCTCTCAGTATTATAGAATAGACAGCGGTCGGGCGGATCTCTTATGGTCATCAACAGACATGGTTTCAGTGTACCTTTAGATGCTACGATACACAAACATTTGGCTAATCCCTAGCTTTTTTAATGTATCAAAAATAGTGGCTGGCTACCTACTTTGCACAGTGCAATTACTGCAATCCTTTTCTCTTTAGTGGTCCACTTCATTTTCAAAACAAATAATTACTAAACAAAAAATATACAATAATTGTGGGAAACAAATCTGTTTTTTACCGTGGAAGGTTATGTTCTAAATTCTTTTTTTTTTAATGTATGTAAACAGCCAGTAACAGAATTTATGACTAGACTTGTTATATTGACATATGTTTACTCTACTTTGTTTAGTTTCATGAACATGATAATCATAATAATAATAATAAATATTCTTTATTGAACACCAATAAACAGAAAATATAAAATAATGATTACAAAATAAAAATAACGTAAAACATGCTGACACAACGCTTGTCTTGTGTCTTATCGCTGAAAAGTGATTTCTGCCAGGCAACCTTAAGGTATAGGATATGTGATGATAACAAAATTATATAATAATAATAATAAATAAAATAAAAAAAATAAATAAAAATAATAATAATAATAATAAAAAATAAATAATATTAAAAAAATAAATAAAAATAATAATAATTAAAAAAAAATTGTATATTATTAATAATAAAAATAAATAATAATAATAATAATACGAAAATATGAACGAAAATGTCATGCGAGCGTACTATAGGGCGACAGAGGGTGGCACTATTCTCACTGCGTGGCGAACCCGTTTGCTGTCTTTGTTTCAGGTCCTTGAACCAGAGTTGACCGTTTCGGCCCAACGACTATCGGATCAGGTGCGGTTTATTCAACGTAATCGTGCGTTGGATGACTCCGCACTTGACCGGCTTCGCTCCGAGGTGACAGTCTCTGCATCCACCACCGAAAGCATCCATTCGCGAGCCCAGTTATCGTCCGCTCCTTCGGTGGCAGGGTTAGTGGTTGGAGATGCTGTTGTGGGGGGCGTTGAGATTACAACCGTAAGTACCCAAGATAATGAGCAATTAAGGAGAACTTTGGAGGATGCGATTTTGGAATTTAAAGACGTACCAGCCCGCGACAGGCCACGGTTACCGCGTTTTCCCACGCATAGACGTAATATGTCGCTAGTAATGACTCTAGACTGCATGCTAGACTCTTATCTTCGTTCTAGCAATAGTCTCACTGATACCCATTCAATTCTTTATTGTGCAGCTGTTGCAGCGTGCCGCTCCGCCCGTGTCAGATTTCCTGAGCCTGATAGGGTGGTGCGGTCCACTGAGGACACACCTGCATGGCAGATGAGGATTGAACTTGCCAATAATGACCCTAGCTGCGCTGATACGCCATCAGCGCAGCTAGGGTCATTATTGGCAAGTTAATCTGCTTCAGATCGGGAAACATCCGGCCGAGAGTCATGCGTTATGTTACACAGGCCTTTGCCGGTACTGGCATTAGACCTCAGGATTACATGGCCTATGTAACAGAACGTATAGACTACCTGAAGCAGAAAGTTTGTGCGTGGGCAAATCGTATCCGTCGTTATAAAAAACGTGTAAATAACACGTAAAGCAGAATCGCATATTCCAAAGTGACCAAAGAAAGGTTTATAGAAGCTGGGAGGAATCTGCTACGATTGTGATTGATGGGCAGTTACCAAATATGGAAGAAATGTTCACATTTTGGAATAATATTTGGTCGGTGCCTATTAATCACAACGATGGTGGCTGGATGCGTGTTGTTGAGCGCGCGTGTGAACACCTGCAGCCAATGGAGGCTATATTTATAAGCCCAGACAATGCCAGGGATGCGATCCGTTCGACCCATAACTGGAAAAGTCCTGGGCCGGACGGATTACATAACTTTTGGCTCAAATGGCTGCGGTCTTCACACGAACGTTTGGCTGAGCAATTCCAGGAAGCCATCGTGTCCGGATCCCTACCATCTTTTATGACAACAGGAATCACCTTTCTGCTCCACAAGTCTGGTAGTATCACGGATCCAAAGAACTTTCGACCTATCACGTGCTTACCAACAATTTATAAGCTTCTTACATCCATTTTGACTTCAAAATTAAACACACATTTGTATGCAAATAGCATTTTAGATCCCGCTCAAAATGGATGTAAGATTGGGTCTCGTGGTACTAAGGAGCTCCTCCTTATTGACATGGCCATTAATGAAAGGGTTCGCCGAGGTAAGAAGGGTCTCTCCGCCGCCTGGATTGATTATAAAAAGGCCTATGATTCGGTGCCTCATACATGGTTAAGACGAGTACTAGAAGTGTATAAGATTGACACAGATCTATGCGCTTTTCTTAATTCATGTATGAGGCAATGGACAACGGTTCTTTGTCTTCCAGGGGGCGGAGGAAGTCTTCTTACTTCCGAACCTGTAAGGATTGAGCAAGGTACTTCCAGGGTGATAGCTTGAGTCCTTTGTGGTTTTTCCTGGCTTTGAACCCCTTAAGCACGTTGCTTAGGGATTCAAAACTGGGATTTCGCTTTCGCAGAGGGGGTAAGATCATTTCACATCTTTTGTACATGGACGATCTCAAATTATTTGCACCAAATAAAGCAGATCTGGTATCATTACTAAGCGTTACGCAAACGTTTAGTAATGACATTAGGATGGAGTTTGGTGTAGATAAATGTGCGGTCGCACATGTGCAGAATGGCCGAGTTGTAAATAGCGAATATTTACAACTCTCGGAGACAATGTCCCTCAGATCTCTCTCTGAAACCGAATCCTACAAATACCTTGGTATGTCGAAATGCTTAGGCATACTAAGTGGGGACATTAAACAGCTAGTGAAGGAACGCTTCTTTAACCGCTTGACTAAAATCGCCTCCTAAAAAGTCTTTTGTCAGGAGGTAACAAAGTGCGTGCATTCAACAGTTGGGTAATGCCCCTGCTGATGTATACTTTCGGCATATTAAGGTGGACTCAGACCGAATTAGATGCCCTGGACCGAAAGGCCCGAAAACTATTGACAATGTATCGCATGCATCATCCGCGCTCATCAGTGATGAGATTGTATATTCCACGGAAGTGTGGGGGTCGCGGCTTTCTTAATGCCAAAAACTTACACAACCGTGAGGTATGCAATCTTAGAGAATATTTCCTTCATGCTGAGTGTGGAATGCATCGGGACATTGTTGCAGTAGATAATGGTCTTACACCGCTCTCCTTAGCCAAAGATAACTGGCATAAACCGGTAGTACTTAGCACTGACGACCGTATAAGTATATGGAAGAGTAAGGAGCTTCATGGACGGTTCCACCAGGCACTCTATGGGCCTGATGTAGACCTTCTGGCGTCCGTGGCTTGGCTACGATTCGGTGATCTCTTTGGTGAAACCGAAGGTTTTGCTTGTGCAATTGCTGACGAAGTTGTCAAGACGAACAACTATCGGAAATACATAATAAAGGATGGCACTGTTGACATATGTCGTGCGTGCCACCAACCAGGAGAATCCATCAGACATGTTATTTCCGGTTGTTGTCGTCTTGCCAATGGAGAGTATTTGTACAGGCACAACCAAGTAGCCAAGATTATCCACCAAGAACTTGCTCTTCGATACGGTCTTGTACCTTTTGAAGTGCCATTTTATAAGTACTCAGCGGAGCCAGTTTTGGAAAATGGTCATGCTAAGCTCTATTGGGACTGATCTATCATAACGGACAGGACTATTGTAGCCAATAAGCCTGATATCGTGCTGGTAGATCGGTTAGAGCGCCGGGCATTTCTTGTTGATATCAGTGTCCCGTGTGACGCTAATCTTGTGAAAGCTGAGAAGGACAAACTGTCAAAATACTTGGACTTAGCTCACGAGATTAGCGACATGTGGGATGTTGACTCAACAATAATTGTCCCGATGGTAGTTTCCGTCAATGGTCTTATAGCGAAGAGTCTCGATCATCATCTCAAGAGGCTCTCACTAAAAAACTGGATCAAGGGTCAGATGCAAAGAGCAGCAGTTTTGGGTACGGCACGCATTGTGAGGAGGTTTCTTTCGCTGTCGCCCTAACCACCGACGGACTGGTCGTAAGGCCCACGTCGGCGGGATACTGTTTTTATATTTATATTTATAATGTTGTTTTTTTTTTTAAATGTTATATGTATAAATGTAAATAATAAGATTAAAATAATAATAATAAATAAATAATAATGATAAAAATATAATGTTTTCTAAAGCTTTCACGAGTACTGCACATTGAAATAAAACTATTTTTACGGATTTAACACGTGTATAATGAATTTTATTTAAAATTTATATTTTAAATCTAACTTGACGTTTTGAATGCTTTGCAGCAATCGTATTAACGTAGTACGGTAAAAGTAGTTTCATTTTGATAAAAATATAATCAATTTGGAGGTGCACAAAAGACGAATAAGTAAATAAGATCTATTAAATACACATAAACATGTATACTTTGAAGCTTTAATTATATAACTAGAAAGATCTAAATATTTTTAGTAATAGCTAATTAGTTTTTTGGAAACAGTCAGCGTTCTAAAAATAAAAAAAGATTATATTAGGTTGCAGTTTTAGTTAAAACTCGTGTGAAAGAAAAAGAACTCGATACCTAAATGAAAGTTTTCAAGGACCAAAGACCTGCGTTATGTGAAGTTACTCTCTTTTTAAAAGTAGTTTTATGTATTTATTCTGATTATTACGATATAAATATATAATTCCTGTATTTCATTGAAAGGCTTAATGGTTAAAAAATTATTTTGTAAGGATTGTTAAGTCGAGTAAAGGCTGGAATAGTATAATTGTGGTACTTATCAACACATTATTATTACTTCTGTTATTCATACTTACGTTCCAGTATTACTATATTAATATTTATATATTAGTGTAGCAAAAGTTTTAATATGTTGATTATGACATTTTATAGAACGCCTAATTCAGTACTAGATAAACGCAAAACTGAGTTTCACTCATCCTGTCCTCGTTAATAATTTTCAAAAAGGCCTTACAATTTTGGAAAACCTCATGATGACGCGAGTCACCGCACATAAAGGGCTTTTTGAGTAAAACAAAAGATAATTTTTGCTTATTCATTAAAAGTAATTAAAAGGGAAATGATAATGATGTAGCTCGAAAATTAATAATGTATAGATTAATAAGGGCTTAGTGTACCGTGTGTTTATTCGGGGTATATATTCCGGTTAATAAAAAAAATACAAATACATTATCCGGCACCTTCCCATCACCAGAGGGAATGAGGGAAAATAATAACATTATTATAATTTTTACATAAAGATACGATATGTACGTACATTATCTTATGTAACTAAAAATATTTTGTAAACCACTCTCCATTATCTATATTTTTTCTGATGACCACTTGTTATTTTAGATATAGTTATATTTCGTAGTTCTGAAATATAATATTGCGTAACATAACATTGTTGTAAAAATTTTAAGAGGAGTTCAGATATAATAAAGAAGAATTTCAATATTTTACTTATAAATATGAAAAAATATTAGGTCTTACAAATAAAATTGGCGTTTTGTATGGTATGAACAACAAGTCGAATATTTTTTAATATAAAGTATTTAATTAATAAAAGTGTTACCCATTGTTTACTACGCAACTTTGCCATCTTATAGGTATTTTATTGATTCGTTTACTAAAAAATCCAGTCGGACGGGAATCAAAAAAGTTTTTGAAGGCGATTTGGACTGTCACATCGGAGATGATTTTTTCCCTTGCAAATCTAATTTCGAAATTTCGAAAAAAATGGTAATAAAAATTTCGAAGACAATGGTAATCTGTTAGAGCAAGGTTAGGGGAATACAGTGCATGTCTTAAACATTCTAATTGAAGGTCTTCTAATTTGGTAGCCGTCTGTTGTGCAGTGTGTAGTCTAGCGTTGTCGTGAAGCAGCAGTGGTGTGGATCGATTGACCAGTCTAGGTTGTTTAGCAGCTAGCTTTTACATCATGTTTGGCCAAATTTGAGAAAACTGTAATGAACACTAGTCCACCAATCATAGTATTTTTTTAAAATAAAAAGGTAAAAATATGTTTTTTTTTTGGGTAGATTTTCGCTTGGGGCTGGATTTGTCTGGCCGACCAGAATTCGACCATTGCGATGAGCACTTCCGATTTGCATTGCAAAAATGCATTTTCATCATAGGTAATGATTCGTTTTAAAATCCCTTCATTATTGTGCCAGTTTAGTAATCAGTCGATTAAGACCCGCGCAACAGTCGATGCCGGGTTGTCGTTTTGACAAAAAACAAATGAACGACAGTCAACGCAACAAAAATACATGTGTAAAATTTGAGTTTGGAATTCCTTACCAAAGAGGAGAACTTTATGATTAAAGTGGTCAATACGAAAAACACCAATTTCCTTACATATGAAATTTCACATGTAATATATGTTTTAAAGAATTATTACGACATAAAATTTATATTTGTTTATGAATACTTTCAACAACGATGATGAGGACGTTCCTTGGTAATATTTTTATCCAAAAGATATTTAAGTACTACATTACTAGATATGCAAGTATGTAGTCTAGAAATACTAAGCACTTTTCAACATCTCTCAGGTCTTTTTTTCTACTCGCGTAATTATTTTACATAATTGTGTTATTTATTTTATGTTTGTATAATTTTTACACTTGATTAATCCTAGGTTATGTTAGTTATGACCGGCTTTGTAAATTTGCAGTTGCAGTAGGTAGGGAAGTTTCGTGTGTATCTGAATACTAGCAGTATTTTTCAACATTTGGGGCAACATGTTTAAATAAATGGAAATAATACTTTGCTGAAAAAGGTTTGTACAGGTCAGGGTGGGCCTACAAGTTATATGAATTATTTTGGTTTGATGATATAAAAGTCAATAGAAATTGTAAAAGCTAATTCTAAAACTGTAATCTAGATATTTTCCTACCGCAAAGTTCGCATATCTAATGCGATAAGTTGCTTTGCCTTATTGAGATGTATGTAAAAAAGTCTAGGATATTCACTACTTAATTATGGAGTATGTGAAAAGATAAGAAATACTTTGATAGAAGATATAGGATTAAATTTATTTGATACAAGTATATAATATATCATATACAATATACAGATATAATCTACATTATTAAGTTCTAAATCAGAATTATCGAAAAGTTATTAATTTATTAAATTATTAAATTAGATAGCTTGAAAAATGTAATTTTATTTTTTTTTGTGTGTTTTTGATTATAAGTTACGATGGAGCTGGCAAGTCTTTGTGAATAAATGCTCTCCGCAATTATTAAGACAACAAAAAAAAATTACTAAGATATGAGCATATGGAGATTAAATATAAAATGCATAATGAAATATTCGAGCCAGCTTAATCTAAGTATATAAAATTTGATAGTTTAATTTGAACATATTACTAAGTTGTATTTGCTCAAAGTTGGCAACTATTGCAACTTAAGTTTCTGGTAATTAAGTTTACTTATCAAAGTTTTGATTGCAATCAAAGCAGCGATTTGTAGTGATTAATCCGAAAATTATTTGATATAAAGTCTTTCATTCAACGCTTTTTGTCAATATACTAAATAACTTTGTTTAAATTTATTTAAATTTATATAAATATAGAATGAAAAATAAACCGACACTAGCAGGGATTCGTACCCGCGACCTCTGGGAAACCGTCCCGTCGCTCTACCAATTAAGCTACCGTAACGCTGTCCGTCTCGGTTAAGAATTAAGTATTCTATATGTGATTGATTGTCCTTGGTGGGACGGTCGTTTATATTGTTTTTTTTTTTTATTTATGAAATCCAATACAATATTTTTGTTTTCCTATGAAAATTAAATAATTTTGTAGCCGTGAGAGGAAATCACACCATACACATCAATAAACACTAAAGCTAAGGCGCTAGCAAGGATCTAATATATGTAAGTCGCTCCGACATTCCGGCGCCGGAGGTAGCGTTAAGGTAGTTTTTATATCCCTAGTCTCCATTCCAATACGACTATGACGTCATAGTCGTATTTCCAGCATGGACACTAGCATTTGAAAATATAGAACCATCTGTGTAGATTGTAATAATTGTAATTATAATAACTCTATTCAAAATAGTGCTCACTTCGATTGTCATTGTATTTATATCAACATAATAATATTAAAAGAGTCAATGCCCTGAAAGGAATTAATAATGTAGGAAACGTTGCTGAACTACAAGTAAAATGGGCAGGAAAACACACGCAAGCTTTGAAGGCGGTCTGGAATACTTTTACTGTTGCGTATGTTATAATTTTATTCTTGTAACGATATTTGTACGATTTATAATAAAACGGTCACTAGATATTTATATTATTATTGAATTAAAGGACATTATTGTTACAAAATATACTTGGGAAAGAATTTCATATTACCTAAAATTATACGGAAATATTTGTACTGGTTTGTTTTAGTATATTAATTTTTAGAGTTGTATAAATAAGAGATTTGCGAGATTTCATACCATAGCCCCGAGAGTAATGTGTGATAGAGTATGGTTTAATATAGTAAGTATTTGTATAAAAACATAAAATAACTGAAGAATGTATACTAAATTAAACAGATATTTTATGCCAAAGAGGAAATTAATAGATCGTAGAACGTTATTGATAGGAACTCTGCCTAATCCCTTAACTTTAACCTTTTTCTGATTTTTCCTTTATTTGTTCAAAAATAAAAGAATTAGAGCAATATCTTTAATATTTGTTACAGAATCATCAATATTTCTTCGTGCCCGATAAAATCGAATGCCTTAAATTATAAAGGATTCTTCCAAGTCTTCTGCTATTTTTCTTTTAATGGGCGTATAATTGATTTTCACTGAGGTGTATATTCTTAAAAACATATATATTAATGATGTTTAAGAATAATTTTATTTCATAATATTTGTTATTTAATATTGATAAAGGTTTTGTTTTAATAAGTTTAATTTTTTTTGTTAACAATTTTTTTTAAAGTGTAGTATTTTTTGTACATTGTTTTAGTTCTTTACAAAGGAAAATGGAAGTATTTCAGAACCTTTTTTTAATAGAAGTGTCGTTTTGGCCTGTCAGTAGATACAGACACACTAGTAGTAATGTAGAATAAAAATTAAATCATTAAAAAATATAGTTAAAAAAAAATAAAAAACACGCTTTAAAAATGAATTGAACGATAAAGTTAATTACAATTTGTAATATGAGAAAGTGATACGTACTGGTTAATGTTCGTAAATCACGAAGAAACTATTAATGCAAAATTAATAATTATATTCATTTCTATAAATAGAGTAAACTTTCTTTAAAAGTTCTATTTTTTAAATATTCAATCACTACAATTACTTTAAAAATACCACGAAAGTGATATCACGAAGCGCTGCACGCTTTTTTCTATAATAATTTTATTATATTTTGTCCATTATTCATATTACATTTTTTTTTTACTTTTTAGTTTGATTCATTTTTAAAGCCTGTTTTTAGTTCTTTATATATACTTCTAAAATATTTTTCGATTCTATGATAGAACTAAAAAAAATTTTGGAAAAATATATTATTCATCGCTTTGTTAAATAATTAAAATAGAAAATTTTTGATTACTAATTAATTGGGTTTCAAAAATATATTTGTTTCCGAAAAGATGTATATTACATCTTTTTGTGGAAAATGTATTACATATTCCCTATAAATATATCGTACCAAATTCGATATAATATATCTCATATTTTTTTCAAATATATAATAGATCTAAAAAAAAAACTATTTAAAAATATAATACATATTAATCTATTAGATGATTAAAAAAACTTTTTTATAAATCAAATATTTTTCAGCAATGATTTTTTTTCAGCAATTTTTATTTTATATATTATAGTAATATAATCACAAAAGCGAGTATATTAATATGTCAGTCAGCGAATGTTTAAGTTTATTATTTTAAGTGACGAAATTCAATTAGTATCAATTTAAATGCTTGAAAAAATAATAAGAATGTTAATAGTTATAACAAATAATCTATCTTATCAGCTCTAGATACAAAGTTATGCAGCTTACCAACAATAACAGGAGGGTCAACTAGAGTGAAAGGAGTTTTAATTATCTTTTAACATGTGAGTGCTAAGAATCGGAGAGTTGGTTTCAAAATTGAACGCATAGCGCTGACCGCGAACTTATTTTGTTTATCTCACTCTCATGCAAAAAAGATCTGTAAAATAATTATTAATCCTTTAGATCCTAATTAGGATAATAAGATAATCTCATCGAGTTATTAATTTACTATAGATCCTTGATATGTGTACCAAGTTTTAACAAAAATCGATCCGTGGGAAATGAGATAAAAAGGCATTAGAAAAAGTCGGTCAAAAGCAAACAAACGAGCAAACATACACGTGAAAATAATAAAAGCTTGTTAAAACCACAACTTTTGTCACGGTTTTTTTAAGTACAAATATGTATACATTTTAATATAGTATAAGATTTACTTAGTTAATTAAAATATTTATTTCGATATATTTATGGCTATAAAAAATCAGAACTTGTGTAAATAAAAAAATAAAAAATATTTTTGAAAATATAAGAAAAAATCATCATAGCGGCGGGACTCGAACGGATAAACAAGAAAAAATATTATTGTTCTATCCAAGAAATCAGTATCAAATATACAATTCAAGCCTTATCATTTTGTACTAACAACCAAGAGAAAATTTTCTCTCCGATCGAGGTAGAAAAGATAAAGTTTCTTCTAGTCTTTTGCCCCTCTGTTGTTTCAAGTAGGGCTTCCAATCCCGGAACACCGAGATCTCGGTATTGCGGGATCCCGCGTCACTTTTCAATCCCGCGTGATGCGGGATTACGGGCGCGGGATCCGCGCGGGATTTGCGGGACTGAAAAGGCCGAAGACACCGAAGGGGCCTTTTCTGCTGCCGGCTATATTGTCTCCAAAATATGCAGTAGTATGGCAGACGACACTTTAGATATGTTGTGTTTCCTTTCCAAATATTTTCAACTGAAAGCTGACCAAATGACTGAACTAAATAATTATAAAATTTTAAATAATTATCATGGTCTTGAGTTAAAAATGGGTTTTGTTTGATTTTTTAATATTTTTCTGTTTTTTGTGAAAAAGATAGATTTTTTGTTTTTTCCAGTATTTGTTATTGATTTTTTTTTATAAATAAACAGTGTAATTTTATTGATCTCATACTAAAAGTACCTAATGCCTAATTAAATATGGAGTTAGTTGATTAATATATTTTTTTATTTGCCTTACATAAATATGAATATTTTTAGTATGCGGGATCCCGTAAATACCGAGATCCCGCGGGATTGAAAATTTGTAGTCCCGCAAATACCGAGATTGGATGCAGGCTGCGGGATTGGAAGCCCTAGTTTCAAGTGAACATTCTTACACTGCAGGATACAAATCCTGCAATTGATGATTGCAGGTGATATTGACGGGATCTCTGTTCCTATTCTCGGTGCATGCTATACCTGATGAATGAAATCCAATATAATAAATGGCTTGTTGGTCTAGTAGCTAGTGACCTGGAGTGCTGAGAGAGATCGTAGATCATATTTTCACACATGCCAATATTCTGTGTGATCTATTAATTGTGACCCCGACTTTGTGTGTACTTGGTATACAATATTTCAATGTTTCTAAAACCCTTTCACCATTAAATTAGTAGTAGGTATTAAAGTAGTATTAGTGATACTGTGGTTGGATTTAATCTTACAAATCTAAGAAAAACTTTTTCAGCTATTTAAAAACGCTAAATATGAGAAATTAGATCATAGTTTAAAGTTTTCTGTTTTAACATAATATATTATATTAAAACCAATTAATTAAATATCACAAGTATATTATTACTAAATACTTATTCTGGCCATAAATACTGTTACAATTAAAAATAAAAAAATATTACATTTGAATTTTGAATTTCTCATTTTTATACAATTGTTCATTGTGTTTTTTCGTTTTAGTATCAATATATTGTACAATATTTTGCGATATTAAAATGAAGTGGGGTGATAAAGAGAACAGAATCGCTGTGATTGCATTACACAAAGTAGGTATCCAAATGCAATTTTTAAAACTCTTCATATACTTGGTATTAGTGAAATGTTAGAGTACCGGGCTATTAATAGGTACAATGAGACTTCCTCTGTTTATGACAGAGAAAGATCTGGACATCCACTCGTGTTCGTACGAAAAAGATGGTCAAAGCAGTAAGGGAAAGAATTCGAAGAAATCCTGTCCGAAAGCAAAAGATTTTATCTCGGGAAATGAAGATAGCACCTAGAATCATGTCGCGTATTTTAAGAGATGATTTAGGACTTGCAGCCTATATTCTTATAGGTAGGATAAATTAAAGATGAATGGTGGCAAAATCGAAACAAATACTGAAGTGAGGTCACAGAAAAATTTTGTTTAAGAATGAGAAAATTTTGACAATTGAGCAACATTTTAAGAAACAAAATGACTATTTTTATACTCAAAGCTCAAAAGAAGCTTCCCAATTAGTCGACAGAGTTGAACGTGGGCATTATTCGACTTCAGTGTTTGGTAGGGTGTTAGCTATAAAAGACTGACTGAGCAATATTTTTGTGAAAAAGGCATCAAAACATAGAGACAAGTGTATTAAGATACCTTTCTTGAGAAGGTAGTTAGGCCCCTTAACAACACCATGTTCAATAACCAAGTATGGTCCCCAGCGAGAGTCGGCGCCGGGGCCATAAAGCTCGGTCCACGAGGTTGGAAGTGAACGTCTCGGACTTCATCAGAGCTGAAAAGACTGGCTGTCGTCTATCCGCTGGATTATGGTCAATTTTAAAGAGTACACCTGACTCTAAACGCCAAGACAATTAGGAGTCCCTAAAACAATCCATACATTCAAAGTGAAGAATTGCCCCATGAAAGGAGCGCGTTTAAATGACTGTATTGCAACCAATGAATACCACTTCGAATAAGCTTTTATATTTTTATTTGTTTTATATTTGTATATTCAACTAACATACTGTAAAAGTAATAAATGTTTATTTGATATTGGAGTATGTTCTTTTAGAATCAATTTGCAAATAAGACAGTTTAAATGAAAATAATAATACAAATTTGTGATTGAATATACTCGTAATGTTTTGTAACAACGCCATCTATTTATACCTTAGGGAAACATAACTACATCTGTAATATAAACATATCTGTACAAAGTGATACCGCTAGGTGGTGGGACAATAATTCATGGGTTTATTAATTAACACTTTTTAATTTAGTTATTATTTTTTTTTACTTTTATTATAAATTATCGGCGAAATATCATACAAAAATAGTAAACAAATATTATTCATTAGCATATTAGCTTATATTAGTAATTTAATATTTTTTATTACAATAGGTAATATTCATGTTTTTTTTTAGGTAAATTAATCATTTACCTCTCTATATCGTTGAAAAAAATATAAATAGGCTTGAAAAGATTATAAATTTTTTTTCAAAGTGAAAATTAAAACATTGAGTAAATTTGAGCCGTTCAAACGCCGTCATTTTGCGCGCGCCCTGCGCGACGTCAAATGGCACCTCCAGTCTATGTTTACTATGAACTTTTTATTTACTTCATACATATTTTAAGTTTTAAGTGCTTTACAAGTCATGGAAGAAGATAAAAACCACATTACAAGTATTCTATAGTACCGGATTGCAAAAATAGTATTAGAAAAACACCCGACAAAGTTTTTTTTATATTCCAAGAGGATATAAAAGGGATAATATATGTCTTAAATTGTGTTTATATTGTTGTGAAGATCAATTTAACGTAAGTATACTTTATTTATAATAAGTTTAATTTAATAGTTTAAATTTATAGTAAGTTGCATTAGCTATTGAACATTAGAATATTTGATTTTAAAATTAACCTAACCTAGTTTACAAAAGTTCAGTATGAATTTCTATAAAAATCTTTTTTTGGTTTTACGAAATTTTTATCGTTGTCGATTTATTTCAAGTTAAGGAAGATACAGCTAATAATATTAAATATAATATGTGTAACGAAAAATCAAGGAGAAAAATGTAATCTATGTTTGAAGAAAGGAGTTGTTTCTCATATATTTTTGTGGCAAAAACACCAGCTGATAGAATGAGAATGTGATTGACATCGGTTAATGAAGCCTTTTCAGAGTTAGCTATCAAAAGTATTGTTTAAAAAAATTGGTGACCTTTACAAAGAAGTGATGTAATAAGTAAGTCCTAGTACTGCCCATACAAATGTCTGTGTTATTAATAAGCCAAGACAATATTAAACGTGATCACAAGGCAGAGCCTTACTTTTCGCATATTAAAGATAAATTACGAAGTGACTAAGCTGTGCAAGTTCATATTAAACCGAAGTACAGAAGTAAAGGTGTCAATGTAAATATACCTGATGAAAAACAAAATGTAGCATTGTTATCATTTCCTCATTCAACAACAATACTTTTACTTTAGCAGTAAAACTAACTATTTTACATAGTTTTAATATACCAGTAAAACGATGTTTTAAAAAGAAAATTGTTTACTGAAAACACTGCTGATAATACTTCTATATCTTCTATATCTGCTGATTATCAACAAAGTTATTTATCTGAGTCAAGTGAAGTGGAAAATGATTACCTAAACAACCGTATCATTTAATAAAACCTTAAAGCACGAAAATATAAGTTTAAATTATTTATTTTTCTCAGTAACACTAATACCACAGTATGAACTTCGACGCCGATAATTTGAATGGCGCGTCAAATGACCTCACATTTTCTTTCGAAGTTTGCATTTGGCTCCCTTAATTTACACTTTTCACAAATTATTTTATGGCCTTAAATGATTAGTAAATATTTTTTTTTATTATAATAAGATGATAATAAGTATCCGATAAAAAAAGTATTTGAGACCATTTTAAATTGTATGCATATTCCCTATTCCTTCAATAATTAATGGAAAGGAACTTCGTTCCATCCGGGTGTTCTTTGACACCTCTTAGTTTTTTTTTATTTTATTTATCATCATGTAATACTTTAAAATTATATTTAAGAAGGAAAAGGAGATGTAAACTTCAGGACCTTAAAATACACATTTTTGGATCGCTGTTACTGTATTATATGTAATAAATTCTAGTTTAATTATTACATAATATTATTTAATGTTGTATTGCTGAATATTATAGATTCAACTTCCATTACCAAAATATAATTTATAAATCCATTCTATAAATTATGTCACAATATACTTAATCAACATTCAGGCCAATTGAACGAAAGACCTCCGTCTTAGAATAATGAATTACTCCTAATAATAATATTGAAAGATCAGAAAGTCCTAATTAATTAGAGAGACATGGAAAGGTTGCTATGTGCAAGTTTTATCAAGTAATCACGGGGTGTTTTAAAATACCAACTTTTATCTTATTATATGTATAAGTTATCCTTTATTTGTATTCATATTAAAATATTAATTAAAAAGTTATTTAATTGGATTCAATTAAATAAATCAAATATATTTATTTGCACAGTTCATGCACTACTTAAATGGTTAATGAAATATTTTAAGTTAATTATAATAAATACTTGTTTTCAAAAAATATTTTCTTTCTTTTAATTGAGTATAGGGGTAATTAAGTCTTACATAACTGCGATAACTTTATCCAAGTTTCAAAAACACAAGACAAACGGCACGCGTCTTGATATGGGGGATGTTTTGCAAAAATTTGTTTAAATCTAAATAATGAATTACAAGTTCCGTTCATTTTGGCTGAATTGTTTTGATAATCAGTGTTAGTTTTACGATGTTTTGCACGACGGGATAACAGTATAATTTAAGTTTTTATTTAAACGTCACTGTTAATCTATAATTAATTATAAACTTGAAAACACTTTACGCATAGTGTAATACAATCATATCTAAAGGGCCTCAGCTCACGCAAACGCTTGATTGTGGTAGTACCACCATCCAACAGAATATTGGAAATTAAAATATTAACATTATTGTATATAAAGTGAGTATTCAGTAATCTTTGCCATTCTCTCTACCCCTATATGTTTTCCCTCCAAAAAGCCTGAAAAGACGTGATGTATTAATAAAAATAGTAATGTTTATTAGAAGTATTCCACCACTCTTCCAGACATCGATTATTTTGAAAACTGCTTTAAAACTGTATAAACCCTGACTTAAAGGCAGTAATTTGAAAATAATATGTGTTTTATTTTTTTTTGTAAAAAATAAATAGACTTGGTTTTGTGTGCTATAGTAATCGTATTATTTATATTTTTGACCACGAGATGGATTTTAATTAAGAAATATTTTGTTTAGTAACATGCAAATAACATAAGACAACAACAAAACAAACAGTTTTATTGAACGGAAAATGTACTTTCGGTAAAAAAATACAGTATTTCTATATTTCTGAAGATATACAGCTTAGATTAAAGATTATTTTATTTTTTTGCATTATTATCTAAGTTTATTATGATGAGATTAAATGGCTGAATATTTTCAAGGTTCAACAAGTTGTAGTATGAATAAGTGACCCCGATAATTTAGACAGTCATTATTAGGTGACAATTTATAAAAAATATGGATAACATACAAGACTGCAACAGTTATCGCGGAAAAAAGTTCATATCATAGTATGAAAGTGTGGTAGAAAGTAAAAGAGAGAGTCATGCGATAAGAGAGTGATGTCACCAAGATTCAGTTCTGATTTGGTTGCCTGGTTGGTACGAAAGATATCATTTTCGCTCTCCGTCAGTTTTATTGGCAAAAGTACAGACGCGCACCCAGGAACTTGCACGTGGTATTCGTCGATCCGAAGAAGGCATACGCCCGATTTCCCCGTGACGTGATTAGATGGGCTTCTTGGTTTTAATAATTCATGCTCTGATATCTAGCATATAGAAATAGAAACCCTGGTGCATGGCCTTTGTTGTTGACATTGTCTTTTATCAGCGAAGACGACTTCAGGTACAGCGTGGACTAGGACAATAACAACACAAACTGGAAAGTGTTGGCTTGGAAATAAGTAGAACCAAAACAAAATATTTGTTTTGCGATTTCGGCAGTGCCTTAATTTTTTCTATATACAAAGATACAGAAATAAATACAAAGGTATTTATTTCGGTTACCAGCCTGCTTCGATTTTTTCTGCTTGATACAAAGCGATAGCCATACTGATACAAAATTACAGAATCAATAAGGGATACATGAAGTTTAGACAGGTCACGGAACGACATTCGATGAATTATTTCCTCTAAAACTAAAAGAGAAAAATCTATAAAACGATTATAAGAAATGTCGTTATATAAGTGTGATGTATGCTTAGAATGGTTATTAAGTACTCTGTTAAAAAGTATTTAAATGGATTTTTAAGTAAAAATAGGAGAGATATAAAAAAAATTACAGTATCTAATGTTGTATCCTTATTAAAAACTTTAAATAGATTTTTGACAGTGAGCTATGTCTGCCCATGTCGTAACTCAGATTGAGACACGGACCTCGGCTCGGCGCGTCGTTAGTCAGGAGGGAAGCTAAGGAAATTTGGACACTAGCGTCCTCCGACGGCAGAACGCCGGAGCAACAGAGCACTTACTCAGTTGGGACCTCGTCTATACCGGTACAGACGGTGTGTGTCTGTATGTTGTGGGGTGTCAATTATGCCTACGCGTACACGTTATTACCTACTGTGAACGCGTCGTCGGGGTCAACGAGTACCGACTTGGGTCTTCTTTTTCTGACTAAAGTAGTCTTACGTGGTCTATACTCTGCGGCGTCAGCCACCAGTGGGTTCGGGTGTCGCTCAGCACGTTCAAAGTACTTTTGGGAAAGCCCCTTGAAGTACTGAGCGATGGTCGGAAGGTCTAAATCTCTATGGAGATCGATGTTGCGTACGAACCACGGCGCCCCGGTTGCAATCCGTGTAAACCTGTTCTGAATCACCTGAAGGGGTTTCAGATTAGCGTGCGCAAAAGCGGGACTCGCATAGGACATGACGGAACGTATGCAAGCTTTGTAAAGTGTCACCTTATTGCGAAGGGACATTTTACTCCGCTTGCCTAACAGCGGATATAAACGACCTAATATGTAGGCCGCTCTGCTACGAACGGTCCTAATATGCGCAGTGAAAACTAACATTCTATCTAACGTTACTCCTAAGTATTTTGCCTCGTCTTTCCAAGGTATCGGTTTATCAAAGAGTTTGATTCGCGGGAGGATCCTTGGGGGGCCCCGTTCGAAGAGCACCGTAACGCTCTTCTCAGGGTTTACCTCGATCCGCCATTTCCGCAGCCAACTCTCGAGGGAGTCGACTGCGGATTGGAGACGTTGGTATATCTCCCAGTGATCCTGAGAGGACGTGTAAAGCGAGGTATCGTCCGCGTACATGGCAAGGTGCACTTTAGATCGCGGCCTAGGAATATCGCTAGCGTAGATGGAGTAGAGGATGGGCGAGAGAACTGAACCCTGGGGGACACCCGCCCTGATGGGGCGGGGGGTTGACAAAACGCCTTCCACTCTGTAGCAAAAGGAGCGATTCGACAGGTAGTCCCGTATGATGAGTACGAGTCTGTCCGACACCTTTAACTGGTATAGCTTGTACACCAGTCCATTGTGCCAGACCCTGTCGAACGCCTTAGCTACATCGAGGAAGAGCGCTCCTGTCCTATGCTTCTTGGCCCTCACAGTGGCCCCTATCAGTATGTGCTCCGTGAGGCGTGCCACTGATGGGAACATGAATAGTTGGCTCTAAAGCCGAACTGCTCATTTGGGATGATTTTGAGTCTCTCGACTTCCGATCTAAGTTTACAGAGGATGATTCTCTCATATACTTTCCCTAAGGAACTAAGAAGACTAATGGGACGGTAACTACTAGGCAGATGCCGGGGTTTGCCCGGCTTATGGAACCCTATCACTATGGCCTCTTTCCACTGGGCCGGAAACGAGCAACCGGCCAGTAGAGCGTTAAAAATGGTAACCAATAGGTAAATTAAAGGAGGCGGAAGAAGCTTTATCACTTTGTTAGTGATCCTATCGGGACCTGGCGATTTCTTGGCGTGAAGCGCCCTAACTATGGACGTCACCTCGTCTAGGTTCGTTTCCTTGATTGGCGGACCGACCGGTGGCTGAGAACACATTATATTGACCGATTTGTCGACTATTTCGACATGATCGCGATCAACCGATTGAGCAGACAGACGGCACTGGCTCTCTAGACTGTCGGCTAAGCACTCAGCTTTGTCAGAGTCGTCAAACGCGATGGCGGAGTTAGGTCCAACCAAGGGAGGCATATCTGAGACAGTGTCCGCCTTCAACGCTCTCTGCAACCGCCAGAATGCCTGGTGTGTTGGAGAGAGCGTCGCAAGCGTCCTATCCCAGCCGCTATCTCTGAAGTCGTCGAGAGCTTGTCTCGACTCCCTCTGGAGACGGCGCAGCCTCTGTCGGTTGTCATCTGTCGGGTTAGAAATAAATAAGCTAATTTGACTTCGTACCAAGACGTACGAAGATGTTTGGGTAAACAAATTTATATATCACAGAATTTTAACTTAAAATAAAAATTTATAAAGCTTAGAACACTAGATCCGTTTGGAATATTGCACGTGTAATGAACAACATTCATAGCAACTCTTCCACTACAATTTTTTTATTAGAATAAAGCTATAAATTATATATCATATTGAAAAGGAAAAATTTATGTATTTAATAAAAGCAGTCTGTATCTAGTTCTCTGGATAGTCTTCCATTTCCAAGCATTTTATAGCATTACTTTTTCTAGTTTTGTCCTTCTGATGTTCAAAGTACAGCCATCTGCAATATAAAATACTTTTAGGAAAACAGTACAATATAAAAACATGAACCTTTTGTTGTAGAGAAATACTCAACAAGGACAACAGTACAGTACAGTACAATAAAGTAATCTGTGACGATAATAAGAATTGTGTCGTATCCTAATTAGTTTAAACTTAAAATGAAAGGAAATGCAACCATTTAACTTAAAAGTACTCTACTAAATACAAATTTAAAATATCCATATTTGGCGTGAATAGTTACAAAAGTATACCATTTATTTATCCTTTATTTTAATAAATTGAAATGTTTTATAACAATTACAAACTGTGTAAATCTTTTCATAAAAGAAGTCACTTGGTGTATCGGTAAAATTTTATTTTATATTAAGTAAATTATTACCCAAATATAATTATAGCGGGAACTGTAAGTAAAGCTCCGAGCAAGAACACTGCGCCTGGCAGAACATTTAGAGTTGCCACATATACTTGGGAGTATAACGGCCCATACACCAGCGGAGTTATCGCCTCCGCCAAACCAAATAACGAGTTTACTTTACCTAGAATTCAAAACATCAAAGCATAATTAAAAAAAATAGACGTCTGTCAAAACAAGGCACAATTTTTGAGGATCTAATGAAATGGTTAATAAAAAATATATGTATATATATTTTTTTTTATTTGTCCGTTCATATTATTACTTACCAAATTCGTCACCGCTCACTAATTTCGATGCAATCGAGCGCATAGCAATAAAGGAAGTTCCGTTTAATATTTCTAGAAGAGGAGCTGAGGAAAAATAATAAATGTATTATAAAATAATTCACCGCCCCGTTGGTCGAGTGGTTCGCACAGACGCCTAACGTATAGCGGCGTAATGGGGCTCGGGTTCGATTCCCGATAGGGACAGGTATGTATGTCAAGCATAGATGTTTGTTTTTCTGGGTTTGGTCGTTTATTAAATATATTTTCAGTATTTATAATGTGTTTTTCTATGTATTTATATCGCTGTCTAACACCCTTAACACAAACAAATATTTTTTTAAATAGATCAAAGTGTGTAATATGTACTGTGATATTATTATATTATTATTATTAAAATAACAAAGAATAAAAAAATATCAGATCAAATCCTTTTAATTCGCCATCGACAAATTCAAACGTGTTAAAGATAAATTAAAAAAAATATTGTCCTGTATCTGAGATCTTTGACTATCTCATATTACATATATGATTTAAAACATAAAAATTAGTATAATTAATTAAATAGAATAAATTACACGTAAAAGTACTACAATGAAATGATATGAACATTCTTGTAATATGTGTATATAGAGATATGATAATATTAAATATAATAAAAAGATATACTATAAATCTTTAATTACCCATGTATATTTCGAAATCAGTTCGTGCGAACGCGTAAGCGAAAGATGCAACTATTTTGCTCATATTTGAAATAATTCCAAGTAAAGTATCATCCAATTTCAAGTAATTACTGAACAAATTAATTGAAAATGCCGTTCCTGGAACAAAATTTAAGAAACATATTTAAGTAAAGAAAATAGATATTAAAGAGGCTAGCTTTTTATCAAATCTGTTTTAAATAGAACATCAAATATAAAATCACTGTAAAACAGTATATTGTAACCTTTAAAATAAAATTTGTTATTAAGTGCTATGCTTGGAGTTTAATAAATAATTATATTATAGTTTACTCACCAACTAAATTGGTCACTGTACCGTATGTAGACCACAGACTGAATTTAACCTCATCCCATTTAAACCTGTATCTCGCAAAGAGATACAATATACTGAATTCACCTGTGAATTAACAAATATAAATAATATCTGTCAACGAGATGAAAAACAGCCCATAAAAATATGTATTAATTAATTAATGTATTTAAGTAAATGTATAATGGGTAACAATCTATTACGTATGTTGATATATAAATCTAGATTAAAATCAATAAAAAAAAAGAAAAAATCAATATATATTACTTTTCTATAGTTTTATATGAATTAAAAATTCTTTGATTACTTCTTATTCCAAACCGCATTTAAATGTTGTGCAGTTTCAGTGTTAGTAGTTCTAAACCCTGGTAATCAAATTTCTTATAACTTTGTCATCTCTGATATAATTCACTTTATTACGACTTATAAGTTGGTACCGCCCCGTTGGTCGAGTGGTTAGCGCAGACGCCTAACGTGTCACGGCGCAACGGGGCTCGGGTTCGATTCCCGGCAGAGCACAGGCATTTATGTGATGAGCATAGATGTCTATGTTTCTGGGTTTGGTCGTTTATTAAATATATTTTCAGTATTTATATGTGTATTTCTATGTATTAGTATCGTTGTCTAATACCCTTAACACAAGCAAATAATTTGCTTACTTAGGGGTTAGATCAATGTGTGTAATTTGTCCCGATATTATTATTATTATTATATTATTATTATTATAAGTCACAACGCTTTTATTCTATTAGAACCCAGGTGTATAAATATCACATCACAGATATGGTATATCAACATTACTAGTATTACGTTACCTTGATTAGGACCAAATACTACGAATACAACTACAAGCAGCAGACACACTCGTAATCGCCTGTTTCCAGAGTCTTTTTTAAATGCCACTTTAAAAGTTTCCATAACAAGACCAATGTCAAAAAAATCTTTTATAAAGCCGAAACACCCTTCAGATTTCTGCAAATCAATTATCAATATGTTATAAATAAAATATAATTATAAGAGTTCTTAATATGTTTATCTTACAATGCGACGCATAAGCTAATAATTAATTTTATATTTTTATTATTTCTTCAGTAGATAGATTTTAAAGAAATATAACACGAATAATACTCTAAATTAATAAACTATGAAAATATATTTTACGTCTTATTATTTAATATTTAGATAATACTTTGTTAATTAGACTCCTTAGTCATCTCTTGATGAATAATTATTCATTTAAATAAAATACCAACACTTACATAGAAGATAGTTAACGTATTCTTGTTATTTGTATAGCCCTTGCCTATAGTTTTTTCCAACTATAAGCAAGACGAGGCAAATAACTAATACATACATACAAGCTCAGCTTAAGATAAACCTAAATATAATAAGTATTCAGCAAATAAACATATTATACTAAGTTAGAATTGTTACACGTAAAAAATAAGAAACTTAATGTAACATACACTAGAGAATTAGAAAGAAAAACAAGTTTCTGGATATAAAAAAAAAAGTTTGATTAAATATTAAGTAATACGATTCATTGTTTACCTTATTATTTGTTTTGTTTTTAGGATCTTCAAGATAGAAGTAGCCATAGGTGAGACTAAATAAATAAAGAACAGTTGATATGGAAAATACTCCATAATATCCTATCCATCGTAACAAAACTCCACTTAATGCACTTCCTATTGGATACGCCAATGACATGCATATATTAACGATACCAACTCTATAGGTCCTTTCTTCAGTAGTAGTTATATCACCAATGTAGCTGAAGATTCCTATAAAATTAGTATACCAGCCCCCCGTAATAGCAGGAAAAATTGATTCTGTTAGTGCTGCAACCTCGACTGGTAACTCATAGAAAAAATAAGTATTTATAATAAAACCAATGCACGCCAACAATTCACCTACTATCGGAATCATAATACAGGCTTTTCTTTTACCAGTTTTGTCACTCCACGCTCCAACGAATAATATAATCAGTACTGGAATTGCAGTTTGAATGATGTTTTTCCATGCTTGAATGCCGGCAATAAGTGTTTGCACTTGTTCTTCATATACCGTGTAGTTCTCAGTTTGTCTATTCTTTAAAGCCTCACAAATTCCGTCACTTAACTTAAATTTAACAAGACAAGCTTTTTCTATACTCAAATTTTGTATTGCCAGTGATGCTAAGACGCTTGGCATTGTATAACAAGCAGCTATCGGTTCCACTGTGGTATTAGCTTTAATGATTCGTAATTTCTCGATAAATGATATTCTTTTACTCTCTTTTTTCTTCAAAACCTTATCATTCGCTAAATTTAAAGGTGATGATTCATTAATCTTGCCTTTGTCTGTCACCATTTCTGTAGACATTTCAAACTTCTTATTTTCTGATCCATCCATTGTTACGGGAATAGTAGTTTCCATAAAATCATTCACCATTATGACCTCTTACGTCGCGAATAAAACTCGCCCTGTCTACTATCAAGACAATGAAAACCTAAACAAAAAGATTACTTATGAGTATTGAGTTATGAGTATTTGTATTTAATTGTATATATCACAGTTGAATTAAATATTTACCAAGCTATGTAATTATTGATAAGAAATATTTTAATCAACATTAATGTGGGGAGTAGTTCAACTTTAAGTCTAGGTAATATAATAATTATACAAAAAAAAAACTTTTAGACTAAACAATGATATTTAATAATAAATAATAATAATGATAATAAGTGTTGCAGTATTAAAAAAAACATAATTATTTAAATTTATATGGTTGCCTGGAAAAAATTGCTCGTTAGCGATAAGGCCGCCAAATTTGTACCTTTTTTTATTTGTTTTCTGTGATTTTTATAATTGTTGATCCGGGTGTACAATAAAGAATATTATTATTATTGTTAGGGTACCAATCTTTTTCCAATTGCAATGTGTTAATTACGGTTACATCACCATTTCTTTTCTGTTCATTTTGATGATATTTTGTCCAAGTTCGTTGAATTGCTCATGTTCTTTTGTATTTCATTTTACTAAATTACATTCCATTATTTTTTTAAGTCGATTCCCAATGCGTTTCATTTGCCGGTGACAAATTTGTTTCGTGCATTTTTTAAAAAGATTTACTATGTTCTAAGTTTGAAAATAAATTATATCCTAATTACTCCTTAAGCTAATTTTTCACAACAATATCATTTTATCTTTTTTAAACTATATTTATTTTACCTCTACCTAAATTATAATAAACGGTTAAATGTAATAAGATATTTAATAACGAAATAAATAATGTTCATAAAATAATATAATACTTTTGAAATGCGACGCTATTCAAACATAAATGTAAATAAATGTAACTCAACTAATTTAAAACATTAGAATCAAAAACGCATTAAGAAGTATTTAATAAGTCCGTAGTATTTAATCAATCAGTAAAAAGTATTTTTTGTTTCTCTATTTTAATTAGCTACAAAAAACGTATTGTTAGAATAGATATAAATAAAAATAATAAAAAATATTACTAGTAAATACATAAAGTTACCTTCTTATGAAATGTAATGTTACCGACTTCCTTTTTGTAAGTGCCTGGTCGAATTAACACCGGCTACGTCAACCTTCTGTTAGTACTTTTATGTTAATTATATGTCGCTACGAAAAGTGAAGAGAAAATATTTTTAACCCCCGACTGAAAAGAGGGGTTTAGGACCAAAAAAATGAGTTTGAATAGTGTATCTAGTATATGTGTATCTGTAATTGAATTAATGAATTATTATTTTTATTTAATTTTAAAGTCGTGGCGTCGAGAGACTGCTAAATAAAGAAACAAAACGAAATGCAAGTAAATTATCGAGTCAAATAACGAAATAACGATATCGAATCGTATAGTATAAGTCGTCATTAATTAGTTAAAACAGACCTAAAAGGACAAATAAATAAGTGTAGTTAATGTTAAAGTTCAATCTAATTTTAGGTTTTCAGCAATAATTACATGTTAACGTATACATGTTAAGCCCCCTACTAAAAAGAGGGATGTTATAAGTTTGACACGTGTATCTGTGTGTCTGTGTGTGCCAAATTTGCGGCCAAGGGCGTGGACGGATTTGAATACGTTTTTTTTTAATCGAAGGCTATGTTCGTCGAGATGGTTTTTATCTTGACATGATTCTAAAGGTAAAACATTTTAAAATCAGTCAAGTAGTTTCAGAGCCTATTCAACTCAAACAAACAAACAATCAAATCTTCATTCTTTATAATATTAGTGATGATGGTAATGATGATGATTATAAAATATAGCCTATGATAATGTAGGATTCTAATGCTAAATGATTTTTTAAAATCCGTCCAGTGGTTTCGGAGCCTATTCAATTCAAACAAAAAAAAATCTTTCCTCTTTATAATATTAGGATAGATTAATAGAAATACTTAAACAATTGAAAACTTTGTGTGTGTCGGTTCATTTAGTACAATTGAGAAACCAGTAACATAACCTTAAAAAGCAGAAAAAAAAAATAAAAAACCCCCGATACAAAATGACCTCTAAAAAGAATAAAAATAAGATAATTATGTACTTATTAAATTCTTTGCGTCGGGGGATCGTTTCATAAAGCAAGAAATTAAAATGCAAGTAAGTTAACAAGGCAAGTAAAGAAATTATGATATCAAATCGTGTAGTCTAAGTCCTCAATGATTAACTTTGTAAAATAAACACCATCGTCAACGTACGTATAACGGACCCCGACGCAATGACTTCAATAAGTACATAATAGTATTATTTTTATTATTTTTAGAGGTCTGTAGGTATCGGGGTTTTTTTTAAAATAAATAGATATCTTTTTATCGAAGAAGAAATCATCATGGATATAATTTTTTTTGTTTTTAAATTGTCCACAATCACTATCCGTAACGGTTTACAACTATAGATTCAAGACAGTTAATTTTCGCGCAGTTTCGCAATAATGTAGTTTTTAACTTTTATCTATTAAAACTTAGTTTTTTTACGAATGTACGTTTTTTTCATTCTTATCTTATTCCTAAATCCGGACCTATTTGGAAATTGAATTGTCATACACCCAAAAGAAAATCACAACATTTACATTAAATATGTATCCTTCCTGTGACATCATGACTTCTATAAAGAACTGAATCACAATAGACTGCTAAACTGAATTAAGAGAATTCTGAATTCTGAATCAGAAATTAATAGAATTCTGAACTTAGATATTGGAATTTCTGAATGATCTTTCTATGTTTATGATTGCTCACGTGATAACTTGGTCGTCAACACTGGGGTAATACTCTTTTTGCAAAAAAAAAACGTATATATTTATACACAAAACAATCTTCTTAATCGAGGTGTTTAAGGTAAGCAAACGATAGTAAACGTAATTCAAAAATATGCGATACTTTGAAACAATCGGGGAATAAGATTACCTATATTACATTTTGGTGTTCCAATTCCACTAATGTATACTATCTATTGTCTATTCAATAAAAACTAAACTCCAAGATCAGCAGAAATAGTAAATTTACATATAATTTACATATTGTGTAAAGACTACTCTAGTATATTACATACATGCAATACAACACTTACTGTTATAGTATAACAGTGTGTGTATTTTTTATCATGTCAGCTAGCCATGGTTTTATTAATATACTAATTTAAATACGATCTCAAGATCGAAGTAGTTATCCAAAAATTTTAAATATTGATTATGATTAAAACTAATAAAGTCCAAATGCAGCATAAGATAAGGGCAAGGTCACATTACTCATGCATGTGAAGTATTTTTTTTAATACGAGACAACGATTTTCGATTAAACAGTTTTGTTAACTTAGATTAATTAACATGAATACTTAGATTAATTAAGTAACTAATAATCAAACAGTATCATTATAATGTAAGTCATACTAACACCAATTAAAATAAATTTGAAGGAAAGACCCCTCATAAATATTCAATTCATTTTTAGTCATTTTATTGATTCATTTTGAAACACATTGTTCACATTCGATTACATTGTTCATCATTTGCTTGACTGAGAGTTTAGTTCCGTTGCAACGTCGTGATGCATTTATGTTTCAAAGAAAAATGTCTCGTTGCAATGTAAATGAATGCGGTTTCATGACTGGAAAATCAAACAAATCAAAAATTCAGTTGTATTGTTGGAAATTTCGTCTTAATTAATTTAATCATATAACATCTAAAGAATCTATCTATGAATGTGTAGACCATCAAACCTTACTATGCAAAGTTAACCACTATGGTGCGCGTGGTGCTGCGCTTGATCTTATTGCCTCTTATCTGTATTAAAGAGTTTAGACAGTTGATGTAAACATTTGTAAATCGGCTGGTTCTCACCTAAAAGTGGGTATTCCACAAAGCTCTATTCTTACACCTCAATCCGTGGATAGATCAGGACCAGACACGGAACTCTGACGTTCCGCCCTGTGCAGAAGCTTTTGGGCCACGAATACTTCGGGGATATCTGCACAATGTGGCGAGGAGAGACGCGACTCTCTGCTGTCACCACTATGACAAGCCGCAGTACTCGGCTTTTCACACCCTGGAGAAGTGTGTGGCGTAGGATCGCCAGCGAGAAGAGCTTGCGGTCATTGTCGGCAGCAGTGTCTCACTGTCGAGCGTCATTACAAAATTGCATTATATTACAGAAGCCTCCGTCCTTCCATACCAACATAAAATTATAGCAAAATAAATATTTTCCTTAAATAAATAAATATAACAGACAATATACACTTTGTATCGTGGATATGTATGTGCGTGTATATGTATATTTGTGGATGTACATGTATTATTGTGTCCATGAATTTAATATTTTTTCTATAATTTTAGAGATATCGGGAAGAACTAAGATCGGCCTGTAGTTACTTATATCAGCTCTACTCCCATACTTAGGCACTGGTGTAACAATTGATTTTTTAAGGTTATTTGGAAATGCACCTTGACTGAATCAAAAGTTTACCAAGTGATGAAGTACAGGTGTTAATGGCTCGCTAGCGCTGGCTAGCTAGCTTTAAAAATGTTAACTAAATGTTTGACTAAAAATAAAGATATAAGTTGTTGATTTGACTAAAATAATTGAAACTCTGTATAGAAGTTTAATTGATGAAATAAAGTTAATATTGGATACTGATTTGACTAAGAATAAGAAGTATATAAATCGCAGCTCGGTTAAGAGAAGGCATTATGAAATTGGGAGTACAAGTTGTGTGGTGGTGCTATTGTGATAAAAGTGTAACAGTTATAATAAACCGCTGAGTGTGTGATCGAGAGACTAAGTTGTGTAACAGTGATAGTTAAGAGTTTAAATGATAAACAGTTTAGTGTACTTGTGAACAGTGTCATAAAGTGCTTTAAAGAATAGAACGACTGTCGTTGGCGATTCTTTGCGGTAGGAGAGCTCTAATAGAATATTGTCCCACCCAGGGGCGCTATCCAACTTTATATTTATTAGGGTATTTTTAATTTTTCATCAGTATCAAAAAGTACAAAGATGAAGTAATCATTGATTGAGAAGAAAAAGAAGGAAGATAAGGTTGGTTCGAAATATTTTTTTCTTCAAGATTTTTACCAATATTGGTGAAAAAAATATTTTTTTTTTTTTTTTTTTTTTATATGATCTAGGGCAATGCTTGACTACATTCCACCTGATGGTAAGTGGAATGTAGTCTTAGATGGTAAGTCGCATTGCCCTAGCAACCTATTCACTCTTCTCTTGAAGACACCCACATTATATTTGGCCGGAAATACCGACGCAGGCAAATTGTTCCAGTCCTTTGCTGTACGCACTAAAAATGAGGAAGCAAAGCGCTTCGTTCGGACAGGTGGAATGTCCACAACAAAAGGATGGATACCTGCCGTGCGTCGGGACGTCCGGTGATGGAAGGGGGACGGGGGAATTAACTCGTGTAATTCCTGCACACACTCACCAAAATGTATCCTATAGAATACTGAGAGGCTAGCAATTTTACGCCTGTGTTCAAGGCTTTGGAGGTCGGCTTCGACCAATTCGGGATCGCCTATAAGCCTCTTTGCTCGCCTCTCAATTGAGTCCAGAACCGCAAGATGAGACTTTGCGGCACCAGCAAATATGTGTCCACAGTACTCTACACACGACCGGATCTGTGCTTTGTATAAAACAAGAAGCTGTCCCGGTGTAAAGTACTGCCGAACCTTCGCAAGAACGGCAAGCTTTGCTGCTGCTGCTCTTGCTCTGGACTCAATGAACCGACCAAAGTTGAGGTTCGAGGAAATCTCTAAGCCTAACAACTGAAGCCGGTCACTGTATTCCAAGGATACATTCTGGAAAGTAGGAGCCAAGGTGAAAGGGCTCCTTTTGGAGGTGAATAGACACGTCTGCGTTTTGGTGGCGTTGAACTCGACAAGATTGGCATTGCTCCATGCGGAGACTGCCTGAAGTTTGTCATTCAAACGTTGCACCATGGCTTCTCTTTCAGACTGTACTTGATCTCGACTAGCCCGAGTACTCGGCAGATATCTTTCTACAACTGTGCTGTCGTCTGCATACCCATAGATACCGGGCTTCAACAGATCATTAATGTGCAGCAAAAACAGAGTTGCAGAAAGAACGGACCCCTGAGGCACTCCGGCATTTATTGTCAAGGGTTCCGAGGAACACCCGTCGACAACTACTCGGAGAGATCTGTGGCTCAGAAAGTCCGTTACCCAGCCGATCAGACCAGGAGATATACCGTACGCTGAAAGCTTGCATATAAGGCTCGCATGCCAGACCCTGTCAAATGCCCTCGAGACGTCCAGAGAGACGGCGATCGCTTCTCCGTTCTTCTCGATGGCCTCGCCTAAAATGTGAGTAGCATACACTAGGAGGTCCCCAGTAGACCTATTACGGCGAAACCCGTACTGTCGGTCACTGAGGAGATCGTTACCTTCTAGGTATGCTAGTAGGCGCGAGTTCAATACACGCTCCATAATCTTACAGAGTATGGAGGTGATTGAAATCGGTCTGTAATTGACAGGGTCGGCATGGCTGCCTTTTTTGGGCACGGGTTGCACATTAGCAAGCTTCCAGGATTTCGGCACTATTCCAGTCATGAAAGAGAGGCGATACAGACGTGTCAGTATAGGAGACAACTCAGCTGCGCATGTCTTGAGCAGAATGGCTGGTATACCATCAGGACCACTGGCTTTATTCACATCTAAACGACACAATGTTCTCCATACCTCTTTGTTAGTGATGCGGATTTCAGGCATCGAAATACCGCAGTGAGGAAGATGTGCTGGAGAAGCATTGCCAGTGTCTAGATGCGAATTCTCAGCAAACAGAGAAGCAAATACATTCGCTTTCTCTGTTGCAGTGTGGGCCAGGGATCCATCAGGCTTCAGCAGAGCAGGCAGTGAGGGTTGGCAGAAGTTCGACTCGATCGCTTTGGCAAGAGACCAGAAAGCTCGACTGCCAGTTGGTCTGACAGAGAGCTTTTCGCCATTCTTAACGATCCGATCAAGACGAGCCTTCCGCAATGCCTTCTTGTAGGACTTGGCAGCTTGGTTAAAGGCTCTCTTCTTCAAACTTACATCCGGAGTTTTGCGGGTTCGAGCATCAGCCCAAATGAGATATGCCGAATGTTTTCGGTCTTGAGCATGACCACATTCGGCATTAAACCATGGGCGAGCTTTGCCACCGATGGGTACGTCAGCAAAAGGAATAAAATACTCCATTGCCTGATGCACCACATCGGTTATAGCATCCGCGCAACTCGACGGATCCAAAGAAGAGAAGCAGACCTGCCGCCAAGGATAAGACGCAAAAAAAGTGTCGCATCTCATCCCAATCTGCTGACTTGTATTTCCATACTCGCCTAACACCAAGAGGTTCGAAAGCTGGTGGGGAATATGTAAACACAGATTTCACCAGACAGTGATCGGAGGTTCCCAAGGGGGAGGTGACTTCTACACGATACCTGTCCGGATCAGTTGTCAGCAGAAGGTCCAGGCAATTGGCTGTATGGCCTACCACATCTGGTACCCTTGTCGCTTGCTTCACCAGCTGAAAGAGGTCCAAGGACAACGCAAATTTCCGCGCTTCTCTTCCAGCATGGTCGGTCTTCTGGTACGGGAACAGCCAGTCCTGATGACAGGCATTAAAGTCCCCCAGAAAGACGAGCTGCGCCGAAGGGTACTGATACAGAGCCATATCTGCAGCCTCACTAAGATACTCAAATAAACGAGTTGTCTCCTGGTCACCGCTGTGCGAACGGTAGACACAGGAATACAGGATTTTTTCGTTTCCTGTGTCCACTAAAACCCATAGGGAAGAAAAAGTGGGGTTTTCAAGGTGACGGAGACGCTGAATACAGAGGTCGTTCCGCGCGTACATACTGACTCCGGCCCGTGAGCGAAAGTTGTGCTCCAACGAGTAACCGGGATAATCCAAGTATGTAGCGCTCAAAGGACATTGTATCTGCGTCTCCGTCAAAAAGAGCAAGTGCGGCTGCTCTGTCTCCAGGTGGTGGTGGACAGCTAAAAGATTTGAGTGCAAACCCCTTATATTAGTCAGGTGCACTTTGTATGAGGAGGAGTGCAACCGCTGTGTCAACTTGTTTCTTTTTTTAACCTTTTTCATAAAATAAAATAAATAAAAGTGAATAGGGATGGGAAATGGCAGTTGAACGAGGCGGTACGTATCGAACCCGACGTCGAAATTGGTGATGTCTTGCCACTGGGAGGCTAGTCTGGAGACTGCGGGGACGCCCGAACCCCCCCAGGGATCGCCATCGGGCCTCCTCGCCTGGTCGCCAACCAGCACGATGGAGCCACCCTGGGATTTTTCGCAGCTGGCGGGGCAGCCTTTCGTGGGTGGCTAACCCACTAATTGGGCCCCCAACTATCTGCGGGCGGCCAGCGGAAAGCCGTCGCTTCGGATCCCGCTACCCTCCTCGACTAGAAACCCGACAAAACAAACACCAACTCGACGTCAACCGGTTCGCCAACGTACCGCAGCTGTTCAAACCCATTTCCCATAAACGGCTTCATCGAGCAACGTGCCGGAACACGACTATGTCGCTTTGCGGCACGACTTTGCCCGATGGGTGGTAACTTTGCCGGCGACCCGATGTTATGGTCTACCACCAAGAAGATATGAAGATATGAATATGTTCAATGGATTCACTTGGAGAACGTTTAAGATAAAGTAAATCAGCATTTCTAGAGAGTGAATTGTTAAGGTAAGTAATATTTTTTATATTGTTCCACAGAGCTTTAAAATTTTTTGTTAAGTTAGCCAATTGATTTATTTTTGATATTTGCATTTATTTTTTTACTTAGATTATTACAGAAATTGCGATAGCTTTTATAAGTTTTAATTAATATTTCATTTTCAGGGTTCCTGCGTGGTTGTTTCTGCATTTTGTTCCTATTATTTATGCAACGTAATTTGCCAGCTGTAATCTACGATTTAATTATTCGTTTACTCTTGGTTATATATATTTTTTTACTATTTTCTGAAAGTAACTGAATTTTTAAATTTACCAATTGATTTGTTATTTTTTCAGGGATTTTTATTCAATATACTTTGAAAGGAATTATAATTATAAAGTTGAGGGATAGGTTTATCACAACTCAGCCAACATTTGGTTAGAACCAAAACATCGAATTCAAAAGGTACCAAGAGATAATCATAATTAGAATAGATGCATATAATATTCTGACAGATAATTGTTAGATCATTTTTTTTATTAACATATAATTTAAAAGATTTGGAATATCGCAGTTCACAAGGTCTGCAATATCTACTCCATCAAGTTCGTTTTGAGTTTGTAGAACTCTATCGATTTGAGTGGATTTATATATACGCACAGAAGTCATCATGCTGTTGCAAGATATATAAACTTAAGAAAAATAGCATTAGGCTGTGGGTTATATGAAATTTATGACAAGAATTCGAAACAATACCGGCTCAGATCAAAGTTTTACGAGTTACAGATATTGTAATTGTTTTGTGATTTTTTATATGAAATTGTAGTGCATATTATTTGTGAGAATATATGTAACATAATATATAAAATTAAATAACATTTTAAAGTTAACATCATTACAGCTAATTCATTTGAATGAACATTTTTATTCACAACTAAATTTGTACAGATTAAATTTTGCATGAAAATAAACAAACTATAACAAATATTTAAAAATTTACATTGTATCTAGTCTATTGGAATCTTTATATATAAATTTTATTATAGAGAGCAATATTTTATAAAAAGCATATAAACAAGAATAATAATAGGTGATAAAATAATTAAAAATTAACATTAATTAAAAATTATATATATAATTAAAAATTAACATTAACTAAATCATTAGATTCGACATAATTATACATTACTAATATTATATTAAAATTATAAATACACCAAAACTTTAAATGAGTAAGCATAATTAGACAAATAACTTTGTAATGATAGACCAATAAAATAAAAAAAAAACACGATTTTACGCTTACGTCTAATACTAACGCTGTATAGTCATTTCCCTTGCATTAGAAAATTGATTTGTGATTCACTTTTAATATAAATGGCATGAGAATTTTCGTCCTTTCTTATGTAGAAATTACCGTATGCAGTCCAACAAAACTTATATTTTTTACTCTTTGTTAGATCTCGGGCCAGAAAATAAAGACGGGAACTGTTCTGCGTAAGTTGTTCAGATATAAAAATAAGTGTATCTGTTGATACGTTTAAGCTTAAATCTTTTCCACATAACTTTGTTTTATGCTTAGAATTATATATTTTGCACATCGTTAACAGATCTATCATTAAGAGCGACGATATTGTCTCGACCACTATTGGAGAATTTGTACTACCCTCCTTTTTCGGCTTTACTCTATATATATCTTTTATATTCGATGATGATATATTACTACCAACAGGTTTAGACAAACACGAAACCATTTCGATTAAATCTTCCTTTGTTTCGTTGGATGTTTTGGGAATTTTTTTCATTTCGAAATTAGTCTTTCTATATCCACGCTGTAGATCCTCAAATTTTTTCTCAAGATCAGTAATATACTTTTTATCTTCTTTAGATTTAAGTTGGAGTTTTTCAATAATTAATTTAAATTCATCATTTTGTGAAGAAAGAAATGCAATTGATGCTTCTATATTTCGATTGGACTGTTCTATATCTTTTAGAGTAGGGGAAATAATTTTCAATTCTTGTTCCTGCTTAGAAAGTAGTGATGTAATCATTTTCTTCACATCTTCTTTAAATATTTGCATCTCGGAACAAACATCGGTCTCTCTTTTCCTTGTAGAATTATTACGCAATGAATTAAAATTTGGGGGTGTTATCTTTTTCTCGAATCGTCTAAGGTTTTATCCATATCTAAATTATCCATAACTAGATTATATTTATTTTACAAGAATAAAATTCTTTAATATACCAGATAATTAGGGTTGGTATTGTGACAGTAGTTATGGTTGTATATTTAATTGTTGTTATTATTATTTCATTATTATGCCATTTTTATATTTTATTGGCTCTTCTAGTACTTTGCCCGTAATAATATATCAGAGAGCAAAAAAGCAATGTTTTCTTAAATAGCCAGCAAAAAGCAATTCTAGGCCCTACTAAATAAAGCTGTTGTTTGTAAACATTTATCGATCACATATAATGAACATAATAAATAATATTTGCTTTGTAACAAAGGAGACTAAATATTATCCAAATTACCAGAATCGTTACAGTGCGTCATTAATAATGTAAATATCAACTGTAGGTACCAGGATAGCGTCAAACCTGAGCTATATGCAATAAGGTTTGCACTTCTGCACACGCAAAACTATGCGTTCATGTTAAGGGCGCGACTTACGCATTCGCTCTCGCTCCTATGCTTGACATCTCAACAAGCAATTCACCTCACAAGCACCACACTTCACTCGCTTTATGAACTGCTATTATTCATAGTTAATATTTGAACTTAATTTGTTATTTAATTTTATTTAAATAATAATAAAAAAGGCACTGTGTCCACACACCTTCGTTCACAAACGTAATCCGGGTGGAACGGAAGCATTGTTCATAGTGATTCGGGTTTTGGATGTATTTACCTTTTCCGCGCGCGTAGCACTTTCCTGGCGTTTCGTTAAATTCTAGGATAATACTTTCTTTAAGGTACTCAATTCTTTAAATCATTTGTAAATAGTGCCTAAAACTAGGATTATTACAGAGGTAGTTACTGTGGTAAGCATTAAAGTCCCCCGAGATTATAACTTTATCGGGGGGGAATTGTAATTTATCGGAGACCCGTCTCTCCATTACCAATACAAGTCTTGTGGATAAACTCTTATATAATTAACCATGTCTACGGTCCTCAACCGATCCAATGGAAATCTAGTAATCCTTAAATTCAAGTTGCTAAAAAGGAATAGCAGACATCCGTTCTGGCGATCACGGGATTGCCTGGCGTGGGGTATAAAGTGTTTATTGTTATGTAGTTAGCACATGATATATTGTTGTGTTTTTATTATTATAATCAAATGTTGTTAGTAATACTTCAGATGAGTATTTCAGTTTATGGTGAAAACGATGTTTCTTAGCATTCGATGGATTACCATCGTGCGGATTCCAGACAACGCGATGGGTGTTGCCAAGAGAGGAGTGCAAAACAGCCTTGGACTTGCGAGCCAGTCGTAGGTTTAAGGGTATTTTATGACGTGCAAACACGCTCGCTTCCTCTATCTACACTCCTCTCCTCTTTATCTTACCTTACCAAATTTGGAAAGAAATTACTAATGCCTCCTTGGAAATACGTTCTAGAAATAAACCGATTCTTGTTCTAGAAAGGCCAAGGTTTTTAAGTAAATTATACAGAGATTTTGCTGTTATACCTTCCGCACCCACTTCTACCGCGCACAAACTGACTATTAATTTATTTCTGGAAAGTTCATTTATTTCTGCAAATATCACGCGGCTTAGATACACAGGAATAAATCCGGTCTGGATGACGAAACATCAATATCCCCAGGGATTTTGTAATGCTTTTCATAAGTGTTCATCATGAGACTGCAATCAGGAGTTGCATCTAAAATAGAATATAGCTTCGGTTTTGATTTCATGGAGCTGCCTTCTTTTTCGAATTCTATAGATCTTTTGTGTGAGTGATTGTTATACTCTTCCGCGCTCTTGAATTTACTTCTTATACCTCATCGTGGCGACGCGTGTATTGACCTCCATCTACAAGTACCCTACATCCTACTAATAAGTGTTTCGTGGTTCCTACTGCCTACCGATATATGTTGCAAGACTTTTCGGTGGGTTTGCCCCATATTTAACCATTTTGTAGAATCTAAAGAGCAGATTCATGTAAATTTGCTAGTCGTAGTTAGAGATTATTTTATATGACCAGCTGTTAACTGGATAAATAGATAGCCTGATAGCATAAAGAGAGTTTTATGTCGTTTGGACTGTAACGACATTCCGTAGAAACTTCGAAGGACTCCCTGTTACTATAGCAACGTTTTATACAAGTAGTATATAAGTAATATACTACTTGTATAAAACATCAAGATCCATCATCGTACGAGAGTGCTTATCTTAAAAAACCTAATTTCATGATTGAAATATATGAATTCCAGCATTGGTACCTTATGTTGGAAAATCACCTGAGTTTGGATCGGCTCAGATCAGATAAGCTGGATAGGACGGCTTCAGATCATAAAGGAGAGTCTTAGTCTGAGTCACTTACTTAACGCGGAAACAATGTCATTGCACACTCTTACTGGACAGCTCTGAGACTGAACCCCTCCATCACCCGTCTCATTATTGTTTAGTTCATAAAATCTGAATTAAGGAGAATTTAAATTAAGGGCATCCGCATATTTATTTTTTAGTAATAAACATTATAATTATTTTATTAAAACAGTAATTATAGCGTTTCTTATATTAAATATGCAATTATTTTGTAATCACATTGACTTTTTATTACACAATATAGACGAGCAATTAAGGAGGGCAATAAAAATTGTAAACTTGTATGAAAATATCTTTAAACATGTATAGCCATGTTAAGCTTATTTAAATTGCCCGTCCCGATAAAGATCACATATAGAATGCTTAATTCACCGAGGAGGACAGCGTTACGGTAGCTCAGTTGGTAGAGCGACGGGACGGTTACCCAGTAGTCGCGGGTTCGAATCCCTGCCCCTGTCGGTTTATTTTTCATTCTTTATTTATATAAATTTAAATAAGCTTAACATGGCTATACATGTTTATAGATATTTTCAAACATTAATTTCGGTAGTGGCATCTTTTCAATGTTTATCTATACTGCAAAGTTAGAAACATTGGTTAGGATTTTCGAAAGAAACCTAATAGATGTCACCACCGTCCCGATAAAGACGATCACATATAGAATGCTTAATTCACCGAGACGGACAGCGATACGGTAGCTCAGTTGATAGAGCGACGGGACGGTTTCCCAGTAGTCGCGGGTTCGAATCCCTGCCCGTGTCGGTTTATTTTTCATTCTTTATTTATATTAACATATACATGAATTTAAAAAGATATCAATATAATATGGAAAATTCGTAAAAAGTTAAAAGTTTTAAGTTTCTTTTTGTTTTTTCTTAAGGATTGAGAATTCAAAAAATATGGATCTGATCAACAGTGATATGTCAGCCACCGCTAAGTGACCCAAAATGTATAGGATAATAATAATTACTAGTATTAAAAATAAAACTGCGAGGTAATATCTTATTTTGTCTTCAAATAATGGGTCTGTATATTTGTAATACACTAAACAAGTAAATTAAAAATAGAAAATGTAACTTTAGTCTGACTATCATTGGTAGGGATAATTGTTAATAAGGATTTATTCGTTCTTAAATTAACGAAATCAGTTTAGTGTTTCTTTTTTGGTGGGACCAATATTTTCAGTGTACATTTTACAGATTTTTTGTTATAACATTTTACTTTTTAGAATCGTAACATTTAAGATTATCAAAAAATACTTGTTGTTTAATTCCATATCCATTTTAAGTCTTTTCATTCCTTCATTTTTATTCTAGCCATAGAGGCTACCTAAATTTGGATCCTAATAAAATTACTTGATTTTGAGATGATTCTTTTGTACCATTTATTTTGGAAATAAATGGTACGGGCGGTAAAAACTAGTTGGTTATTTGAATAGTATTTATATTTATTCCACAAAATAGATAAAAATTAAAATGTAAATTTTCATAATGTTGCAATAGCTTTTAAATATATGTCTATTTTTTGTAATAAAAAAAATTAAAAAGTTTTTTTCCTTATACTTAATGGTTTTTTCTGTATTTTTATAAAAAAAATATTTTGGGCATAAAATATTTTCTTTTGTAGCTAACAAACAATATAAAATAATTTTCTTTAACTAAAAAATTAAATTTAAAATGTATAAAACCCCGATAGAAAAAGACCTTTTAAAAGAATAAAAATAATATTATTATTTACTTGTTGAATTTATTGCGTCGGGGGATCGTTGTACGTTCGTTGACGATAGTGTCTATTTAACATATTTTTCGGAGCTAATGCATGAGGACTTATGGCTATACGATTTGATATTGTTATTTTGTTATTTGCTTTGGTAATTTCCATGCATTTTGAATTCTTCCCTTATTTAACAGTCCCCCGACGCAACGACTTGAATAAGCAACGACATAATAATATTATTTTCATCCTTTTTAGACGTATTTTTAATTATTTTTTTCTACTTTTTAAAGTTATGTTAATGTTTTCTTAATTGTACTAAATGAACCTACAGACACACAAATCTTCAGTTGTTTAAATATTTCTATTAATATATCCCAACATTATAAAGAAGAAAGATTTGTTTGTTTGAATTGAATGGGCTCTGTAGAAAATATCCTATATTTTTTCTCGTATTAAATATATTTATTACGAGAAAAAATAAGGATCCGCTTGAAAATTTCGACAATGTAATAAATTCTAAATGTATTAAGTAACATGATTCAAGACTTTTTCATATAGGTATAAAGAAATATTAATACACATTTAGGCTTAAAATTATTTACAATCACTAATAACACTATGATAAGGGTTTTATATTTTCACTAGCTGTTACCTGCGACTCTTTATGACTACGATCATAAATCATATAAATATATTTTTTACAGTCTACGTGGATGCAGTCACGGGCAACAGCTATCCCCAATAAACTACTTTTACTGAGTAAATTAGTCTAAAAACCTTTTGGCCTACATAACAAAGCTTTTTTTCCTATAGAGCGCGGGCGAAACCGTTGGGAACAGCTAATTATTGCATAAGAACCTCCACCAATATAACGTCAATATCTTGGAGCGACTGTTTCTATTTCAACCAATCATAGCTAAGAACTATCTTGACGAACGTAGCTTTCGATAAAAAAAAACCGCATTTAATATCCTCCACGCGTCTGGCCGCTGCATTGCTACAGACAGACACAGATAGACAGGTCAAACTTATAACATCCCTCTTTTTAGTCGGGGGTTAAAAATACAGTATTACCATTGTTACCTATCCTTTTTTTCTCTGAAGAAATATAGTTTATAGATTATTATAAAGTTGATCGCAATTTTTGTTATTGGAAATTCATTTATTATAAATACCATCATTCTTTTTTATCATTGTCTTAGCAAATAAATTTAAAGAAAAATTTAAAAAAGCGACAACGTAGTTCAATTAGCAAAGCAACTGAACATTATTCCTGATATTGCTGGTTTGAGTCTTTGAGTGAAAAGAAAAAATTATAATGATATATTTTTTTTATATTTGACCATTTCAATTATTATGTTTATACTACGTAAATTATTTGTGTACTAGAGTAATAGATTACGTTAAGGAAAATTGTTAGAATATTTACTGAACTGCAAACATTGTTTTTACCTAAAGTGGAAAATATAATTATAAAACAAATAAACGTCTTCATAGAATGAGGCTTATTTGTAAGCCTTCAGGTAGATTTATCCCACGTTTAAACAATTTATGTTATATATTTAATAAGAAAGTAAGTATTTGTGAGATAAGATTGTACACTATTACGTATAATCAAATATTTAGAATACTTAATAACTAACATTTAGAAATATCTTAAGGTTATATATAGTATGATTATATTTAAAATGGAATACAAATAAATGCAAATAAAAGATACGAATAGAATAGATAAAAAACTTTCCCTTTTTTATTTTACTAGTATTTAATTAATTTACATATTTTATTTTTTCTTTCTGCTAATTTGTTTATGTCACAGAATAAACAAAAAGTTGTAAAATTAAAGTCGTAGATTACCAAAGAACTTCTACGCATTTTTATTACAATTAATTATAACATCTACAGTTTCAAAAGTCAGTCTGGATATAGCAGGCTAGTTTACTGTAATTACTGCCATTTCAACGCTTTTTAAATCTTCCTTGTTTCTTTTGTTGTCCTTCTTTTGTTCGAAATATAGAAACCTGCAATATTAATACATTGAGGGCAACAGTACAACATAATTACATATACTGTTGTAGAAAAATGCTAAATTACAACAGTACTGTGGTCGTCGAAAGCCTTATAATAGTATACAATCATACACTTGAAAACTTTGTTTAACGTTATAAAAAAACGAACTAGTCTGTCAAACATAAAATGCTTCTTAAAGAAGAAAAAAAAAAGAAAAAAATTTTTGGAATGAATAACATATCGATCGAGCAGGATATCTAACCAGTGACCTCTGGAAAACAATAAAAGATTTATTAAATAAGCCCAACATGTTCATATTTAAAAAAAAAAATATCCAAATTTACATGTACAGTGGGAATCATTACGTTAAAAGTGTAAATGTACTATCTATTTGAATAATATCTCTATAGTCTGACAAGAGTAATATAAACGAGCAAGGTATATCATATTATTATCTAGATTCTTTTCTTTTTTATAAGGTTGTAAATCTTAATAACACTAACTAAATATTAAGATTTGAGTTAATCATTTTATAGAACACGCAACTTGATGTATCATATAATATTATTTAGTAAAATGTATGTTCTTACCCTAATATAATAATAGAGGGAACTGTAAGTAAAGCTCCAAGTAAAAATACTGCTCCTGGCAAAACATTTATTGTTGACACATATACTTGGGAGTACAACGGTCCATACAATAGGGGAGTCATGGCTTCCGCGAGGCCATACAACGAATTCACTTTACCTAAAAAATTGTTAAAATATTAATAATTATTTTAAAATGAGGACCAAAAAAACAATTTATATGTTTTGAAGAAATTTTTGATACTGGCTGTAGGTATACATACATTAAAAAAATATAATTTGAATTAAGAACAATAGCTTCTACGATAAAAAAAGACTTTTTTCCCGCCATTATTGTATGTTTTTTGTTTAGATACTATTTGTTTTAAAAATGGAGTGGGGCACTAAAGAGAATAGGATTGCAGTAATTGCAGTAAACAAAGTAGGTAGCCAGGCAGTAGTAGGCAGGCGAAATTTTTGATACATTGAAAATGCTAGGTATTGGCCGATTTTTTGTGTATCGTACCATTCAAAGGTATACTGAATACATATCTATTGATGACCGTTAGAAATCCGGCTGAACGGCGGTAAATGCAGTCAAGGCCAGAGTTCGTCGAAATCCCAAAAGGAAGCAGAAAATCCTTTCAGAGGACACCGAGGACACTTTCTTGGATTATCAAATAAGACTTAGGTCTAGGGGCTTACCGGAGATACACAGGAAATACCTTAAATGAGGTACTGAAGCAAAAGAGAGTCGAAAAATAAAAAAAAAACGAAACAAAATATATCAAGATATCGTATTAGAACCGGTAGTTAAACCTCTCAACAACACCTTATTCAAAAAAAAAAGTGTGGAAATTTTAACAGGATTCAGGCCCAGATCATAAGGCGCGCTCTACCGATATTTGGCTTGAGCAAAATGTTCCAGACTTCATAAAGGCTGATGATTGGCGTTCGGCTAGTCCAGGCTTAAAGCCTTATTATGTGGTAAAGGACGTGGGCTGCTCTAAGCATCACCCAAATATTAAGTCGCTCAAAAAATCTTTGGAGGCAGCAGTGACCATGTTACTAATGGAAACGGTTCGTAAATACATCGACAAATATCCCGATCGTTTAAAAGCGTGTGTTAAAGCACTTTGAATAACTAGTTTAATACGTTAACATATCTTTTTATTTATACATAATTACATATTATATATATTAATATATTTTCTTTGTAACAGAATTTATGGCCAGATCTGAATACGTATCTGAACAATTACCAATCCAAAGTTTGTCTGCTTAAATTGTTTTTAACTTACCAAATTCGTCACCGCTCACTAATTTTGATGCAATCGAGCGCATTGCAATGAAGGAAGTTCCATTTAAAATTTCAAGAAGAGGAGCTGAGGGAAAAAATAACATCAAAATTATATAAATTATAAAATATTTGGAAAGTAAAAAATGTATATTTTGTCTTGTCCCCGATGTTTAATAATTTTCTTTTATAATAACTGGAGATGCGCCAAATATTCGGTAAGTGTTCGGTATTTGGTATATTCGGCATCTTTTTCGCTATTTGTATTTGGCCGAATTATTCGGTTTTGATGGCAAATCAAATTCGGTTCGAGTGTTTCTATTTTTCGGCTACACGACACTGTATAAAACTAAGGTTTATGTCATAATAGAAGTCAAAAAAATCTTATAAGACTTAATGTGTTAAACACTTAGTGTGTAGTTACTTAAATTACTCTCGTCAAATAACCTCTCATAGTTTCTTCTTCAGATAAATGACAAATTGTGTAATGTTATGATTCATCATGCCTTAAAAAGCAGTTTATATATAAAGTTACACTACTGTATACTTTTATCATATTAAAAAAAACCTTTTTTTAATTGTTATATATTTATTATTATTATACGAAATAAAAATTAACTATATTAATAAAATTTTACGTAAATTTTACATGTGATGGAAAATTTCTGCAAACAAATATCAATCAGTGATTGAGGCGCCCAACGACGAGCGAAGCTCTGTGTTGCTGCTTCAAATTCATTCTATGTCAGCAAACTCCTGTATATTTACTGAACCAAATTACTTCGATTTTTTTAAATTATTTGCTTTGGTTTTGGTGAATGTTTAAAAGCAAAAAAAAATGGTAATAGATCATGTCCTTGAGGAAAAAACACAAAAAAAAAAATATTTTTTTGCATTGAGTGGAGCTGTTGCACGCTTTTTGTTTACATTTAATCGAGCAGTAGTTTCGAATCGGAAGTGAAGTGAAACTATTTTTTTTAAGAAAAGGTTATTTATTTATTTGCCTGTTATAGTTATTTATTTATTATTATTTTTCAATTTAAGTAAAAGAAATTAGTTATCAAGTAAAAATGTAGGTAATGTAGCTGAATATACATTGTTTATTGCTAATGATATGCAATAATCAACTTTAAATGTAACTATCTAAAATAATTTAGATTTCGATGATTATATCAGAATTAACTATTAATAATATATTTAAAACGTGTTGTTTTTTTGGCAAGTTTAATATTAATAACTAGAAACAAACGACCAGCCAGTAAATAATCTAGCAATCTAACAAAAGATAGTAACTTTATTAAATCTTACTTTGGGATTGGTCAATAGACCACATTATGCTGTACAGTTAAGTTCTAAGTTATGTAATTCATCTAAGCAATTTCAGCAAGTATTCAAAATTAAGTATCTTGTAGTAAGTTCACTTATTATAAAAGTTTTTATTTGCATCCGGCGATTTTATATAACGTCGTTAATTTAAGGTCTTTAAAAAATATATTTTTTTATTATAAAAACTTACGAATTACTCCTAAGAAAAACGATCAGTACATATTTCCAAAGAGACCTTATGTAGTTGTACTTACCCATGTATATTTCAAAATCAGTTCTTGCGAACGCGTAAAGAAAAGCTGCGACTATTTTACTAGTATTTGAAATAATTCCAAGTAAAGTATCATCCAATTTCAAATAATTACTGAACAAACTAATTGAAAACGCCGTTCCTGTAAAAACGATGTAATCAAGTTGAATAGAATATAATCTAACCAATATCAATGTTTTTAAAGATAAAGCAACATTTTTAAAAAGTGTAATGCTCCGATAGTTATAAATAATTTATTTGCAACTGACTCACCTAATAAATTTGTCACTATACTGTATGTAGACCACAGACTGAATTTAACCTCATCCCAATTGAACCTGTATCTCGTAAAGAGATACATTATATTGAATTCACCTGTGAATTTACAAATATATATAAATATTAGTCTACAAGATGAGACGGACTGATATTTTGAAATTAAGCAAAGGTACAAAATATTTGTATAACTATATTGATCACCAATAACTCTACCAATAACACCAATACTCTACTTTCAAAATATATAATCATTAATAAGAAAAACACTTATTTTTTTTGTATAAGATTTACGTTGTACAACATTGTACGTTGTATGTGTATGTGTGTGTTGTATTATAGTAACTAAAGTTAATCAAAGTATTATACTACTTCTACTACTATGCATACATTCCTAAGCAATATCAATTATCTTATAATTAATTATATTTGTTGATATAGAGAAGATAGGTATTAATAAAATATGTAGCAACTAATATGATACGTGACATTTTAATATTTTTTATTTGTTTCCTATGTTACTTAAGACTGAAAACTATTCTTAAATAGATAAAAGACTTGTATATATATATATAATATTAAGTTACCTTGCAAAGGTCCAAATACGACGAACACAACGATAAGCAGTAGACACACACGTAATCTTCTGTTCCCAGAGTCTTTTTTAAATGCCACTTTAAAAGTTTCCATAACAAGACCAATGTCAAAAAAATCTTTAATAAAGCCAAAACATCCCTTTCTTTTCTGCAAATATTAATAAACCAATTAAAAATAATTAATAAAAAATGTAGCCAATACAGGTCTTGAAAATTTTATTTTCATCTTATATTTCACCAACTTGTAGGTAATGTAAATTATTATATGTTATTAGTTTTTATTTTATCAGAAATATTAAAAAAAAACATTGTTTCTAAGCAACTTAAATAAAATTATGTTTGTCACCTCTCAATAAATAATAATCTTATTACGTATTATTTAAACATTACATGGTTGACTATTATTAAAACAGTCAATCAACAACAAATGAAAATATTAAAAAAAATATTATATGGTTTACCTCATAAATGGTCTTTCTTTTAGGATCCTTAAGGGAAAAGTAGCCATAAGTGAGACTAAACAAATAAAGAACAGCTGACAAGGAAAAAATTCCATAGTAGCCTATCCATCTTAACAAAACTCCACTTAATGCACTTCCTATTGGATATCCAAGTGAGATACATATATTAACGATACCGACTCTATAGGTTCGGTCTTCAGTTGTAGTTATATCACCTATGTAGCTAAAAACTCCGATAAAGTTAGTGAACCAGCCCCCCGTGATAGCGGGAAAAATTGATTCCGTTAGTGCTGTAACCTCGACAGGCAACTCATAAAAGAAATAAGTATTAATAATAAAACCGATGCTCGTTAATAATTCACCCACAATGGGCATCAAAATACAGGCTTTTCTTCTACCAGTTTTGTCACTCCACGCTCCAACAAATAATATAATCAGAACTGGAATTGCAGTTTGAATGATGTTTTTCCAAGCCTGGATGCCAGCAATAAGTGTTTGCACTTGTTCTTCATATATCGTGTAATTTTCGGTTTGTCTATTCTTTAAGGCCTCGCAAATTTCTTCACTAAAGTTTAAATTAACTAGACAAGCTTTTTCTAAATTTAAATTTTGTGTTGCCAGTGATGATAAAATGCTAGGCATTGTATAACAAGCCACTATTGGTTCTACGGTTATATTGGCTTTAATTATTTTTATTGTTTCTATAAATGATCTTTTCGTTTTTTCTTTCTTCAAGATTTTACCGTGCTCTAAATTCAATGGAGATGATTCGTTAGTTTCGTCTTTGTCTTCCATTGTTTCTTTAAGCATTTTTAACTTTTTAGTATCTGTACCGTCCGTTGTTACTGGAACAGTAGTTTCAACGAAATCGTCCACTTCATTCATAATTCACTGAGAAAATTTTTTAAAGTTTTCACATCGAATATAATAAAACTCGCCCGTCTAGCAACGAGACAATGAAAACTTAAACAATAAGATTACTAGAATTAGGAGTATTTATATTTCGTTGTTTATATCACAGTAGATATTTACAAAGCTATTCAGTTATTGATAAGAAGTATTTCAATCAACACGAAGGTTGGGATTTGTTCAACTCTTAAGTCTTATGATTAAACGTAAATAAAATTATAAAACAAATAAAGATAGTTTAATAAAAATATTTATAACAAAAACACAGTTCTATTATAAATTACAAATACTTTAAAAAAAAAAGTTAAATATCGTTTTACGTTTGAATTAATGTTAATAATATTCATAGTGCAGTAAGTTGTAAAATATGGCTAGATCATCATCTTTCGTTTTAATTTTGATGATTTTTATTCGGAGTCGGTAGCATTGCTTGTTTATATTTTTTATCAAAATTTTATTGAATAATCTCTTGTTGTTTATTCTGACTCAGTCTGCTCGTGTTCTCGGGACATATTTCTTTTGTGCTCCCAAAGCAATCCGCTGAAATTTTTATTTTCAGTATTAATAAACTTTGAAACAATTTTTATCCTATCCTATTTATGAACACTTCGCTTAGTAGCTTCGCTTAGTAGCTTAACCAATACTTGACCTTGTCACCTACAAAAATGGTCGTCATTTGAAGCAGATTGATTACTTCTTTATAAGGAGGAATAAAATTGACTGCATCAAAAACTGTGCGGACAAAATAAAATAGAATTTTTTATATAAGGAAGAATGTGTGAGCAAATTAGTAAAAGTAAATAAAAAGCCGTATAGGACGAATGTCTTTGAACGATAGCTGGAATGCAGAGGCAGAATGGATTAAAAGTGTGACGATGGATGTGTTATGCGAGCGAAAGGAAACAATTTGAAACTTTGATGTATAATGGGAATATGCAGAAGGATAACTTGTTTTGCATTTATTTAGAACCTTAAAGATTTCTAAACTTTTCTTAAGATTACGAGAAGAAAAAATTACAATACTGTAATACAAACTATAGGGATAATAAAGCTAGTAATGGGTAAAAATAATACTGGAAATATGTTGATGGAAGATGATGATATAAAAAGAGATTCCAGGTTTATTTTAAAAGGTGAATGAATGAAGATAATTCAAATATTTTTTTTTGTGTTGAAATACCAGCCAGTAAATGAGTCTATGGTGAAAAAAATAATAGTGAAGGTGCCAGCTACATTCAAGATATAAATTTATTGCTAACATCTTGTGATAGTTATTTCCTTGATATTAAGCGAGATACAGAATTTCATAATAATATTCTCAAAGTTGTGTGTCCTTTAGTATTATGATATGAGTATTTTTCTTTAAATCATTATCCTTAGCTTATCTAAAGAAAAAAGAAATGAATAGAATTTAATATCTTATTAAATAAATCTTTACACATTAGGGGCAGTCCATTAATCACGTGAAGCTCGAAAGGGGAGAGGGGTTTTGACGACAATCACGAAATATCGCAAGGGGGTAGGGGGTGGAGTAAGATACCGCGCGTATTAATTTTTTCTTTAAACGCGCGATTTTAAACCCGTAAAGTGGCGTGTAGTGTGATAGTGTTTTTTTGCATGATTACACTATTCCTCTGATATTATATTTATGCCAGTCAAAAACAACCTCCAATCTTTCTGTCTAGAGATTTTTATCATGGTCCTAAATTTTCTAGAATAGTTAGATTTATTTATACCTGTATTTGAAATAGTATAAAAAAATAAGATTCTTTGTAGGTACTAAAAATACACGTGGTATTGGGTATGGGGGAGGGTTTGTTTTAAACTTTACCACGTATCATCAAGGCATAGGGGGGATTAAAAAATGCTAAAAAAACATCACGTGATTAATAGACGGCCCCTTACATATTACCAATATGACTTTTAATATGTGTATGACATATATGAAAACTGTGACTATATTCGAAAGGATTAGTTTCTTTTTACACACAATGCATTGTGTTCATTTTATATTTATTATTTACAAAACGCGTTTTTGTAAAAACAATGCCTGGCTCCCAAAGGTAAATGTAGTTTTATTTTCATATTTTTCTTAAGAAATTTAACGAGCTATGATTTTTAAGTCTGATATATTACTTATAAAGTATATAGAAGTACTTGATCCATAAGTCCCTACACTATGTAAATGTAACTAAATTAAACATGTGATAGAAAAGGGTTTGCTATAGATTGCTCCAGATTTGTTTAAGTATAGTAAAATAAATATGTAGCAAGTAAATCTACGTGTATTTTAAATGTTAATAGTTTTTGACAATTCGTTCAGATCTAAACTAACCCCGGAAACAGTTAGTATTAATCGCCCTCTTTGCTATATACTGGTAATAAAGTTGTAATGTAACGATCGTTCTAGAGATAAATCGATTAAAAAACTTAATCTATATTTTTTTTGTTTATTTTAACCATACCTATTTAATTTTGCATAAAAGCATACCATTAATAGTGTTTTGTTAAATTTTCAAGATTACCTACTACATGAAATCAAACTATTTGTTTGAAAATATCTATAAACGTGGATGGATATGTTAAGCTTTTTTATTTTTTTATAAATATACAATATAAAATAAACCGACACGGACAGGGATTTGAACCCGTGACCTCTGGAAAACCGTCCCGTCGCTGTGCAAATTGAGCTACCGCATCGCTACCCTTTTCGATAAATTAAGCTATATTTATAAGGCTTCATTTATAAGGCTTCTTTCAAAAATCCTATCCAACATTTTCAACTTTACATTATGGTTAAACATTGAAAACATGACACAATTCATTTTATGAAATAATGAATTATATTTTATTTATTATTTTATAAAAAAATAAATTCATGAAATAATTATTTAATTAATTAAAAAATAATTTTATTAAAAACTATAGAATTGAAAACAAACTGGTACGTTCTAAGTTCTTAGAGGTATGAAACATTTAATATTTTGAAAATAAATCTGAAAATTACTAAAATTAGCAAATATAGAATTTTTCGTAATCCTAAAAAAAATTCGTAATCTTAAAAACATAGTAATCCTTTCTAGTCGAGTTGAATTAGTGAAGTCTACTCCATTTTTTTTTAACTACTGTATTTAAAACAGGAAAAAAACAGTGAAATTTTGAATTTTGCATAATTATTGATTTTTTTTTCTTTTCTTTTCTTTGATAAAACTTCGTTTTATTAATGACAATCCGACAGTAAAAGTTATCTAAATCGGGAAAGGCGGATTCCAACTGTTTGACATTTTGACATGTCCCGTTTACAGTTTTAATTTAATCAAACTTTTCGAATATTTTGCAGCAATCGTATTCACCGTAATACGAAATGAAGGTGGCGATCACTAAGTCAGTTAATTAGTAATCTAGCTACGACGGTTCCTAAGTTCATTAACATTATCTTGAGGTGTCACAGTGTGATTATAAACGTGGAATATTTTTTTTTCTCGAATGGATCCCAGGTATAAAATAGTTTCCAAATATTTACTCTATTATAATAGGATGTTTTTTATTTTCAATAGTTTTGTGAATTATTTTAGGAATGATTGTTTCTTAGCAAGTCTTTCAGTTTTATTTCAAATCTTATATTATTATTGGGTTTCAAATATTATACAATTATTGGGCGATGGGACGATGTTCAACTAAACTTGATACAAGATAAATAACTATCTCCTACAAGACCAAATAATTGATGAATTAAGATTTTTCAATAAAATTTCAGTTGCATTGAGTACCTCAGACTCGGACTGCATTTCTGGGAAAGAATGGTAAAGTATAAAAAATATTAATATTCTCAAACGCCTTTTCTTATTTATTTTTTTCTGACTTCAAAAATAAAAGATATAACGATTGTTTGTTAGATATGCCGAGGAAAGTTTTAAAAGGTAAAGAAAAATTACAGTTTTTATATTCTTTACAATGTTTCTGTTGTACATTATTAAAGTTGTTTTATTAATGTGTGGGTTACCGATAAAATTAATAAATCATAAATATGTTTATAAATCATAAATTGTTTTTTTATTAATGAATTTAAAATTCGTAAAAAATCTTTATTCATTAATTTTATTATTATATTTCTATAGAATTTCGCATACTTCCCCGCTTCCATGTGCTCCGGCCGGCTACCTAATTCTATCGGTAACCACATTTAATAGTAAATCGTACTACTATCGCTCTCTGGTGGTCAGTGTATGTACTTTAATTTTCTGAGTACACTAAAAATCGACTTATGAGCTTGTATGAGTGTCTGTATTATTTACTATAACAATAGCACCAGGCAGCTTATCACATAATTGAAGTAGTTTAACACAATCACTCTTCCGCAGTAAAAATACAAACTTTTTTATGCGATCCCATGGTTTTGTAATATTTTTTCATATTGAATTGAGTCTAGATATATGAAATTGAATATTTTATTCTCCCATTTAACTTTCTTCAGAAATATGAAACATGAGTTGCGGTATCAAATAAAGATAGTCATATCCATATCTCCAATATTATGAAAACGTGTTAATTGTATAACTTACATGAAGAATATAAGAGCAGGGATTGTCATTACTGATCCCATGAGAAAGACAGCTCCTGGCAGTACCTCCATAGTCGCTATGTATACAGAAGTGTAAAGTGGAACATATACCAGCGGCATCAAGTTTTCGGTTAGAGCAAATATTGAATTCACTTTGCCTGTAATTTAAACACGATTTACAACTAACATATGTATTGTGCAAAATTTCTTTTGTAATGCTTACTGGTAAGTAATTAAAATTACTACACGAGAAAAAAAATATTATAAATGATACAATGGAACGAAAACGTTTAAACTTAAAAATAATAACTTACTTATTACATTCGTATTATTATAATAAAAAAATAAGGTACGTACCAAGTTCTTCTGGTAAAACTAATTTTGAGAGGATTGACCTCATAGCTAACAACGATGTTCCATTCAGTATATCAACCAGTGGCGCTAAATTAAACCAATATTATCAAAAAATATAGTACCTATGTTAACAAAAATAATTAGTGTTAATGTAACAACCTAGATAGAAATAATATATATATATATATATATATATATATATATATATATATATATATATATATATATATATATATATATATATAAATAAATATATTTATAAAGATTATTAAGTAATTTGATATTTAATTTTAAGTATCCATACTCCAGGTTTTTCCCGTCTCCATTAAGCAACAAAAGTTACACCAGTCCAAATAATGGCTGACATTAGATATTATTATAATCCAATTGATTGATTGAAATAATTGAAAGATTTTGTGCAAAAAGAGGATTTTTTAGCTACGGTACATCGTTTATTTATACCCAACCTCAAGAAAAAGGGGAGGTGTTATTATATTCCGACGGACACTGCAGTATCAACGACTTGATTTAGCGGTAGTCAGGCATCATCGTCATATAATATAAAATTGATATAATTTTGTTTTAATTTTGTTATTTGTGAGTGAGTATTTTCAACTATGAATATTTGAATTTTAGTTTAGAAGCATTACGCAATCTCAAAACAGTTGATCTCTTAAGTCAGTATAATAAAATATATTTTGTGATAAGAGAAAATACTAACCAATGAAAAAGATCCTCTCATTAGTTGCAAAACAGTAAATGAAGGATGCCGCTATTTTGCTGGTAGTTGAAATTATTCCAAGAATAGAATCGTGCCATTGTAAATATTTACTAAACACTGTTATGGAAAACATGGTTCCTGAAATTAGGATTTCTATGTTTTGATTTATATATTAAGCAAGGAGAGCTTCAGATATTTGTTCACTAAATAGACGTTCATTTCAGAATTTACGGAAACAAATACTTTACGGAAACAATTACATTTTTTCGATAATAACATAATTCGAATAGGTGTGATTGACCTACTATTACTGCAACTGGTTTCCGATAAACATCATAAGTGTTCGTGTTGTTAAGTACAAAATGCCTTATCAGAATTGATTATGAAAGATTGCTTTTATTTTTTTGGCCAAATTATTAATTCACTCATCATCATTATTACGTACGAAAACTAGGTTTTAGTTTTCAAAATATTTAGGTACTTGTTTCACAATATATAGTACAAAAAATTTTTTGTCTTACCGACAGTATGCATCACAAAATTATAAGCTTGAAAGATACTGAATTTGATTTCATCCCAATTAAATCTATATCGAGTTGATATGTACAAAATTGATAATTCTCCTGAAACAATACAATCCTTGTGTTGTATAGAATATAAGACCGTATTCTAATCAAAACTGATTCTGTTATTAAGAACAATCAAGAAAAAAAAGTACTCAAGAAAATTTTGAAAATCGATGATGATATGGGTAAACACCATTCTACTTTGCTTCGCTCGCTTCCATCTTACAACGGTGCTTTATAACAATGTATGAAAAAAAATTAGGGGGAAAATTATTTTACTTCTTTTGTATTTTGTATATATTATTTAATTTACATAAACCCTCTATTGTTGCATGGTCAACAAATCTTGTTATTTTCATTATAAAAAAATAATGTTGTTTATTTAAAATTATTGATAAAATAAAGTTTACCATGCATCGGTCCGAACAAAATACTGACAACAAGAAGCATTGCACATATACGAAGCCTCCTTTTGTTTGGTTCATTCCTAAATACAACTTGCAATGTTTCTTTAACGTTGGTTAGATCAAAGAAGATGTGGATAAGGTTCCAGTTGCCTTTTTTGTCATTCTGAAATAAACACATATGCTAATGGCCATATTCAATGGTATTATAATTTAAAAGCGTTATATAGTATAAATATTTTCATTCTTATTAAAATGATTTGCTAAAATATTCTAAAAATATTGTTGACATATTGTATTCAAATATAATATTAAAAGCAAAATGAGCTAACCATTTTTTGAACTGAAGTACGTTGTGGATCTTGAAGAATGAATATATTATAAACAATATTTATAAAATTCAGACTTAGAGAAAATCCATAACATCCATAGTAGTCAATCGTTTTCAATAATATACCACTCAAAGCCATACCTATTGGAAAGCCTACAGTTAAACTAAAATTTATTAGTCCCATTCGAAATGTTCTGTTTTCATTTGTGGTAATAGCACTGATATACGCAAACATTGTAAGAATAAAAATACACCATGACCCAGATAAACAATCAATAATAGCATCAGTAAAGACAAAAACTTCCAATCTTAACTGATAGAAGAAAAAAGTATTGATGATGCCATTAAGACAAGCTAGCATTTGACCTGAAATTGCAATTATGAGAAAAATCTTTCTATATCCGGTTCTATCTGACCATGAACCAACAAAGGGAGCTATAACACAAGGTAAACTTGCTGTAATATATGTTCTCCAACTCATCGCCTTTGCCACAAGATGTTGGACCTCTCGCTCGTATACGTTTTGTTCTCCTAATGTTTGAGATTTAAGTGAATTGCATATTTCCGTTGTAAAATTTAAATTAACACGACACGCCTTTTCCAAATTTAAATTCTGTGATGTGAGAACTGTTATGATGCCTGAGAGAATAAAAAAGAACATAGTAGGTTCTACCGTTGTATTCTGTAAAACAAAACAACAAGATTCTTTAAAACTTCTTTTCTGTTCTTCATGTTGGACCTGAATGGTTTCACGCAAAGGGTCTAGCTCAACAAAATCCACAACCGAATTATTTTTTTCTACACTGTAATTTTTATTTTCCATAGTCATATTAACTTTTTAATTGTGCTAGTCTTTGTTTATATCAAGCGTTGTATTAGTGACCCACAGAATTATTTTGCACTTATGTCGCTGTTAGGAACTAAAGACTGATGTTCTTCGCTTTATCTTTAGTAAATATATAGTTTTATAATCTTTAGTAAATATATTTAATCTATTTATATCAATTGTCCTAAATTACTGAAGTATTGCTTGATATCGTTTCTTTTTTGAAATTAACCAAAAATAAGATGCTTTGTGAGTATTTTGCGTTAGTATTGTTTCTTTTAGCTATGTGTCTTGCTATAGTTTTAAACAAATTACTATAATTGTCCATATTCGTGCATATTTATAAAATATCCTTGGGTCTATTAATAGAGCAATATTTTAATAAAAAAAAATAACATAACAAATGACCAAATACAAAATCTAACGAAAAAGAAATATAAAAAATATAAATATTTTTCACTTATGTCACTTTCACTTCGCTTTGCTTAAAGGCTTATAAATTGTAGAAAACAAAATGCAGGCCGTCAAATGTAATCCTACTGTAGTATTATTATTTGGAAATATTAGGCATAATAGTTCTGAGATTTACTATTCAGATTTTACCTATGTCTTTTTTATTAACAAATTTTCAAACTAAGTTTTTCTTTGAAATACCAGGCCGGTCCAGTGAATGCAATTGTTTCGAAAATAGTCAAAAATGCAATTCTAATGTGTATGTTCATGACTGTTCGAGTTGAACCGGCGCCACAATGATGATACAACAGGTAACGTAGGATTCATGGAACTAATCGTAAATATAATTAACTATCGTAATTATAGTTAAATATTACTATTCATTTTTCTTTCGAGTGTTACGATCCTTTATCGTATTTCATGCCTTTGTAGCAAAAAAAAGACTTACAGTAAAATTGCTTATCATTTACTATAGGAAATATTGCTGAATAAATGTCTATCAAATCGAATGACTATTATAAAATGATTCCGTTATTATAACCTGCTAGGTGTTGAAATAAAACTATTTTTACGGATTTAACTCGCGTATATTGAATTAAATTATAAATTTAAATTTTAAACCTAACCCGACGTTTCGAATGCTTTGCAGCAATCGTGTTCACGGTAAGACGAGATGGAGGTATTTCAGGTATAGTACTCGTGAAAACCTTAGAAAACACTCTGCTAGGTATTGGTAAATTCATTTAAAACGTTAATTTCAAAGTTTGTTCTTTTATAAATTACTTACATTCTAGATATACTTATATGTAATGATGTATACGTAATAAAAAAAAAATAAGTGTACTAATGAAAAGGTTACAAAAAAATATATACACATACTTACTTCTAAAACCTAAAAAAAGTTTTAAATAAACCATTTAGTATAGAATATTTAATTGATTGCTTAAAGTGGTTTTTTTTTCTGCATTCATTCACACACATTTTGCACTAAAGTAACTAAAATCTGCGCAATTAACACGCGATAAATGACCTCAATCATCTTCTTTTGTCGAAAAAGTTTTTTGATTGTAATTACTTTGAGGGTCGTTCCCTCTCCACTCTACTCCTTTAATCTTTAGTAAATAGCATGACAAGTGTTAAACATAGTTCTCTTTTTTTATCTGCATATAAGTTCTTTTAATAATAAGATTTTAATAAATACAAAATGTTTATTAATATTTTTTTGATAAAGAAAACTCTATAAATATTATTAAAAAGCAAGCGATTTAAGTGTAATATAAAAGATTTTTAGATATTTTAAAATCTACATATCTTTGGTGTGGTGATCTGAATTTTTTTACTCTTATTTAATTAAAAAAAATACTACATTTGTTATTTTTTTTTAATTATTTATTTTTCGTTTGTCAAACATTCATCAGGTCACATAAGTTAAGCATGTTGAGGGGCATCGAAGACAAAGGAACCACTTATGTCTTAATAATTCGCAATTATGTCTTAATCAAAATATAATTCATTTTTACAAATTGTTTAGAAAATTTAATAAAACTATTATTACTTTATTATTAAAATTTTAATAGAGAAGATGCTTGGGAATTATCTAACACCTGGGACCCACACTTGAAAAATATAAAATCCCATGTCTGTGACCGCACTGTTAGACCTCAAGATACTGTTAGTGTATTTTGTGTGAATCCTGAACTGTACGCCCGGAAACTTAGAAACCGTTGGAGGTAGATAACTAATTAACTGACTTACTGACATACACCTCTATCTCGTCTTACCGTGAACACGATTACTGCAAAGCATTTGAAATGTCGGGTTAGATTTTAAATGTAAATTTAAAGGATTTAAAAGATTCGAACTTGTAGCCTCTAGAAAACTGCCCCGCTCCGATTAAACGGGACATGAAGGCTATGTTTCATTCCAGCTATACTCTTAAAAATGTATTGTTATTCTTAAATTATTATATATTTATTTATTTAAAATTTAAATAGGCTTAATATTTGTATGTTTTTAAATATGTTTAAATACTGTAATTTTATACTGCAAATTTATAAAAGATTTGTAAGTTTTTCGAAAGATGAGATATGGCCCCCGTTCCGATGTAGATTACTTCATCAATTTCATCCGTACAAATATTGTAGATACGTTGGTAGAGTGATCCAAACAGAGACAGAACTCCTACAGGTTGTAACTTCTAATTAGTTAAATAAGGACAGAGGTAAAATCTAGGAAGAATTCTAAAATACAATCGTATCAAATATGTATTTAAGTTTTTTAAGCTAAGTAGAAAAAACATAAATACTTAAAATATATTTAGTTATTACTATACATCAAGATACTGACATAATAAAGTAATCGTTTATTATAAAAAGTATTTGAATTATGAGAACGTTTGTAACACAAACACTAAAAAAGAATAAACACTAAGGAGAATAAACAAAAATACTTAAAAATTATTTTAATTTTATTATCATACATCAAGATACTGACATAATAAACTTAGTATCTATTAAGTGTTATAATACAGTATTTGAATTATGAATACATTTACAAAAAAATATACGAGACAAAACCGAAAAAAGAATAAACGTGAGAACTTTAAAACTACTAAAAACAAATAAAAAAAACTATTGATACAAATATTGCAATCGAGAAATTATCAGAATTCAACAAATTAAAAAAAAAACTAAAGATACGAATATTGCAATCGGGAAATTACCAGAATTCAATAGGAAATATTCAAGGTGGTGTGTATAATTATTACTATCCACCTATATATTAATGCATCACTCATTCATCCTTTTTATATTGCATTGTCGGTGGGATTGCTTCTGTTCTTATATATTTTCAAAATGTAGGGTGCTCAGTTTTCTTTTGGTGATAGTTCTAAGCCGTCCGTTTTGTTTGATTGAGACAAATTTCTTCTATGCTCCCATAGTAAGTAGCTGTAAAATATTAATTTTATTATATCCATATTGACGGTTAAGTTTCATAGGGATTAAGTTTTATAGGGAACTTCGTATTTAAATTTTAAAACAAATTTCTAAGTGTATTTTTATGTTAACCTAAACCATTTTTCATGATAAAATGTTTGCATTGCCTTAGACATGTAAATTGCCCAATTTTTGTTTTTTTTTTTTATAAACATGTTTGGTCATTTAAGTTAATTATAATATAGAATGTTAAATTAATCTTTATGTATATTTTAACACCTCGTATTAAAAATTAGATAAAAAATAAATATTTTATTTTTTTTTGCTTAAAGTTCAATTTCAGTATTATAGATTTTGTTATCCCAGTGTCGCGGTAGATCCGGTTTCTGAGCTAGCAGATACAAAGTACACCTAGATTCGGAACAATAATACGGAATTTATCAAAGAGAAAACCGAATCCACAATTGTTTGTTCAACAGCCAGCGGTAATTTATAATATATTTATTTTTTCCTTGCATAGTCGATACCATTTATAATAAATACCACATAGCATAGATGGCTCCATTTTGAACCTCTCTGAAATATCACATTAAAATTTAAAAAAAAATACTATCTAATTGTTTTTAAGTTTATATAAGTATAAAACTAAATGGACAATAACTTTTAACTACAGGAAGGTGTTCGAAATACTTTCGATACATTTTATCAGAGCTAATATACTTGAAACCGGGAAACAAAGTGAACAATATGCATACTTGTAATTTAATTTAAAGTAACAACAACATATTATATATATTATTTCCTGACATATAGCTCACTGGTCTTTTTTGTGCTTACAAACTCTACAGTAAAAAATATTTATGTTAACAATAATAATTTGTATAAAATGTTTATTATTTTTTAGTTGAGATATACGAGTACGTAATATTGTAATAAATTTAATGATGTCTATAAAACAGTAAATTATTTTTTGATACTGCGCTTTAATGTGATAAGGCGTTCTGTATATTATAACACAAATCTAAAATGTATTATATAATTTTGCCATAATTTAATAAATTCTAAAACAATATTTCTAATGCGAATCTATTGGCCGAAAGTGATATTGATTATAATAACTTAATATAATATAATTTAATTAACATTTCTGGTATTGCTCTCAATACCAGAAATGTTAATTAAATTATATTATATTAAGTTAATTAAATTATAATGTTAATTAAATTATATTATATTAAGTTATTATATTGCTAAGTTATTATTATATTGCTACTTCTATTTTACCTATATGTCTCTACATATAGGTAAAATAGAAGTAGCAAAATAATAAAAAAAAATAATAGGACAAAATAACGAAGATTAGATAAAATAAGACTAGCTCATTCAAAAAACACTGACTGAAACAAAATAAGGTGGATCTTAAAGGATCATCATAGATTCTAGAATAATTTAATGTAATTATTTAAAGTAAAAATAATGAAACAGATATTAGTTCATTAAGTATGTATATAAAAATACATAAAATTATTTGAACATTGTTATTTAAAGTATTCTGTTATAATAGTTCTAATCTGAGTTTAAACAATTTGAGATAGAGAGATTAATTTTATTAGTTAAACTTAAGAAATAAATAAATAAAATAAACAGGTACGAGGATAAGAAAATATTTTCCATTTAACTGATAAGAGCAGAATATAATTGTGTATTGTCATATATTTTGTTTAAGTTTAGTATTTGCAGTGTTGAATTGAAAATTGAAGTTCTCGGGAAACGCATGATAAACTATTTAATTTATTGCATTTATAAAAATTATTTGATATGACCGCACCTTTATTATTTCTTGACACTTTTAGATTTTAATTATTACTATCCTTATCATTTCATATTCTATTTTGGATAAATATATTGGTCTTATAATAAGTGTTTATATAATAAATATGTTTACATAATGTTTATTTTTGATGTTTCAATATCAAAGATAATAATATGTCATACTGAAATATTATATATATATATATATATATACATTCACAACTTACAGGAATATTATTACTGCTGGGATTGTCATCGCAGATCCCATGAGGAAGACAGCTCCTGGCAGTACCTCCATAGTCGCTATGTAAACGGAAGTGTAGAGTGGAACATATACCAGCGGCATCAAGTTTTCAGTTAGAGAAAATATTGAATTAACTTTGCCTGTAATTTTAAATTAATTTCCTATTGTCCAGTATTAACTACTTCAAATTGATATACAAAAAATATAATGAGATAGTAAGTTGATTCAATAAAAAAATATATAATTTATTTACTATCCTTCAAAATAAGAGTTTATTCATAAAAGAAAAATATTCGTACAAATTTACTAAATAAATTGCTTTTGTAAAATGAAGAAGACATATTTTTTTTATTAACTTATTAGATTTGTGACAATTTATTTTAATCGATAAGTTTTCCTTACCAAGTTCTTCCGGTAGAACTAATTTTGAAAGGATTGACCTCATAGCTAACAACGCTGTTCCATTTAGTATATCCACCAATGGCGCTAAATAAAACCAATATTATAATTTAATATAGCACGTATTTAAATATAGTGCAAATAAAATAATATAAAAACATTAATGAATAGCTGTTCTCGTAATTCCGGACCAACTAATAAGACTTTTCTTGTTCCAGTAGAAAACCTTTCTTACAAAACGATGTTTTCTTACTAATTTTATATTTCAACATATTTTTTTACAAGTCAAATTTTATTCAGAAAAAAAAAATGTTCGATCAATCAAACAATCAATAAGATATTCCTTTTATTGATTCTTTGATTTCTTTCTGCTTTTCAGATATTATTATTATTATTATTTTATAAGAAAGTTTATCTTATTATCTTAAAATGATCATCATACCTAGGTTACATAGGTTGCTTTTTATTACCCGTTTTATTAAAAATCCATCTCAATCTATTACCGTAGGTGCATACTAAGAATTCCTATTGAATAGCTAAAATATACAAACCAATGAAAAAGATCTTCTCACTAGTTGCAAAACAGTAAAGGAAGGACGCCGATATTTTGCTAATACTTGAAATTATTCCAAGAATTGAATCGTGCCATTGTAAATATTTACTAAAAACTGTTATGGAAAATATGGTTCCTGAAATGTTATTTGTTATTAATTATTGTTTAAGTATAGTTAAATTATATAATTATTGTTGATACTGTTAGCCTTAAGGCTTACGTTTTTTTTTACAATTGTTACGTCTGTCAAGACTTTATTAAATATATGGCAAGCAGAATCCAATCAGAAATGATTAGGTATCTTTGCAAATGTATTTAAGTAGGTAAAATGTCACCAATAATGTTATCACCAAATGCCATTGAGGTGTTATCTGACTTACAAAATATTTCTAGAAAAAGATTTCTAAGTTCATAGTTTTCAATTTAAACAGCAAGTAAAAATAAGAAAAGAAAAAAGAACTTTACCGACAGTGTGCGTCACGAAGTTGTATGCCTGAAAAATGCTGAATTTAATTTCATCCCAATTGAATCTATATCTAGTTGATATGTACATGATTGATAATTCACCTGAAAAAATGCAAAAATTATGGCAAGGAAACAATAAACTACCGGTTTGTTAATTAATTAGTCAACAACCAAGGGACCAACAACTCCTGAGATGAATTTGACACTAGTGACGGTTAATAATCTCATTTTTTTTTTTTTGTAGATATAACCACTCCCCTTGATTTCAAAATAACGAACAGGCGTTTCAAACTTATTTGACCTTACTGCCTTTATTGTTTTAATTTGTTTTTAGACAGTATTTTTTTGGAACCAGTTATTTTTTTGCAAAAAAATAATAATAACCACTGTAACTTATGCTTAGAAAAAATATATAAATAGAATAATACTAAAAATTAATTATTCTCCATAGCATATAGGATTCTATAACTTTTATTTCTCGTTATTGAAGTCGGTACAGTGATTAAAAATCTGTATCCATGGAAAACTCGGTACACAGCGCTCTTTGTAGTTCGAGACCTGTAGTTTAGGCGTGAGGGGTGTGAAGTGCGCACTAGCTAAAAGACTGTGTAATTATCGAAAAAATTATCAATTCAAACTTTCGTAATGATTCAGGGCGAGAACTCATGCCGGTAGTTTATGAGGGAGAATCCCAACTGGGTTCGAAACTATTTAAATTAGTGGTCGAATATGAGTACAGATGGGTAAATAGATATTTGCATAATTCTAAGCAAATTATTATAATATTTTGTATACATTTATAAAGAAAGAGTTTAAAGATTTTTTTTTGCCAAGTATTTTAACATAAAAATAACATCTTACCATGCATCGGTCCGAACAAAATACTGACGACAAGGAGCATTCCACATACACGAAGTCTCCTATTGTTCGGTCCATTCCTAAACACAACTTTCAATGTTTCTTTAACGTTTGTTATATCAAAGAAAAGGCGGAATAAGTGACATTTGCCTTTCTCCCCAAGCTGAAATAAGAAATAATTATTAAAAGAAAAAAGATAACAGATATTAAAAAAAATGTTAAATTTTAATTAAACATAATAATTTTTTTATAGTTGTGTTAGCTAATTTATAATTGTTTTATAGTTTGCTGAATTACCCTTTTTTGTTCTGGAGTTCGTTGAGGATCTTTAAGAATAAAAATATTATAAAGTATATTTATAAAATGCAGACTTTCAGAAAGTCCATAGCACCCGTAGTAACCGATGGTTTTTAATAATATACCACTCAAAAACATACCAATTGGAAAGCCTACAGTTAAACTAAAATTTATTAGTCCCATTCGAAAAGTCCGGTTTTCGTGTGTGGTAATAGCACTTATATACGCAAAAATTGTTAAAAAACAAATACACCATGATCCGGATAAGCCATCAATAATAGCGTCAGTGAAGACAAAAAATTCCAATCCCAATTGATGGAAGAAAAAAGTGTTGATGATTCCATTTAGACAAGAAAGCATTTGACCTGAAATTGCAATTATGAGAAAAATCTTTCTATACCCGGTTTTATCTGACCATGAACCAACAAAGAGAGCTATTACACAAGGTATACTTGCTGTAATATATGTTCTCCAACTCATGGCCTTTGCCACAAGATGTTGGACCTCTCGCTCGTATACATTTTGTTCTCCTAATGTTTGAGATTTAAGTGAATTGCATATTTCCGTAGTAAAATTTAAACTAACACGACACGCCTTTTCCAAATTTAAATTCTGAGATATGAGTATTGTGAATACCATGGAGAAAACAAATAAGAATATCGTCGGTTCCACAGTCACATTCTGTAACACAAAACAGCAGTTTTCTTTGAAACTTCTTTTCTGGTCTTCTTTTTGGACCTTAACAGTCTCGCGCAAGGGATCTGATTCACTATAATCTTCTGTATTGTTTCCATTTTCAACGCTTTCATTTTTACTTTCCGTAGTCATATTTACTTTAAAATTATTGTATTACAAAATTAAGTTTTTATATTAATCATTATAGAAGTGGTAAGTGAGACAATTATTACACCTTTCTGTCAATGTAAGGATTTGTAGGCCAGTGGATTGTATTTAATCTTTGATAATTTTATTATCTCCCTATCGTTATAAATTACAATTTAATGATTAAATAATATGATAAGCACTAAGCCAATAAACACGTTCATTTTCTATTTGGTATTGTCGCAATAATTTTGTTTTGGTTAATAGTTTTTAAGTAAATAGTAGATATCTTATACATTTTTGTAAATGTGATTTGATTAGTGATTTATTTAGTTTATTTTTTTATATGTTTAAACTAAAAATGCTATCATTTTGTAAAATGTTGACAAAATGCAGTTGATTTGGCATAAGTCTTTAGGTCAAGCTGTCTGATGTCAACATTTATTGTCAACTCACTTGGTGGGATTTTCGAAATCTTTCGAATAGGTCGTAGAGGGTATGATCATCATCATCATTAACTCAGCCATCTCATTAACGTCCACTGCTGGACCAAGACCTCACCTAACTTCTTTCAAAGCGTGCGATTTTGAACAGCCTGTAACCAATGGGTCCCCGCAACCTTCATTAGGTCGTCCGACCATCTACTACGGGGCTGTGTGTACACTGATTTCTCCACGGTTTCTGAACCGATTTAAGTAATTTTTTTTGATGCGGAATAGCTTTGAATTGGTTCCATAAAAATTTGATTCAAGTAGGCCCATTAGTTTTTATTTTATGACCATTTTTGACCAAGTTTTGCGCTAGCTCCTCCGAAAGGAAATCAAAACGCGCTGTGACTAATATAATGACATCTGTTGTTTTAGATATAATAATTTCTTACAGACTGTATATGGTACTTCAGCATATTGATTTATGGTGGTTATAAAATTTCGTTCATTCATTGAACGAAGTCTTTGTGAAGTCTGACGCGCTGTTGCTAGCTGGTTCTCACGTTGCTGAGCAGACTCGGTTGTTGCACGGTTTCGTATCACTTCTTATCTTTGAGCTCTCTGCTCAGTCGACTCGTTCTCTAAACGCTCGTTAATGAGACCAAGTCTATGAGTCCTCTGCTCGGACGGTCATTAATGAGGCCAAGTCTATTAGCTCTCTGCTCAAAACATTCATTTGCAAGACGCTCTTGGATCTTGGATCTTGTGATCTCATATATGCCTTCATGGCCAACTCACTTGGTGGGATTTTCGAAATCTTTCGAATAGGTCGTAGAGGGTATGATCATCATCATCATTAACTCAGCCATCTCATTAACGTCCACTGCTGGACCAAGACCTCACCTAACTTCTTTCAAAGCGTGCGATTTTGAACAGCCTGTAACCAATGGGTCCCCGCAACCTTCATTAGGTCGTCCGACCATCTACTACGGGGCCGTCCCGCGCTACGCTTTTTGGTACGTGACCGCCACTCTAAAACCTTTATCCCCCATCGGACATCTGCTTAAACATAAGCTCTACTGAAACTCCATCATCACCCGGTGTCTTCTTGTTTTTAAGCTGTTTGAGAGCCATATAAGCCATATAAGTTGACGTCTGGGATGTCTTCGATATCGTATCGGATCAGTCTAGCTTTTGGGTATTTAGCAGGACTGCCAACTGATTACGATGTTGACGAGTATAACAGCCCATAGAATCTTTCGATTTCTCTTAGAATCTCTGGTTTAGATGAAACCATTATGCCGTTCTCGATCTTCAGTTTCGACAGTCGACTTTACCCTATAGAAAGATCTCTCGCGAACACTTAAGAACCTCGAATTTGCTCGAGCGTCTGTTTTGTTTGTTGCGTGCAAGAGATTTTGAGATCTCTCCTTAAAACATTCGACAAGCCATGCATCATCCAAAGACTGTAACCTTAGATTTTGTCTCTTTTCCATGAGACTTAGAGTTCTATCAGACAGTCATTTTTAACCGAATTCTTCTAAAAGGAAGAGGTTCTCTATTTGGGCGATATTATTTTTTAATGTATGTACACTGATTTCTCCACGGTTTCTGAACCGATTTAAGTAATTTTTTTTGATGCGGAATAGCTTTGAATTGGTTCCATAAAAATTTGATTCAAGTAGGCCCATTAGTTTTTATTTTATGACCATTTTTGACCAAGTTTTGCGCTAGCTCCTCCGAAAGGAAATCAAAACGCGCTGTGACTAATATAATGACATCTGTTGTTTTAGATATAATAATTTCTTACAGACTGTATATGGTACTTCAGCATATTGATTTATGGTGGTTATAAAATTTCGTTCATTCATTGAACGAAGTCTTTGTGAAGTCTGACGCGCTGTTGCTAGCTGGTTCTCACGTTGCTGAGCAGACTCGGTTGTTGCACGGTTTCGTATCACTTCTTATCTTTGAGCTCTCTGCTCAGTCGACTCGTTCTCTAAACGCTCGTTAATGAGACCAAGTCTATGAGTCCTCTGCTCGGACGGTCATTAATGAGGCCAAGTCTATTAGCTCTCTGCTCAAAACATTCATTTGCAAGACGCTCTTGGATCTTGGATCTTGTGATCTCATATATGCCTTCATGGCCAACCAAAGTTTTTCACGATCTTTAATAGTCTTACAAGAACGTGAAATTTTGTTTTGAAGAGCATTTTTACGGAGACGACTACTTTTCTTACAAGAACGTGAAATTGTGTTTCGAACAGCATTTTTATGAAGACGACTACTTTTATCCGTTCCCGTTTCTTGAGATCTGTATTTTTTAAGGCGCGCAGCACATTTTGTAGTTCTACCCATGGCTAATTGATAATGTAGCAATAAACTAAAAAGTATTAAATAAAAATAACTACGTTAAAAAAACGACTTTAAAACTAAAAATTAAAAAATAATGAAATGTCTACTTTAAAAATTAAGATACGTAAATAAACATAATAAAAACCAATTCAATCTTTATATTATAAGCAGTTCAATCAATACAAAGAATAGTAAAAGAAAAAAAAAATGAAAATGTATTCTGCAAAATTCTTGAACTAAATGGACATGTGCATTATGAAATGCCTACTTCCAAAATTAAGATACGTAAATAAAGCTATAAAAGAGCGATTAAATCTTAATATGATTACTAGTTTGAATCATTACGAAAAAAAAAACAAAAAATTAATAATTACGAAAAAGTATTCAACCGAATTCCTATACTAAATGGCTTGGCACCGACTTAAAACCTATTAGTAAATAGGACATATAAATTATAAGTAGTATATAATAAATATTAAATCTTCATTGTTTTTTACTTTTTAGTTTTAAAGTCGTTTTTTTAACGTAGTTAATTTTGTTCTATGTGTACGGTCGGTTTTTAATATTTTGGAGCCGACCGTATAGACCGTTTCCACGAACATAACATTGGTATCTATTGGTCTATTGTTGCGTATTTCTGAAGCAATTTGAAGCTGAGCAAAAAATGAACCTCAATTTTAAAATCACATGATGGACATGTATGAAAAGCATTTTAACATCTCTGGGGATGTTGGTGTTTTAACCGCCAGATTGGTCAAGTGGTTAGCGCAGACGCCTAACGTGTAGCGGCGCAATGGGGCTGGGGTTCGATTCCCGGCAGAAACAGCCATATATGTGATGAGCATAGATGTCTGTATTTCTGGGTTTAGTCGTTGTTTATTAAATATATTCGCAGTATTTATCGTGTGTATTTCTATGTATTTGTATCGTTGTGTAACACCCTTAATACAAGTAAATAATTTGTTTACTTAGGGGTTAGATCAATGTTTGTAATTTGTCCTAATATTATTATTATTATTCGTCACCTAGGTCGGACTTATCCCTCTATCATAAAAATCTAAAGCGCGTCAAACTTGAGGAGCATACTGTTCCGTGGGAAACAAACATCCCCGGGGATCACACATTTAAGCTCCATAAATAATACGGACTGACCAACGGCCTATCATGGAATACATTTATAGTTTGCGGTAGAGGTGATCCGGTAGAGGTTAGGTAGGGAGAGGAATGTGGATAGTAGAGGCGATCGTGTTTGCGCGTCATAAAAGGGTTAAACATGCACCTGGGTGCAAGTCCCAGGCATTGATTGCACTCCTCTCCAAGCAACGCGATGCGCCCAGCACCCACACGGTGAATTTATGGATACTAAGAAGCTTCGTCTCATTTTAGTTGGTTGTTGCTATACATCGTTACTTATAGTAAATTATTAGTAAGTAATTTATATTGTCACTCTAATCTGCAATTTATATTGTCACTGTAATCTGCTTCATAACACTATAAGGTTTTATTTTATTAATAAAGCTTTTAGATCTACAACGTAAATGGCAATAAACATTTTAATTTTGTTATGTGAGATTCTATATTAACGTTAAGTCGAGTCAATATTTTGTGTGTTTAAAATGTATAATGTAATTAAATTATATATTTTATTAGCTTTTTTGTTGCCAGTGACTTTGTCTGTTCCTAATGACGAACTAATGACTAACTCAAAATTATATGTCAATTAATAAATACGAAAATCTAAAAAAGTATAGTTTTATTGTAACCATAGCCCGAACCATTTTTTTTTCGTTAAAGTTATACAATTTTCTAGATTCCTTGTGGATTCGTCTACGTTCAGACGTAGGAAGTTATGTTGACATAAAGTAAAACCATATCTAGTTTGGTTTGAATTCATCCATTAGTATGGTCGTATTGTATTTATAGCATGAATATTTTTTGTGATATCTCGTAAATAAATTATTATCATTACCACTATAAAATTATCTTACAATATTAATTAATTTAATACAAGAATAAGCATAATAAGAGACGAATTTGAAGTGCCAGCAAATTAAAATTGTTTTATGATTTAATTAAATAACATAATGTATCCTACGCAATTCACTAGTATACATACTATATAAACTTGAAAAATTATATATACTTGAAAATTTCATGAATATATATTTCATATTTCATGATAAACTTTAAAGTTTCATGAAAATTTCTTCGATTACATTCATAATATTTCCCAAGTAAATAATACTGATCCATTGAAACAACGACTCTTAGGGCCTTACTTATAAACAATTATTATGCAATGGTTATATCGAATTTAAATTATGAATAGTTATGTTCGGTTTAAACTGTGAATAACGTAAGAATAATTTCTTACAAATAAACTCGGTATAACATTGTTATAACTATTCTATCATTTTGTCAAATGCACAAAACGGCAACGTCGGAATTCATATACAAACTTCCTAAAAAAACGATTTTTTTTTCTGTGATACACTTTGATACTTTCAATGTTGACGTATTATGACGTTATAATTCAGTAGTGAATATAATAATAAATTATTAGTTTTATTTAATAAGAATCATAAAATGACTAGACAATTATTGAAGCCACAAAGAAAATAACCATTTAAATACAAATAAGGCGAGACTAAAACCGTGGACTCAAGTAGTTGAGGAGATATTATAAACTTTTTTTAAGCTTAATTTTGTAATTTAATAACATTTTTGAGAAGGACATCCAATTAAAACATTCTACTTAGATATACTTTGGTGTTTTGTATAGTACCTATTCGTATTATGATACAATATAAGAATTCCGTTTTCAGATTTAATGTAATATAAGATTTATTATAATAAGACATAAAAAACAGATAGTTAATGTCTCATATATTTATTTCAATTACAATTATTAAATAGCTATATTAGCACTGCAGAAGCTACCATTTACATTTTGGTGTTTTACAAGGAAGTTCTGAAACCGTTCTGAAACAAATCAACTTTTGTTGTAATAATAAAAATAAATTCGTATCTCTCTTGCCTTAGCAATTGTTCTATCCTTAGGTCTCTTCTACTTTTTTCATGGTTGAGTGAAATGGTTTGTTCTGGTGAATATATTTAACATCTCTGATAAAGATACCTGAACACTCAAATACTATATTCAATATTTATAGAACTGGCCACGAAAACCTTGTACTTTAGGCATTGTAAGTGCAGTCTTTTCTAATATAATATAATATTTTTGACAATATTGATTTAGCAAGTCGCCTGAATATTCCAGTAACGGACTGGTGAAATAACCTATGAATGTTTGCAGCATCACCTTGTATCTGAAATATATAAGAAACACATAAGTTCTGGTATAATTACATTTCTATTTTCAAAATTGTATAAAAAATTATGTATATCTTACTCGATTGCGGCCCCGATATCTTAACGCTGTTAATATCTAAATCAGTGAAGATAGGTCACCTTCCCGTTTATTCACTGTTATTTCACCTCCAAACAATCAACACCAAACAATATTTTTAATATTTTAGTTTTTCTCCTATACTGTTGCATTGGAATAACCGTATTATTACATCTTCAACTCCAAGGAGTTACAAGTTATCTCCAAGGAGAATACAAGTATTGAGTTAAAAGCCATTGATTTTTTTTAGTATATACTAAGCACTCTGATATTTGTAAATTCAATAGAATCTAGAATATAGCGATTTTTTGACGTTAGTAGAAAGTGTTATTTGGTTTTTTTTATTTTTTTTTTTTTTAATATAATCTAGGGCAATGCTTGACTACATTCCACCTGATGGTAAGTGGAATGTAGTCTAAGGTGGTAAGGCGCATTACCCTAGCAGCCTATTCACTCTTCTCTTGAATTTAACCACATTGTATTCTTTCGGAAATACCGACGCAGGCAAGCTATTCCAATCCTTTGCTGTACGCAGTAAAAAAGACGAAGCAAAACGCTTCGTTCGGACAGGTGGAATGTCCACAACAAAAGGATGGATTCCTGCCGTGCGTCGGAAAGTCCGATGATGGAAGGGGGCCGGGGGAATTAGATCGTGTAATTCCTGCGCACACTCACCAAAATGTATCCTATAGAATACTGAGAGGCTAGCAATTCTACGCCTGTGTTCAAGGCTTTGGAGGTCGGCTTCGACCAACTCGGGATCTCCAATAAGCCTCATTGCTCGCCTCTCAATTGAGTCCAGAACCGCAAGATGAGACTTTGCAGCACCAGCAAATATGTGGCCACAGTACTCTACACACGACCGGATCTGTGCTTTGTATAAAACAAGAAGCTGTCCCGGTGTAAAGTACTGCCGAACCTTCGCAAGAACGGCAAGCTTTGCTGCTGCTGCTCTTGCTCTGGACTCAATGAACCGACCAAAGTTGAGATTCGAGGAAATCTCTAAGCCTAACAACTGAAGCCGGTCACTGTATTCCAAGGATACATTCTGGAAAGTAGGAGCCAAGGTGAAAGGGCTCCTTTTGGCGGTGAATAGACACGTCTGCGTTTTGGTGGCGTTGAATTTGACAAGATTGGCATTGCTCCATGCCGAGACTGCCTGAAGTTTGTCATTCAAACGCTGCACCATGGCTTCTCTTTCAGACTCTACTTGATCTCGACTAGCCCGAGTACTCGGCAGGTATCTTTCTACAACTGTGCTGTCGTCTGCGTACCCATAGATACCGGGCTTCAACAGATCGTTAATGTGCAGCAGAAAAAGAGTTGCAGAAAGAACGGACCCCTGAGGCACTCCGGCATTTATTGTCAAGGATTCCGAGGAACACCCATCGACAACTACTCGGAGAGATCTCTGGCTCAGAAAGTCCGTTACCCAGCCGATCAGACCAGGAGATATACCGTACGCTGAAAGCTTGCTTATAAGGCTCGCATGCCAGACCCTGTCAAATGCCATCGAGACGTCCAGAGAGACGGCGACCGCTTCTCCGTTCTTCTCGATGGCCTCGCCTAGAATGTGTGAAGCATACACTAGGAGGTCCCCAGTAGACCTATTACGGCGAAACCCGTACTGTCGGTCACTGAGGAGATCGTTACCTTCTAGGTATGCTAGAAGGCGCGAGTTCAATACACGCTCCATAATCTTGCAGAGTATGGAGGTGATTGAAGTCGGTCTGTAGTTGACAGGATCAGCACGGCTGCCTTTTTTGGGCACGGGTTGCACGTTGGCAAGCTTCCAGGATTTCGGCACTATTCCAGTCTTGAAAGAGAGGCGATACAGACGTGTCAGTACAGGAGACAACTCAGCTGCACATGTCTTGAGCAGAATGGCTGGTATACCATCAGGACCACTGGCTTTATTCACATCTAAACGACACAATGTTCTCCATACCTCTTTGTTAGTGATGCGGATTTCAGGCATCGAAATACCGCAGTGAGGAAGATGTGCTGGAGAAGCATTGCCAGTATCTAGATGCGAATTATCAGCAAACAGAGAAGCAAATACATTCGCTTTCTCTGTTGCTGTGTGGGCCAGGAATCCATCCGGCTTTAGCAGAGCAGGCAGTGAGGGTTGGCAGAAATTCGACTCGATCGCTTTCGCAAGAGACCAGAAAGCTCGACTGCCGGTTGGTTTGACAGAGAGCTTTTCGCCATTCTTAGCGATTCGATCGAGACGAGCCTTCCGCAATGCCTTTTTGTAGGACTTGGCAGCTAGGTTAAAGGCTCTCTTCTTTGTACTTACATCCGGAGTTTTGTGGCTTCGAGCATCAGCCCAAATGAGGTATGCCGAATGTTTTCGGTCTTGAGCATGACCACATTCGGCATTAAACCATGGGCGAGCTTTGCCACCGACGGGAACTTCAGCAAAAGGAATAAAATACTCCATTGCCTGATGCACCACATCGGTTATAGCATCCGCGCAACTCGACGGATCCAAAGAAGAGAAGCAGACCTGCCGCCAAGGATAAGATGCAAAGAAGTGCCGCATCTCATCCCAATCTGCTGACTTGTATTTCCATATTCGCCTAACACCATGTGGTTCGAGAGCTGGTGGGGAATATGTAAACACAGATTTCACCAGACAGTGATCGGAGGTTCCCAAGGGGGAGGTGACCTCAACACGATACCTGTCCGGATCAGTTGTCAGCAGAAGGTCCAGGCAATTGGCTGTATGGCCTACCACATCTGGTACCCTTGTCGCTTGCCTCACCAGCTGAAAGAGGTCCAAGGACAACGCAAAGTTCCGCGCTTCTCTTCCAGCATGGTCGGTTTTCTGGTACGGGAACAGCCAGTCTTGATGACAAGCATTAAAGTCCCCCAGAAAAACAAGCTGCGCTGAAGGGTACTGATGCAAAGCCATATCAGCAGCCTCACCGAGATACTCAAATAATCTAGTTGTCTCCTGGTCACCGCTGTGCGAACGGTAGACACAGGTATACAGGATTTTTTCGTTTCCTGTGTCTACTAAAACCCATATAGAAGAAAAAGTGGGGTCTTCAAGGTGACGGAGACGCTGGATACAGAGGTCGTTCCGCGCGTACACGCAGACTCCGGCACGTGAGCGAAAATTGTGCTCTAACGTGTATCCGGGATAATGCAGGTGCGCAGCGCTCAAAGGACATTGAATCTGCGTCTCCGTCAAAAAGAAGAGGTGCGGCTGCTCTGTCTCCAGGTGGTGATGGACAGCTAGGATATTAGAGTGCAAACCCCTGATATTAGTGAGGTGCACTTTAAATGAGGAGGAGTGCAACCGCTGTAAAAACACTTTCTTCTTTTTAACTTTACTCATAAAAAAAATAAAATAAAAGTGAATAGGGATGGGAAATGGCAGTTGAACGAGGCGGTACGTATCGAACCCGACGTCGAAATTGGTGATGTCTTGCCACTGGGAGGCTAGTCTGGAGACTGCGGGGACGCCCGAACCCCCCCAGGGATCGCCATCGGGCCTCCTCGTCTGGTCGCCAACCAGCACGATGGAGCCACCCTGGGATTTTTCGCAGCTGGCGGGGCAGCCTTTCGTGGGTGGCTAACCCACTAATTGGGCCCCCAACTATCTGCGGGCGGCCAGCGGAAAGCCGTTGCTTCGGATCCCGCTACCCTCCTCGACTAGACACCCGACAAAACAAACACCAACTCGACGTCAACCGGTTCGCCAACGTACCGCAGCTGTTCAGACCCATTTCCCATTAACGGCTTCATCGAGCAACGTGTCGGAACACGACTAGGTCGCTTTGCGGCACGACTTTGCCCGATGGGTGGTAACTTTGCCGGCGACCCGATGTTATGGTCTACCACCAAGAATGGTCTACCACCAAGGTTGCTTAGTTTCGATAGTTATATCGAACTTAAACTAGGGTGAGAGTTGGTTTAACGATGTTTTAAATTTGTTAGCACTTTAAACCTACGTTATGCTAGGTTTAAGTTACATTGAGTTTATTAGTAAGCATTTTCCCTATTCCGAATTTATATTTGGTTTAAATTGTTAAACCTTCTTTATAAGTAAGGCTCTTTTAGTTTTACGGTGCTTATTCTAAAACATGCACCACCTGACTGCAAAAAATAAAATTACATTTTAATTTCCGAAGACTTTACAATTCGTGATGAACATTAATATAAATATCAATTTAATAAATCAACGAAATGGAGCTCAAAAGTATTCGTTTTTATTTATTCTTATTTATATCTACTAACATAATTTTTACCTTCTTGATGCATTTCAGAATAATAAAAGATTTCTTATAAAATGAACATTTTTGGAAAATATAAACTTGCATAACCATGGTAAGCTTATTATTTAAATATATATAAATATAGAATAAAAAATAAACCGACACGGGCAGGGATTCGAACCCGCAACCTACCGATTAACCAATTGAGCAACCGTATCGCTATAAGATAGCACAATAATTTGTAAAGCGACGAGACGGTTTCCCAGAGGTTTATATAAGTTAAAATAAATACTATTTAAGGTATTATTATAATCACCTTGATATTGAAATATAAAATATTTTACTCATAATCTTATTATAAGAGCAATATAGCAATTTTAAATAAGTAGTGGAACAAAACTGAATTGAAGTGGATTCTCACCCAAATACTTAAATGTTTATTAATAGTCCAAACACACCCCAAATTGAGAAAAGTGCACAGAAATTTCAATTGATTGTCTTTAAAATATCATATAAGGATAACGATTTGCGATTTTTTTTTATTTCTATTGACTTGATTTTGTCTTAATGGTACATTTTTAAAGGCAAGTGACATGACGTGGAGACGTTTTGGGTATTTTTATTTCAGCTTCCTTCTTTTCTTCTTTTTCAAATGCTTTCTTTCTCGCACTTTCTAACTCTTTTCGAAATTGAATATAAAAGAATCTGAAAATAACAAAATATACATTTATTGACATTTAGGTATTTACAGTAGAAAAATATCTAAAAAATATAATTGAGTTGTTATGTATGTTAATACACATCTGAAAGTAGTACAAAAGCAAGATTAGCTAGATAGGTTTGAAAGATAAAATTCTTAATCTATCATGATATTTCAAATTTTTATCATTGATATTTTTTAATTCGCTTACAATTTTTATGCTCGTTATCTTTAATCCATTATCCTTCTCTACCAACATGTTTATGTAGGATAAGCTCAACATATTAAGAAATGTATAACGTTTTATTAAAATATTTTACTTAAAACAATATGGAATTGGCGATACAAGACACATTGTAATTTTTTGGCCTGTAAAGGTGACAATGATTCCAAAGTGCGTCAATGGTTTGGTGTGACTTTAATATAAATATCAATTATATCAATTATATATTGAGCGTATTTTTGGATCATTGTTGAGAACGTCTATGGACCAAATACTTACATTAATATAAAAGACGCTGGTATAATGAAAGCAGCACTCGTAAGGAAGACCGCGCCTGGTAGTACTTGTAAAGTATTCATATAAAGCCACGAGTAGAATGGTTGAAAGACCAGCGAAGCCAGTGTCTCCGTTAATGAGAACAAGGAATTTACTTTAGCTGAAATAAATAGAAAGAATAGATTTATGAATTTAATTTGTATTTTTTAATTGACTTACTTTTTAAATAGTTATTTAATGGCAAATTAAACACAAATTCTGTTACATCTGAGAGTGTTTTGTAAAATGACGGAGATGGTCATTCTTAAAATAAGATTACCATGTCTATCTGTCATTTTTATTAAAATTAAAAGATTTTAAACCGTACATTATATACATTAAATTTAGTATAACAGTGGCCATAAATAAAAATGTTGATTTGCTGATTATGGTTTGTTTTCTAAATAAAGTAGTATGTAAATTACTCCGAAACGAAGTGGGGGTCACCTTAATCATTCATCATCGTTTTAGATATTTTTAGTGGAGTTAATACCCAAGTTTTTGATTGGAATATTTGATAGATTTTGATGATAACTTCTAAAAATAACTTACAATAATTATCTAACTGGTAAATTACTTAGTTTAGTTTGAATAATATTGATAGTAGCACACCTTCACAGTAACATTATACAGATTAATAGTATTCTTATATTATAACAAATCTTAAAATTATACTAAATATTCCGTTGATTTCCATGATTTACTTACCAGTCTCCTGTTTTTCAACTAATTTAGAAATAATTGACCGTAGTGATGTAAATGTTGTACCACTGAGCAGTTCTGCTATGGGGACTGAAATCATTCAATTACTTCTTTTTACATTATATTTACATTATTATAAAAATATGAGTGATTTTTGTGATAATTCTGAAATTAGTTTCAGTTTACGGTTTCATTGAAGTTACACCCTGAACGCATTGGATAGAAAACAATATAGCGTAAAACATGGTCAAAATTCTGAACATGTCAATGTAAATGAAAACTTGTTCAGAGGTATTAAATAAGAGATGTTAAGTATTAAGTTTCGTTTAAGTTTTATGTTATAAAATTGACAAAATTTGGATATAATGATAGAGGTAACATTTTTGTATTTTTTACAGAACAGTTAAGAATCTTCTTGTTAATATTGATATCATTTGTTTATTTTTATCACTATATGTTTGTTAGTTATTAAAAAAATATAACTTGTTTGAAAATATCTTTAAACATGTATAGCCATATTAAGCTTATTTAAATTTATATAAATATAGAATGTAAAAAACCGATACGGGCAGGGATTCGAACCCGCGACTACTGGGAAACCTTGGTGTAAAAAGGTTGAGTAACCTTTTTAATGGAAATAATCCACCAATACAGAATATATATATATATATATATATATATATATATATATATATATATATATATATATATATATATATATATATATATATAAATATACATGGATGGTATGGATTTACTTACTTAGATACATTTCAAGATCTGTCTTAACGAATGCAATCCATATGGAGCCGCCAAACTTGCTGGCCATAGATATTAGGCAGAGCAGTGAGTCGTCGATTTGTAGTTTCTTGCTGAGTATTGTTATACAGAACATTGCTCCTATTGAAATTCATATTATATAACATATCAGTTCATTATATTATAATAAATATACTATCATTTGAAAAATTGCCAACTTAAAAGAAGAAACTTATTTACCACAACTTCTAATTAAACAAAGTGTTGGTAAACCGTTTAAAAATAAATAAAATGAACATGAGGCGCTCTCGCCAATGTCGCATCAAGTTTGAATAACATTATTCAAGTTACTTCGACCGGAAAATCGTAGTTATTTCCACTTTAATAGAAAAATTAAATCAGTCTTCCGCTGCTCAGTATATGAGGGTGAACGTACAATAAGGAAAATGTAATTTATTTCTTTGATTTCGTGCTCAAACTAAGCTCTAGGATTGATCACGTGCTTACATACTAAGATCTGCTATTGGTCACATACTTACTAGGTCATTTTGGTAACTACTTGACACATGGGAGCTCTACTCTACTCTTTTTGTATGTTTATATATCTCTTTCCATCATAAATATCTCAAACACAATGTTATTTAATATTTGCTTTGTTATTGTCTAGAGGGTAAAAGAGACTAGGAGATCCATAGGGCCTACCTAGTTTGGACTCCTGTCCCTACACAAATTATTTATTTTAAGTAGTGTGATTTATTGTATTCTGTTTGGGGAAACAAAAAAAAATAATATATTTAGTATTCTAAGATATTATTAATTGTAGACTTCAAACCTTTCTTTTGTAGGAGTTTCTTATAAAATAAGTTAAAACTGCTGTAATGTTAGATCTGGGTACTGATTACTTAAGAGAATTTCATTTATTAAGATACACATTAGCAAAACCAAACAAATCTTAAATTGTCTTCTAGGAAAAACTTTCACAAAACTTGATGCTTAGAAATCCTTACAACTTTCCCACAGCGTTAAGTTTTTGACAGCTGCGAATTCCCTTGATAGTAATTCATTGCATGTCTTCCGTTTTTTTGGATAGTGTAGAAAGTTGTTAAATATAGTAAAGGTGTAAAAAACGTAATTTCTCCGTTTTATAGTTTAATTGGGTAATTGTAAAGAATTTTTTCTAATAATTCAAAATATAATATACAATATAATTTTGAATTTGCAATGGAATAACCGTCTTATATGCACAGTGCAGTTATTTTCATTTATTATTTATTTATTTGACAATACTTATTTATTTTTATTAATGAAACAAATTGCTATACATAAAATTCGTTTTCATTTTAAAATTTATATCTGTTTCATTGTTCGCTCATTTCTCCAAAACAATACATAATGTTGTTAGCTAGTTCGTTCGTGCAATCGTCTAACATCTTAAAGGCATATAAACTAAACTCGGCGTCACAAAAATCGCACCTCTATGTTTTTTTCAGTAAATCGCTCCTAGAATCTAGCACATAAGTACTACGTATGAAAAAAATATATCATTCTAAAGTGCACTTCAATACCTTTATATTAATTACCTGTATCATTAAAAAAACAATTACCATTTCTAACCAGGGACCAATCAAAAAAATGTTTAAAAAGATGCTCACTTAAGAAGCACTACTTGTGCTACCTTATAAGGGTATAAAAGCTCATGTAAAGGTAAAAAATGGGTCAGTCACTACTCAGACTTCAGAGTGAACACACCGGAACAACATACGCAAGAGAACAGTACCTGTAGATGGATACAACCCCTGATAAAGCCGCTCAAATCATTGCGCATTTGCAATCAGGACTGCGACAGGTTGACGTTGCTCGACAGTTGAACCTTAGCCGATTCTCAGTTCGACGAATATACCAACGGTTCCTTGAGACTGGTGGCTATACTCCAAGACGTGGATCCGGAAGAAAACGCTGCACGTCAGAAAGAGACGACCGCTTCGTTGTTTCCACATCCTTGCGGCACCGCTTCAGCAATGCTGTTGAGTTGCAACAAGAGCTCCGATCAGCTTGCAGAACGTCTGTGAGTGTTTCTACGATTAGAAGAAGACTAAAAGAAAAGGAATTGAGAGCTCACAGACCTGCTAGGGGCCCAAAATTGACCGTGCAGCATCGAAGAGAGCGGTTACGATTTGCCCAGGAGCATGTCAACTGGACGAGTGAACAGTGGAAAGCCGTTCTCTTCACCGATGAGACACGAGTATGTCTTTTCTGCAACGACAGACGCAGAAGAGTATACCGAAGACGAGGAGAGCGATTTGCCCAGGCTTGCATAGAGGAATCCGTCGAATACCGAGGTGGTTCCTGTATGTTCTGGGGTGGCATATCCGTCGAAGGGAAAACGGAACTTGTGTGCGTCTCTCGGACTGGTGGTGGTCGCGGGCAAGGGTCGCTGAATGCTCGGCGGTACATAACGGAGATCTTACAAGACTCATATGCTGGTTTTGTTGGCGATGGGTTCATGTTAATGCATGATAACGCCCGTTGCCACACTGCGTTTGCTGTGCGGGACTATTTGGAAGAGGTTGAGATCCCTGTTATGCAGTGGCCAGCACGAAGTCCAGACCTGAACCCGATCGAGCATCTCTGGGACGATGTAAAGAGGCACGTACGAGCACGAGATCCTGCTCCCACCACTCTACAAGAGCTCCAGGATGCCGTGAAAGACGAATGGGACAATATACCCCAAGCAAGAGTGGTGACCCTCGTGAGCTCCATGAAGGATCGGCTGGAAGCTACCATCACAGCAAGGGGTGGAAACACTAGATTTAAAGGCCTTATTTGTAATTTTTTATGATGTTATTAATTTTATTTTTTGTCACTTTGTCATATTTTAAGTTTTTTGTTATTAAAGAATTAAAATGCATACACATGTTTTTTATTTTCTAATAGGCAATTGAATTACCTTTCCAATGACATCCTACAATCATATCCTTACAATTCACAAAGTTTGAGTAAAATTATTTTGAAGTTGCTTTTTTAAAAGGTGCGATTTTTGTGACGCCGAGTATAGATCTTCGATGTAACCAATGCACAAATTTTACTATTGTATAGAATTACTTACCTAACGAATGCAATACTATTGAGTAACTTGTGTATACGCTAAACTTCACCATATCCCAACTGAGTTGATTTCTTACAAACAGATAGTAAACAATGTGCTCCGCTGAAAAATATAAATTAAGTCAATATTAATTTTATACTTTTTCGTTTTATAATATACTAATCATGTTACTAAATCTAACATAATTAGTACATTAATGAATAACGTGAGCAAATAACAGTTCTTACTTTGCATAGATATGGTAAAAGATTTTTGCACACACAAACTTTTGAAATAACATACTGCAGGTTTCTTACTTTTTGTTTGGTTTTACTGCAGGTTATATTCAAAAATAAAAAGAAAATACTAACACAATAACAAATTTATAGTTTTAGGTTAATGATGTCGAAGGTTATGAAGATAAATTATTTATAACCATTATCGACGTTCGTGATCTGTTTATCCCAACTAAAAAACTAGCAATACATATGGAACAAGCATTGTATATACAGAACACGTTTTACTCACACATAGCCGGCCCGTATAGAATGAACACAGCCAGGAGCGTGAGGATCACTTTGGCCCGACGATTCGACGGACGCTCCCGAAATGCTACGCCAATTGTGTTCAAAACGTGATTGACATCGAAAAACGATACGTCCTTGCCGTCACTTCGGTTGATCTGCAATATATGCAAATATTAAAGAATGTAAATTTTTGCAGTTATATGCAAAATTGCGATCTGTTAATTATTATATGTTTATAAAATATTTCACTGCCTGTTTATACTTGGTAAATTAAAAAAGTTCGAAAATCCTAACCAATGTAACAAAAAAGCCTAAAAAAGGCACATTGCCTTCTATTTAATAAGCCATCGAGATAAAGACGATTATATATAAGACGATTATATAAGTTCACCGAAACGCATAAATACCCTATTTATGGGTTTCGGTTAATTGGTTGAGCAATCACTGGGTTACTACCCTGATTCCAGTGATGTGGTTCGAGATATACCTGTATTTTTTTATTCAAAATAAGCTTAACATGGTTAAACATGTTCATTTACAATTTCACACATTAATTTCTATTGTGACATCTTTTAAATTTTATTGCTGAAAAGTTAAAAACATTGCACAGGATTTTTGAAGTAAGCCTAATAGATGTCGTGTGATAAAGACGATTTTAATATAAGTATAATAAATGAATTTTATATATAAAAATTATCAATTAATTGAATAAATTACATTGCTAAACTAAAATTTGAAATACATATTTTTTGTTTTATCTTTAACTTTCAATGATGTTCTTTAATTTTTTTTAATATCTTTTGTATGATACATAAGGTTAATCTGGAGATCTATCTTGGAGCAAAATTGGTTTTCACTGTGTTTAATAATATTATTTTTAGACTCTTAAAACGTTTAGCTAGTTAAGTAACTTTTTGATAAAAGTATTGATTGTCATTAATAATGTTATTGTGGTTTACTTGACGATGTTGCAAATCACACAGTATCGTTAAATAAAACCTCAATGTTGTATGAAACCATTGCTACATGATTTAAATGGTTCTCTATTGTCGCCACAACTATTAAAATTTTGAAATAAAAAATGGGAAATGTTCCTTCCTACGTTTCCTAAATTGACGTCACAGCAGAATTTGCATAGTTATTGGTTTTAATAGTTTCTCGTATTGACCTATTTTGTTACGCATTTGTATTAGGCAGCTTCAATAAAACTGAATTATGATCGATAAATTACAATTATTTATTGTTATGGGATAAGTTGGGATCAGAAGTTTCATTGAATACAAATACAGCGCGTCGCTTTACTTTAAACATGTAATATGGTTTTATATTCTTGTTTAAAGATTTTGATGTTATAATATTAATATTTTACAAATTAATATATACTTAAACCGGGATTTATATATTTTTTGTATTTAAAGAAAAAGGAATGGAGAGAATATTATGTTTTATTTGTTAAGTGGAGCGACATTATGGTATAGTATATTGTAGAGAAGTCGTTGACATTATTGTTATCTGAAGCATGCGTACATAACGATAGTTACTAATATTACAAGGAGTTTCTTCCAGGCTTTTTAGGTTTCAAGACAAACAGAATAGATAATTATTGAAAAGTAATTTAAAAGACGTTGACGTAACTAAGAACATCTTTTAGGTAGTGTTTTGTAAAATGTTTTCTTTTGGTAAAGTATTAAATAAAAAATAAATGTTATTTAAAGAATTAATAAACATATTTTGTTCTCCCTTAAATTATCTATGATTTTGTTAGAAAAATAGCCCTCATATATTCTTGATACCTTAAAGATAGAAATTTTATCACGTACTATCATCTATTTTTAAAACTTATTTCAAACATCAAGTGTAGTATTTGTAAACCGCTCAAGAGTCTTGATATTTGATATTTTAACAATATCTTCCTCTCAAAGAACGGAATTGTAATCGTTCACATTATGTCAGCAGATGCTCATCGTTATGACCTTGGGGAAGGTAAAGTTTATTAATAACATCTATTGTATTCATTTATACACTGGTTAAGTTTTGGAAATCATAAATAAATTACAAGATACGTTCCTTATTTCAAAAGTATCATCAACTGTTTGTTTGAAAATTTTAGAATTGAGACAAAATAATTGCCCAATGAATAAAAACAGTTAAAAAATTTCAGAGATTTCTTCTAATAATTTTGAAATCTAGAATTAAATAAAAATATTAAAACTTTACAAAATTTTAAAATTTCTAAGTAAAAAAAATGATAAAAACTTTAATATATTATTTACTTCCTCTAGATTCAAACCAAAAAACTAATATTTTTTTAAATAAGTTTTAACTATTAAAAATAAAATATGAAAAAAAACTAAGAAACGTAAAATGTTAGTAAGGAATGTAAAATGAAATAAGTCTTAAATAAATATAAAATCAAAACTGTATTTATAAATATAGTTTTATTTTACTTCGTTTTTTGCCACCTCTGTTATTCAACAGAGGTCGTAGATGTGAGAATTGACTTTATTAATTAATTATCTATCAATCTATATTTATTTAAAATAATAGTGAGCATAGCTAACATATTCATAGATTTTTTGTAATATAAAACAAGCCTATTATATTGCTTTTGCGGTTTTGCATTTAACCTTCTCAAATTAAATGAGGCGTATTGGTTTGTTGTCTTAGTATTTATTTAAGTTATTATTAATATATTATAAAAATATCGAGCCATTGATGGTACATAGTCTGTGAAGAAAAATTTTAATGAAGTGTAAATTGATAACGCTTGTAGATAATTGTTTTAGATTAAATTGATACGGTTCTAAAACCTTGTATTTCTTAATATCTGATTGTCTTTAATTAAAAAAAAAATATACTTAAGTAATCCATTAAGCGATGCTGCGGCTATTAGTTATTTATTCAATAAAAGTTGATGGCCTTGACTTTTACATTTATTTCTATTCCTATTTTACTATTTAAGACAATGCTGGTTAAAACTACGTATTTTTTTCTTTTTTTAGGGGGCAAACGATCAAACGGGCCACCTGATGATAAGCGACTTTAGACCCAGGAATGCCTACAACTTAGGAGTTACAAGAGCGTTGCCGGCAATTTCAAAAGTAATACGCTCTTTTCTTAAAGGTTTGAATGTCGTATCGGTCCGGAAATACCTTTGGCGACAATTCGTTTCATAGATTGGCTGTGCAAGGTAAGAAGCGCAAAATGGTGGAACGCCAGCCATCCAGGTGATGAGGTATAAGTGCTAGAGCATGTCAAGGAAAGCTACATATCTACCCAGTGCCAATTGATCAAGCGAATCGGAAAGGTCTTGATAGTCGATAATTTCAGTTGTTCTCCATTGTAAGCAGTCAAGAGGAAAAAGCTGGTTGACCTGCATAAAGATGAGAACAGTATTCCACCTGTGGCCCAACCTGTGCCTTATAAAGCTGCAAGGGATGGGCCGGAGTGAAATAATTTCGATTTTCTCAGTTCAACAAGCTTCTTTGATGCCATTTTGACTAATTCCGATACTAACTGCTTCAATTGGGCGAGTACTAGTACTAAAACTTTTCCCAAGGTTTTGACTCTCACGAACATTTTTCCGTAAAGTATTAAATCGGCCGGTATAAAAAACATCTCCTGTACTATCATCTGCACATCAATGAATTCTGTAACTTTGCCGCAAAATATTAATATACAGTAGGAACAGTGTTTTCAAAGTAAGCCCATAGGAAGGTAGCTTCGAGAGAAGCTCTTTATGCCCGACCCGATCGAAGTCCTTCGCTATGTCCAACCTAACCGCCAGAGTTCTTCGTCCTCAATCGCCTGTGCCCAACGATAACTCAGATATACGAGAAGTTTACCAGCTGTGCAACCCCCATCTATCAAACTATATTGTCGGTCATTCAGCTGCTAGTGATTTTGCGAGTACCGAAGTAGTAGTCAGACGGTTCCAAGCAGTTCCCATTTCTGGGCATCGAGTGCACTAAAAATGTTTTCCAACAGTTCGGAACGACGCCGTAAAAGTAGCCGAAAAAGACGCGTTAAAACCGGTGCCACAATCAAAGTGATTCCATCGGGCCAACACATTTTGTGAGTGTCCAGGATAAGAAGAGCTTTACGCACTGAGCGTTTATAAAACCGGACTTCCGGCATGGAAATCTTGCATTGTGGTATGATCGGCGGAGCGTTTCACTGGTCATCTATAGTCGAGTTTGCCTAGGAGATCGGCTTTCTCTTTAGCGTCAATTAATGGGCTTCCTTGCGTAAAGGGAAAGGAATAGTTTACAGCCATAACCTTCTACAGCTTTGGCAAGAGACAAAATAACATGAGTTCCAGAAGGAAGGCTTGTCAGTCTCTTGCCAGTTCTGGTGAAGTACTGTGACTTTGCCTTGAAAATGTCTCTTTTGATGGACCTAAAGGCAAAGTTGTACTTTTCTTTTAATGTACATCTGTACAGCCCATGCGATCGCTGGTTTTGGCCATGCTTGGTTAGCAATCAAAATTTCGGCTAGATACCGCCTTACACTCACCGAAAAAGCAAATCCTGGTTTTATAGTGAGGCCGTTGTATCACATCGGTCGAGCCCGCCCATTCATTCCGAAGCATGGCTTTTTCAAAATATATGTTTTTATATAATTAAAATATTCTTTAGATGAACTGAATATTATTTTATAAATAAAATATAACTCGCCAGTGTTCCAAACGCACAAACTTTTTTTAGCATTACTTTCTGAGAGCACTAGCACTACTTGAAAAAATAAATTTCAAAACCATTATTAATCTAAAGTTGATCAACAACTATCCTAACTAACTATAAAAAGTTTGCACGGCATAAAAATCGAGGTAACTGATTACGTCAAAGCATTTTATAAAAACGATGAAGTGACTTGCAGATTATTATGATAATTCGTGTTAATAAAATGTGTCACGCTTGCATGCATTTATGATGTGTATTAAATGTTACAACAACGTTTAAAACTACTAATACTTATATAGGTGATTAATGAAAAGACATTTTGAATTTTAAAATCTCTTATTTTACGTTTACCTAGCATGAGTCAAAAATATGTGATAATAATTGAATAGCAATTTCGGATAAGATACAGTATCTTATCTTTTGGGTATTTAGTTCTACATATAGGAGCTTGGATCGTTAACTGTATCAACAAAATTATAGTCTTAACAAAATTTAATTCTGTACCTTAACACAAAATATTCAACACGATGTTAAATTTAAATAATTGCTTATAACATTGGATATTAAGTTTGAAACATAGTTTTATTGTCAATTAATATGATTTATCATGTTACGGTCTGCAGGCTACGAAAGAATATATAAAAAAAATTCTTTATGAAACTCACGTTATGAAAATCGTTCTTTTGAATTGGAAGCATGCAGCTTCAGCTACAATTCATTAAATATTATATACAAATTACTAGTAAAAAATATGTAACAGCTATAGACATGAATTAAATTTTTATTTTATAATACGAAAAATTGAAGAAGCATGCATATGCAAGTATTGAAAAATAAATGTTAATGCTTTAAACTTGGCGTCCTTAAACTCATACAGATAGGGATTCGAACTCGTGACCTCTGGAATATCCTCCCGTCGCTCTATAGATTGAGTTACCGTTTATGCGCTACCTGCTGCGATGAATTTAGTGAATGAATCCTATATATGATCGTATTTTTTTGGGATTGTGGTGACATCTAGGCTCCTTTTAAATCGTAAGGAACGTTTGCTGCAGTATGGACTAATATTGCAATACTCAATATAAATCCATACTGTATAATGTTTTTATATATATTTTAGTAAAGAAAATGTGACAAAATTTTAAAATGGACATAATTATCATAATAAATTATTATACTTTATACTTCAACCAGACGCTCTAGCTCAGCTCTTTTTATAGATATAAATTAAATTGTAAATACTTGATATGAGCTAATTTTATAAGCTATAAGTTAAAAGTAAATACAATTAGAATTATTAATATTCAATGCAAGAGCAGTTGTTTATGCACTATTGTTTATAAGCTTCAAACACATATAATATAATACAGTCTGATAATTAACTTAAGCCACCTAATAAACACAAACACTACGCAGTATCTTCTTAATAAAATATTACTTGATTATCCCATACAAAATCATAATATACTTACAACGGGAAGTCCTTTGTCTCTAAGCCAGTCATCTGGTTCTTTTAAACAAAAGCATCCATATAATAGAACAACTAGAAATAGTCCCGTTGTCGTAGAGAATATGGCGTAGTATCCCACTTTCTTTATCAATATTCCACTCACGCCAATACCAATAGGAACACCTGCTGTCATACAAAAATTTACAAGACCGACTCTGAACGTCCTGGATTGTTCTGATGTTATATCACTGATGTAACTAAAAACTCCAAGAAACATGACCACCCAGCCTCCCGTCAAAGCTGGGAATATAGTCTCTAAAAACACGGTTACTCGAACTGGAATTTCATAGAAGAAGTAGACATTTATTACGTTATTTATGGATGTTAAGAGTTCTCCAAAAATTGGGAGCATAAGGATAAGTTTTCGCTTGCCAGTTCTATCACTCCAGGCTCCCAAAAACATTATTATTATGCATGGTATTGCTGTATGTATAATACTCTTCCAAATATCAATTGATGATATCAGTTTTTGTACGGTGTTTTCATACTCTGTATAGTTGTTACTTGTTTTGCTTATCAAGGCTTTGCAGACTTCATCTGGAAACTCGTAATGGACTCTACAAGCTTTATCCAAATTAAAGTTACCCATCGCGAATCGGGATATAACACTAGGTATAATAAGACCAGCTAAAATTGGTTCCACTGTTATATTATCCCTTATGTGCCATAATTTTTCAGTAAAATTTTTGTCCTTATATTTCTTCAGATCTTTTGTTTTATTTAAAGGTTTCTCTTCTACTTCTACAGTGGAGCTTTGAGTCTCTGCCATTGTGGCTGAGTCAGTAATAACTATTATGTTTTCTATATTAAATATAATTCCATGTTATTACTGTAGTATCGTGCACAGCGCTTTGACTTCAAATGTTTAAATACAACGATCATTAGTGTTACACATATTATACATTATTTATTATTTACTTGTCCGATATATTTGTTTGATATCAATTAACCGTAGATAATGATAAAACGCTTCGGTAGATAACTTGCTTTTGTTTCGTGTAGATAGACTAATAAATATTAAATATTCCCTGTTATCAAAAGAAACGTTTCAGGCATTTTATATTGGATGTAGTCAAAATTTTGAACTCTATGATAAGTTTTTGAATCTGAAAAACACAAAATTTATATATTTTATTTTTCTATTTTATAACAATAACAATCTAGACAAAAGTATTTTAAGTTTATGTACGAATGAAATAGAATATAAAAAGTACTTTCATTCCAAATAAAATGAGTACAAATATATGTATAAAATGTATATAATGTATAGCTCATACTAATTTAATGGATTGGTAATCCAGATTAGATAGACATTTACATATTATAAAACACGATAAAAATTAAAACTAACAAAAAGAAATATACAATGCAAATTTGTATCTCGTTATATTTTTCGTATACGGAAGACATATTAACATCTCTATCTCTTTCTGACCATTTATTAGTGTTTCGGTAGAGTTCCTTTGAAAATTTGTTTACTGCTTTAGAACTGTGAATTAAGTAAATTGTAGGATTATCACTACTGTGACCTAGAGCGAAGATTGTACGTAATTTGCAAATCGTTTAAGATTTATTTATTATTAAAAATTTTAACATAGTTTAACATAATTAACTAAATGGATATCAGAATGAATAAGATACAAGAATGAAAATTTTATTAAGAAGCTGGTGATGGCCAATAAATCCGAAATCCGAAAGTGGTATAGAAAAAATAATTTATTTGTTTTACCCACACTACCCATTTGTATAACTTATAAGTAAAACTTATTGAGAAATAATTTAGGACCATTAGTATATTTGCTTAAGTTGGAAAGACAAGTTATTTCTAAAAGAGAAATATTGTATATTATTATATATATTTATAAAGATAGATATTATCAGGAAGTGCTTATTTAAAAAGACAGATATATTTATATATCTTTTATTTTAAAATTATTACATTTCAAATGATTTCATTGTACATTTATGGAATCAAATCAATCAACGTATGATCTTTATAAATAAACATAAGATTTTATTATAAAATAATAATACAATATTTTTAATTGCGTTTGTAAGAAATCATTTAGAACGTTTTAAAAACATGTTTTTTTTTAATTAACCCCTTTTTGTTAAACAAACCTTTATTAGTTTATTTTTTATGATATTAAGCATTGTAAACCTAATCGCCTAATTTAATTTGGTAATTAATGTGATTAATTATGTACTAATAAAAATTCTATGTGTTCTCTTAAATTTACAAGATATTTTTATACTAGAGAAGACATAGATCAAAATATTTCCTACACATACATACAACTTGCCCAAACATACCTACCTTATAGGACGAAGACGGAGTTTGTTGTTACACAAAAGATTCTCTTACAAAATTATTTTATTGTAAAAATAAAATTAAGTTTATTTTATTTTTTCTGAATGCATACAAAATAAAGGTTTTTAATCTTTTCAACTTTTAAATCAGACCATGGCATCATATGATAAATATCTCTATATGCACATAACACTTTACTAATTTAATATAAGCACATTTTTCTTCCAGTTATCCGTCGTGACTGACGCGAAATAAGACGGACTATTCAGATTCAATGACATATTATTAAAGTACAGAAAAATAGTTCTTATTATTAAAGCAGGAAGTTCTATACAGTTCTCACATCTTCGGTAGCCGTAGGTACATTGAGCAAAGCTAGTGCATTATTCTTTTAAAACTTAGATTCTTATGTGGAAACGAATAAGATCTATATTTGACAAACAAAATGGTTTACATCTTTAGATTCTCATGTCCAATTACTTACTTAACCAATTTCCGTAATTTATCCCGACCTTAAAGGTTTTAAATTTCTACATATTACTACGATGTTCTATGATGTTACGTTTGCAAAAACAGTACGCAAAAACGTTTGCAAAAACAGTATATTTTATTCTATGAAATAGAATCTATCTATGTCTATTAAATTAAAAAAAAATTACAATTTCCGAATTAGAGAATAAATAATCCCTTGACCGCCGACGATTCTACAAACATATGTAAACGGATATGGAATACACCCAGGATTGAAAAACAATCTGTGGATAACACAATATTTTTCCGTTGTAGGGAACAAACCGGCGACAGTCAGGGTCGCTTATAACAATAGGTGGTCAAATATATAAAAATATAAAAAAAGTTGAAATAAAGACATGCGATAACAATAAACTATTATCTTTTTATATATAAAAGTATTACTATTGTATAAAATTACTATATAAGAATATAATTTAATGTGATTGCGATCACAAGGAAACCTTATAATATTGTTATTAATACTTTAAACATGAGCCCGAATCCGGTTTAACAAGTATATAATTTACCAAGAAGTGACTTAACAAAAAATATTTCGTACGTTTATTTTATAACTTATCACCAATACGAAAATCATAATTTTTATTTAAATATTTTAAGTGAAATATCTACATACCTTGCGAATTTTTTTATACTCATCAGTATAGCTAAACTTTTTATCTAAGCGTATTTTATGAAATAGCCCAAAAAATATATATTTTTTTAAATACCATTTAAATCATCCACTTGCTGAATGACTTTTCCAAATACATAAACATAATAGAAATAAGAAAACAAGCAGCTGTTGAATAAATAGGGTAATTATTATTTAATATTTGTATTTTCACGTGTAAAAAGAGTTTAACACATACATTATTTCTTTATAATAATAAGTCCAAGAACTATAAAAATGTATAATTATATTTTGAAATGATACTTTAATAGAAAATAATATATTTTTATTAATTAACAGCTTAAAAAACAGTTTTTATAGTTTCAATAAGATAATTTGGTTCGTTTTTTAATGAATCACATATATAATATTAAATTCCCGCAAGGACATTCTAATAAATTAAACGCATTATGAACATTTTTTGCCATTCTAACAAAGGTTTATAAAGTGTAGTAGATACTTTTTGTTTCAGTATTTTATGAAGACGGTTGCATAAATTTACATTTAATCCTTTTCATATTTTTATCTTACCACGAAATAATAAATAAATATTCAAACAATAGTAAATCTTTTTAAATCGTAAAGAATATCATTATGTTACTTTATATTTGGTCATGATTATTAATAAATTTAAATAAAATAGCTTTACTTTTAATTAACAAAAATAAATGCTTTTTACTATTAAATAACAAAAAATATATCTATTTAACAAACATTAGCCGACGAAATATTAAGGTGTTAAACAACTTATAAATTAACAAAAAAAACTCTTCTTTAGCAATTTCATGGAAGTTTTTTTAAATACAGAACCATCTAAGAGAAATACTATCGCAACTTTTTTAATTTTTCTTTATTAGTAACATCTTTTTATCGACTGTTAACTTTGACGAAATGTTCGTGTTCTACTTTCGTCCCTAAAAATAGGTATCTCTCTATTTATCAAATGCCGTGCCTACATTAATAGCTTTCCGAAGTTATTCAAACGGTTATTCAGAGGAAACTTTCTTTTTTCATATTTAATTACTATCAGTAATTATCAGTTTGAAAATCGTACGATATCTTATACCCCATTTACAGCTACTTATTGTGATACAGTTAATTTTGTAATTGTTTTCTTTCTGCGTTGAGGATGGGACGACAACACTTTATCAGATTTTTTTCAAATTAGCCTCTGTTGTATTTTAAGGTAGTATTGTTTCTTTCAAACTTATGCCAGTCGTGATGACCTCTTTTCTGTTTGAATACATTTATTTTGCGTAGAAATATCTTTGTAATTTTTGTTAAATACCTTTTTATTGAAAAACAAATCATGGAGGCGTTTCAGAGTAAAAAGATATGAAAAGTCTTCCCAAAAGAAAATCAGTATGGTTCAACTGTACCTATATACAGGATTATTATTAATAATTATTTGGCTACCTCTTGCAGGCAGCCTCTCTAAATCAATCCCAATAACATTTATTCTACGACTTTTTACAAATCTTGATAAACAATACACAAAATTCGAAACAAAAATTTTTTGCTGCCTCTTTGACTTATAACTCTGTATTTTGTAAGAATAACTTAAAAGTTTAACAAATAAATTTTGTTCGGGAAAACTTGAATTTTAAAAACTATTAATTTTAAAAATTTTATATATATATATACAAGGTTATTTGTAATTAGTTGACCACCTCTTGCAGTCAGCCTCTCTCCATCAATCCCAACAACATTTGTTCGAAGACTTATTAAAAATCTTGATAAAAAACACCATAAACACAAAAAAAAAAATGTTTACTCCCTCTTTTACTTATAATTCTGTATTTTGTAATAAATGCTTAAAAGGTCAACGCCCGGGTGCCATACCTACGCTCAGAGTGAATGTCAGTTCAAAGGCAACAAATAAATTTTGTATGAGAAAACTTAAATTAATTAAAAAGAAATTAACTAAAAACTATTAATTTTAAAAAGTCGTAGAACAAATTTTGTTAGGATTGATGTAGAAAGGCTGCCTACAAGAGGTGGTCAACTAGTTAAAAATAACCCTGTATATATAAGGAACATCATTTATATAAACATGTATTTTAAATGTTACTTATGTATTTTGCTAATATTTTATTTATTTTTATTTCAGTAGGTACGTGTATATAAAAATATATTGGCGCTAAAATGAGAAAACATAATGAACAATCGTATAAAAATGACAGATTCCAAATTCAAAAGTAATATTATTTTATTTTTAATTGTAACAGTATTTATGGCCAGACTAAGTAGTATCTATAATATCTTCATTTCCCGATGGTGCACTCATCGTCTGTCACAGTTGCCGAACTCCCACCTTACCTATCACAGATTTACAGCTAGCTATCCTTTACCATAATTTCAATTTCGTCATGTTTTAGAAGATGTACATCGTGGATATTTAGCATTTCAAAAACTATGTATCTGTTTACCCTTATTAAAATTAAAAGTTCAAAATAAAATAGAATTATGTCTACATACTATATGACACTTAATATATATTTATTTAGGAACAAGTTCTACGTGTGAAGAGTCAACAGTTTATCAAACTTTGAGTTGTGTCGCTTCTTGCTTCCGTCTAAGTTTTGTTTCCACACGGTGTTGTGTGAAGAACCACCTGGGAAAACGTTAATGTTTTTATAAACATATCATGTGGTTCTTACGTGCTATTGTTATAAGTTATTGATAAAAGGAATGTGATTGTTATACAAATTAAATGTTTTTCCGTTTGCTTGTTTGTAAATAATTAGCTTTCAATAACCGTCTCTTAGGAGTAATAACATATTTGAAATAGCAATTTGTGTTTGTGGCAGTTCATAAATTGTAAAGAATTTGTATTATAAGTGAAAAATAAACTATATGATAAAAATTTACATATATGTATATATATGTGTGTGTGTGTGTGTGTATATGTATGTCAGATGAATGCCAGATGAATTATTGTGCAATAAATTAAATGGGTAAGACTTACAGTAAAATAATAATTGCTGGAATAGTCAGGCTGGCGCTAAATATGTAAACAGATCCAACAAAAACACTTATAGTGTGAGAATACAGCGTCGTATAAACAGGGTCGAAAACTAGTGCTGCTAATGTCTCCACAAGGCTGAATAACGAGTTCATTTTACCTGGGGATTAAAAATATAATATATAATCACTTATACCAGAAATTATACATTTTAAAAAGTATTTTCATCGGTCCGGAAAAGTTCTTAAAACGTTTTTCATAAACATTGCTGATATAATTAAAATAAATTAAGAACGTGTTGGTTTTGACAAAGATTATAGCTTTAAAAGCATTAGTGAACCAAAAATAACAATCGTTCTAAAATTTAGTAAATAAATCAAATTTCAAAATTAGTAGACATTGTAAAGTCGAAGTACGTAAGCCCAATATTACATAAGATATATAATTATTTAATTCTATTAATAAAATTAAAACTTTTGAATTTACATATACATTTTTAACAATAGTATTATGGAATTTATGTTACTCACAGTAATGTTATATTGGGCTTGTCTACCCCACTGGCCCCACTGCACATCAACATGTAAACTTATTTATTGCAAACAAAATTATAATATCAAAATTAAATAAATAATCTTGACACTATCCATATTTATATATATTTTATAATTATATTTTTGTTTGCAGATTTATTTCAATATTTAAAAATAAATAAAATTTTAAAAAAATTATTGAAAACAGTTCAGTCAGAAGCAAAGGTAAATCGGAGGGACAGTTCCCAGTGGTCGCACGTTCGAATTCGTCCTGTATCGATAAACGTTTTAATTTTTATTTAAGAAAAACATCACATTTAGTTATTTTGTATTAAATATAAGATACTATAATACAAGGTTTCTCAAAAGTAAATTCACATGTGTTTCGTTTATTGCGTGAACGTAACTCTGAATGGCGCGGTAGTGTGTCAATCGATAAATTAGAAATTTTCAATTAAGTCGTTAGGAAGTGTTTTTTGGGAATAGATAGTGCGCTGTGTACCTTTTACAAAAGACTTAACAAATTCTACAGTATTCGACATATTGGTCACTCAAATGATGCATCAAGCACTCTACATATTGCGAAGAGTCACAAAAGTTTAAAAAGACCGGGTGAACTATGTCAAAAACCAAAATCTGAAGGCCAAAATTTGCGAGAATGGTTTACAGACAACAACGAAGTCAGTGTTACTCATTTTGTTCGGGACGATCCGAACCTTCGATTCAGCAGCGTGCTGTTGCTTTAAAGGTGCGTGGATTTTCATTATGCCACATTTTACACAATGATTAAAAGCTCCACCAGTATTATTGCTTTTTTTGAAATCGGATTTACCAGAGACGGGGTGTACAAGTGCTTAAAAAGAAGTATACGCGTAATAGAAGTAGACGCTTAAAAGAAGGGGTCAATTCGGAAGAAATGTTCAGAACTAAATAGGAGAAATGACAAATAGCCGACTGGACTTATAAACGTTTAAGGAAGACAAGAGTTCATGGTAAGAATTTTTGTCTGAATACAATTTTTGGCATTGAGCTCTGAGAAAACGAGAAGAGGTGTCTTGTCGTTGTGATAAAGCTAAGGGGTGCCCGGTGACAGAACTTCTGTGTCCGGATTTAGAAGATTTGGTAACAAACTTTGATACGAAAGATGAGAAGGATCTTAAAAAAGTCCGCATTCCATTCCAATCTAGTAAATGCAGTTCCAGACGCTTAGAATCACGGGTTTTATATGAAACTTATACAATATTACCCTTTTTTAAAAAAGAATATCATGTTCTCAGGATTTTATCATAGACACTAATATCATACTTTTTATCTTGATTATTAGATCACTGTAAGTATATAAGCCTTACCATCAATATCCCAAAGCAAATTTTACATTTGCATTTGACATTTGGCTTACACAAAATAAGAACAATGACACAAAACATTTCATACTTCAAATAAAATATCAATATATTAATATAAAAGTACCCATCTCCTCAGTCTGGACCAACTTAGATGCCATTGAACGGAGAGACGAAAAGGTAGTTGCGTTTAGAATTTCAACGATCGGGACTGAAATAAAGGAAATGGTTTTCTTGAATTCAATACATTTAACCTTTAAAAACATTTTAAAAATTTTTAAGTGTTATGTCTAATTAATTCAATACATTTAACCTTTAAAAACATTTTTAAAATTTTTAAGTATTATGTCATATTTTTAAAGTGGCTTATGGAATAATATTAATAATAGTTGTATATTCATCATATCCGTATTTTTTTTAATAAATTAACTGAAGATATTGTTTATTAATGTTAACAACATTAATAAACAATAAACTTTATATGCTTTCTTTAACATAATAATGTTAATAGGAAAGTAATAGAATAATAATACAATATCCTTTACAATTTAAATAAGTGCCTAAATGTAGCAAGCATAAATAAATATTTTACCCATAAACATCTCGAAGTCTGTTTTCACAAAGGCTACGTATATAGATCCGACGAGTTTGCTTGTTACTGAGATGAGGCAAAGCATAGAGTCATGGAAACCCCAATGTTTGCTGAACATGCTGATAGAGAATAAAGCTCCTGTCAATAAAAATAAACATCATAATTTGATAATTATATTTATTAGATTATAGTAAATGAAATAACTATTAAAAATTAGAAAATAATGAAAATGTTTTATTATACAAATAAAAATAAATAGAATGTCCAACTGAAGTTACTCGTAAACAGGAGATATCTAGAAAGAAGTTCTCTGTTTATAATTGTTATTTGAACATTCAACGTTAAGTTGTTGTTGGACATGTAGGAACAAATCAGAATTCAAGCCATGTATGGTATGATGCTTTCACATTTACAAGGATTTTAATTTTGAAATTCCAAAATTCTGTCTAATATTTAGAATACTTGCACGAGAACTTAACTTAATATTACTTATAAAAATCATGGATAAAACTGAGATAAAGATGGAATTCTTATATTGTGTTCATTTACTTACCTAAGGAATGTGTAATAACACCGTAAGTAGAGTACATACTGAATTTCAAAGCGTCCCATTTAAGTCGATATCTCACAAACATGTATGTGATTATCCTCTCACCTAGAAAATAGAATTCAACTTCATTTGTATTAAGTTAAAATTAATTATACATATAACCTACTAAAAGTATACTCAAATTCCTTTCAAGAACAATCCAGTATTAATAAAATGTGTGATTTTTATGTTAATATTTTAGTAGAAACTAGCTGTGCCTGCGACGACTTCGTACGCGTGGATTTCAATTTTGATAAAATATAACCTTTGTACATAGCAATAAAAAACAGTAACCGTTCAAAGTTTCATCAAACTCTGTCTAGTACTCCTTGCTTTTAGGTATATTTCTAGTTTATATATATGTATATATATATATATTTTAATTTTTAATCACAGATATTTTTTTAGAGAGTAGGTTTTTTTCATTGGAAAGGGCATTATATATTCCCTTAGGAGAGAATGACTGTTTTAATTTTGAAAAAATGTTTTACCGTAATGGTACGGAAATAAGAGATTATTAACTTCTTAATTGTTAACCGATTTAAATGGCAAAAAAACACAAAATATTAATTCAAGTTCATAACAATATATTCCCGAAACGTGCATCCAAACCCGTTAATTCGCGTCTGACATTAGCGTGACACGTAACGTGACACAAACATACAGGCATAAAGACAAAATGAAAAACCGTTGTTTTGGGTTCTCATGCTTATATAAAGTCTCCTCGTTATGTTTGTTTTTATATTCTCCATGTACAGAAATCGATCAGTAACAGTTTTATTATATGTAAAGGAGAAATATTGTTTGTTATTTAGTTATCCGCGTTATATTCTTTTATGAATGAATGAGATATTTAGCATAATTTCTCATATTTATTTTACACATTTATAAATGGAAATGGTACCTAAATCTAAATATAAAGATAATACTTATTTATGATGTAGCAAAAAAGAAAGTAAAAATATTTGTAAACTATCGTCATCATTTTTATACAGTTGTATTTTTGAAGTGAAACTTCTTTATCGGGGTTGGAAAAAAATTTAGTGTAACATTTTTTCGTTACGCGTCACATTTTTCCGTTATGCGCCAGCTTTTTTCGTATAGCTTCATCTCTTTTACACCATGTTGCTATGGAAATACTAAATAATCAAAATGACAAGTATGTGGATTACAAAACACAATTTACATTAACCAAAAATAAAATTATCGGATTAGAGTTTTGTAATTAAATAATGAATTGTAATTACATACTGGACAATACGATTTTATGGACTTGCTATTGAAATTAATAAATAAATTCAAGATTATTACATGAAGAAGAAATTATGAAATATAATTTATAATATTTTTTAAAATACATTTATTGTCTGAAATAGAAGAAGTAAGAATAAAAAGAAATACGAGTTTTGGCTGAGAAATGGAACATTGGGGTCCTGATCTTTACAAGGTCTGTTTTGCTATACCTAGAACGAACAACAACTCGAAACAGCAGAAACCATGATGAAGAATAATTTTATTTGTGATATAGTGACGATCCAATATGTTAAGAAGCCTAAAGTTATTATTTTTAAAGTGGATTGTGTACATTTGTCTGTTTTTATGGTACTTATGTAAATTTTCTATGAGAATATTATACGTCAGAAACAGTCGATTCACTTCTTACGTTTTAATTAATTAATATTAATGAAAATTATGACGTTTTTCTGTTACCGCCATCTTTATTTTTGCTTAAACTTTATCTAATTGAGCTTAATTAGCCATTCCTGTAAAGTTGTAATTAGTGAATCGTTATTCAAAAAATTATGTCATAAAGAAGTTTCACTTCTTACATGTGTACACTAATACACACACACATATTTTTTTTTATATTATAATACTTAAGTGACTTGTGAAATAAAAGTACTAAATAAGATATCGATAATCGTATCCAATCCATAATATTTTTACCGAACTGAGTTTCAAATAAATCATAAATAATAAATTATGATTTTTAAATACATTTATCTATAATTATTTATTTGAAACTTAATATACAATAATGAAACAGGATCCATAACAAACATTTCCTGAAATTTATCTCGTACCGACGATTAAAAATAGAATATGAAAATTATTTTATGGTAATTGCGATATGTGAAAATTATTTTCGTAATTCTGTAAAGAAAACTGTGAAGTGCCTATATTTATTGATTAGTTTGTATTACAAATTATTATTTATTGTTTTTTTAAACCAATATCTTTAAACCATGAAAAGTTACTTTTGAAACTTTTTTCCAGGTCTGCTGATCTGAACAACGATGTAAGTTTCCATAGTATTTCCTTTTAACTTATAATGTAGATTCCAAACTCTCAGACAACATATTAACTATACTCATATAAATGCTTATAGTATTCCTGCATATTATTTAGATTTATTGTCCGCCTTTCCAGAGTAAAATATTCATTCCTAGTCTTGAATCTTGGTAAGCAAATGAATGATCAGCGTATTTTAGTGAGATGGTAATGAGACGGTTAAAGGAGGGTCTAAAATAAACTGGCCCAATAATTATTAAATATTTCACTGACTGAATATTAAAAAATACAGGGCAAAGGAAAAGTATGTTCATGGAATCAATGTATTAAACTGTGTACAGATGAACAAGTCGCCACATTTATAAATTTGTTATAGAAGAAAAAGGACCCCAGCAATTCGTGCATTTCTCTAATGTTAATATGGATAACTTATATTGAAACTGCATGAACCAGCATTTTTACAATTCTGTTGTTATTAATGAAAATACAACAACCAATGTAAAAACACTAAATCGTATTTCAGCTTGCCAAACTCCTGATATTCCTGTTTTTTTTAGAACAGTTCGCCGAAAGCAATGTCAATAAAAATATTATGGCTATAATGACTGTATTAGTCTTAAGATGATTTCCATACTTCCTATTACAACTTCCATCTTTAATCATTCTATTAGAATTAATAATTTCCCAGCCTTGTGGAAAGATGCCCAGATAATACTATTACTGAATAAACGGAATACATTGTCGTTTACTGGTTACCGTTCCATATCCATTTTCCCTTTTTCACCTAAAGTACTGGAGACAATAGTCTCCAGTACTTTGTTGGTGGATAATATATCTACCAACAAAGGAGTAGTTTTACAAAATACAATATCTTGAACCCTTTCTTATCTGGCTTCTGTCCTGGTCATATCACAAATACATCTTTAGTTAGAGTAACAGATGATCTTCGAGAAAACAAGGATAATCAGGTTACACTATTGTCGTTACTTGATTTGAGTAAAGATATTCTGCGGGCTTTTCCAAGTTCTCTTAACATATCTCCTGTGACTGGTTTCCTTGTTACTTAAATGGTCGCCACAAAAAGTCGCTGCAAAGGATTCGGATTCTAGGTGGTTCCAAGTGAATGCCGGTAATCCACAAGGGGACGTGTCAGTGTTTTTCTTTGTTTATAAATACAATAAATCAAACCGCTCTCTCTACCATTTGTAAGCAAACGATCTCTAAATAACAATACTTTCACTTTCAATCAGTTAGACTAACCCTGATTAAAAAGATCTGCAGACTAAATTATAGTAAAGACTAAATTATAGAAGAAGACTGTAGTATAAATATCAACCCATATTTTTGTTGGTAGTTCCAAGCTGTTTTATAAAATTAATCTTTTTCAATTTCCAAAATTAGTTCTAAAATATATAACTATATCATACAGTAATATGGATGTAAGTTTAGGACGAAGCTTCTTAGCATTCCATGGATTCACCGTGCGGGTGCCGGGCCCATCGCGTTGCAAGGAGAGAAGTGCAAGCAGTGCCTGGGACTTGATACCCAGGAGTAGGTTTAAGGGGCCCCTTTATTATGCGCAAAAACGCTCACCTTCACCCTCCACACTCCTCTCCCTACCTAACCAAATTTGGAATGAACCTACTAATGCCGCCTTTGAAATACGTTCTAGAAATGAACCGATGCTTGTTCTAGAAAGGCCAAGGTCTTTAAGTAGGCTATAGAGAGATTTCGCTGTTATACCTCTCGCTCCCACTTCTACCGCGTACAAACTAACTATAAATTTATTCCTGATCAGTTCGTTGGTCAGTTCGTAATACTTATTGAGCTTGAATGTGTGATCCCTTGGGATGTTTGTTTCCCAAGGTACAGTAAGCTCCACAAGTATCACGCGCCTCAGATGTTTCGAATACAGGAATAAGTCCGGTCTGGATGATGAAACACCAACATCCCAGGGACTTTGTAATGCTTTTCATACGTGTCCATCATGAGAGTCCAATCAGGAGCCGCGCCTAATATTGAATAAGGCTTCGCTTTTGATTTTTTGGAGGAGCCTTCTTTTTTTCCTTCCTTCCTTCCTTCCTTTTGAGCCTTCACATTTGACCGAGTTCTTCGTATAACAGAGTTCAACAGGAGAGTTTAATCTCTTGTGCAGAATGCAACTGTTTTCGAACCTCTACAAAAAATGCTCTGACTAAAAGTCTCCTCTTACCGATTCTTGAGCAAACGTTTATTATCTTGACATGAGTGAGGAGTAACAAACAAACTTGAGAGGAAATAGAATTTTTGTATCCAATTAATATTCGGTCATCGCAAGTATGACTAAGTTGCCCATTTCCCTGTTAAGCTCAAGTGGCTCCTGATGCTATTTCGCAGCAATGTTCATATACTTAATACTCTTTATTCCATTCTGTTCAATCCATCTACCCCTGGTTACCTCAAAGAACGTTTATTTTTTTCGGGCACGTCACTTGCGGCACGTTCTTTTCACTCTAAGGATAAATTAACCTTACTCCATTGATTACTCCACAGTTGAAACTATCCGTCAATGAAACTCCTTGGCCTTTTACATAAAAAGTGCAGTGTAAGTCTCAGGCAAATTTTAAAAAGAAAGTCAATAAACTATATCTAAACACACATACCTAATCCTAAAATGCCGTCTTATTTAAATATTATTCATATTTTTGTGTACATGTTACTTATATAGATACTGTGCAAGGATATATGTATCTATAGAGTATGCTGTATGATACAAGTATATTTTAGTGGTATGGTAGGTAATATTATTTGAATAAATATATGTTGAAAAGATCCTTATGAAATTGGCGTTTTGTATGGAAAAAAAAATTATGAACGGTCTGACGGTCAACGAACTAAAATACGTGTTTAAAGAACTGTAAATAATTTGAATTTGGAATTCCTTACCAAAGAGGAGAAATTTGTGATTAAAGTAGCCAGTACGAACAATGCTATTTTCATATTTATGGACCTAATTTATATCGTTTTAATCCCTTTTATTACATATTTAATTAAAATAATATTAATATGGCTAAAGACAATTTCATCCGTCATTATCTTATAATCGATTTCTTACCATGATTAATATCTTACCATGATTCGGGCCATAAATTATCGCAACAGCAGCAAGAGTAAGTATTACTTTCTTACGTAAGTTACCATCTCTTTGTTTAAAAGCACACGTCATAGTTTCTTTCACAAGAGACAGGATCTCTTTAAATGTAGACGTTTTAGCCTAAAATAGATGAGTATTAAATTACTAATAAAAACTAAATTACTACTAAACAATAAAACAATGATTGTTGATACTCAGCCTTAGTAGACCATCATTATAATTTTACTATTAATCCAACAACAGTCTTAATTTCTACATTATCTGTTGTAGGAATAATATATTTACATAACACATAATAATAATATATACATAAAATTATTTATAAATGTAATACATTTGTATATATTGTTATTATTATTAAGGGGTATGTATATTTGTTTAATAAATAATTTACGCACCTTTTCAGAGGATTCAATCCCCGGTTTTGTTTGTCTCTCTAAATAAAAGTATCCGTAAGTAAATGTTACAAAATAAATAAATCCTGAAGTTGCAAAAACTGCATAATAACCGCACAATTTTAAAAGGATTCCACTTAATGATACACCGATTGGTACTCCACCTGTGAGGCATAAATTAACTAAACCAATACGGAATGTTCTTGATTTTTCATCCGTTATATCGCCTATGTAACTAAAAACACCCAAATATACCATTACCCAACCTCCGGTAACGGCTGGGAAAATTGCTTCCAAAAACATTGTAACTTCCACGGAAATTTCTTCAAAGAATATAATGCTCAGAATGTTACTAATGCATACCATAAACTCTCCAACTATTGGTAAAAGAATACATAGTTTTCTGTTACCAGTTCTGTCACTCCAGGCTCCCATAAATATCACTAGAACTGTTGGTAAAGCTGTCTGGATAATACTTTTCCAAGTTTCAATTGATGATATCACTTTTTGAACTTCACCTTCATAGTATGTAAGGTTACCGGTTCTCTCAATCAACGCTGTGCAGATTTCTTCTCCATAGTTAAGTTTCAAGCGACATGTCTTGTCCATATTAAAGTTTTGAATTGCTAACCTCGCCAACATGGATGGTATGATAAGACCCGCAAGTATAGGTTCCACAGTGATATTTGATTTTATATAGGATAGCTTTTCAAAAAAACCTTTTGTTTTGAAATCATCATCTTTATCCTCTTTATTGTCCAACGGCTCCTCTTCTGGGGTTTGTTTATTTATTTCGTCAGACATGATTACTAAGCAGTATGAATGTCTCGTATGAACTAAATGTAATTAAAATTTATCTATCATAGTCAATCATTTATCTTTTCAGTTGCTTGCTGTTTATATAATAAAAGATTTTCCTTAATGTGATATTTTTTTTTCCTTTACAGTGTGTTTATTAAATGTAACATTTTTATGAAAGTTTTTTTAGCTTTATAATATATTAACAACATTTTATGTTGAATTAAAGTATTTCGTTAAATTATAGAATAACTTTTATAATAAGATACTGTTCTGAATTTATAACTTTATTCAATCTTAATAATACTATTTTATCATTCACTGTTAACGGAAATATATTATTGTGAAAAAGCAAAATCGAGAATGACATAAACCTTTTATAAATTGCTTTGTAATAAAATGGGTTGTACAATGTAGCATCTACCATTAAATTTTCTTTCATACCTACTCTTCAAAATGCAATGATTGCTATATCTACTTAATTAGATACCTAATATTTAAGTTAAAAAAAAAATATATAGTATTTTTACTATAAAATAATATATAATTTAAAGTTTAATAAAGATGCCACTGTTTCATGTAAGTAATAACCTCACAACAATTCTTTATACAATTTTAATTACATAATAATGAAAGTAGAACGCGCTGTGAATGTCATTTATCATTATGTTAACATTATTGTATTAACATTAACTACTATTTACACTGTCTGATTGTTTGCCACTATATCGACCGTAAGCTGATAAAGGTACAGAGTTATATATTACGATACTTTGATGTAATTGTGTTGTTTAAACAATAATACATCCCTTGTTCGATAATATGACAATTATTGCTTTGAGTATGACATATCGCTGGGAGGTCTTTGTCTATATATTTAATAAAATAGATAATAATTTGCTGATTTTTTTAACGAAGTAATTTTTACACACTTCCTGAACGATAGATTCAGATGTTTTTAGTAACGTTTGATCTAACAGGTAGATTCGATGGTTTCTAGGCTTAAGTATTATTGTATATATTATATCTTTAAACAATATAAATTAATACAAAAAATGTATGTTAACTATTTTGATTACGAAAACGAAAACAAAATACAAAAGAAGTAAAAATCGTAAATCCTTTATAATTTGGTTTATATTTCTAAACTATAGATTGTGTTACGCTTTATTAATAATTTCTTTTAATACCTATATGTATTATAAATGATATTTCATTAAAGTGAATTGGAATAAACTTTACAAATATGAAAAGAGCAACATTTATTGTTATTAAGTCAATTTATTATCCAAACACAAAATAACACAACAGTCGTACGTTTTTAAAAGATATGCCTTAATATATATAATTTTATAAATAATAACAGGGACGTGAGGTTATAAAAATTATATCGCAATTCACCATAGGAGTAAAATTCAATAAATAACAAAAAATATAGTTCAGTATCACATTAATATTTAATCATTCTATAAAACGTAATTCTTCATTTAGGTCGATACTGTTAACCCGACCGCGTCGGTCGTTCGATTCTTGGTCTTCTTTAGGTATTTTTTCCTTCTCTATATTTTCTTTTATCTGTTCTCTTTCATCTTTTTTGTGTTGTTTATAAAACCACCTGGTAAACAAAAGGAGATTGTTGGTAATAGTAATTAATGGACATTACTTATTAAAGGAAATCGTAGGTAAATTTATTATTATTTAAGTAGAAAAAAAATCAGAACATGTCTCTAGGGCGTTGGCAGATTGATGTTTTATCGTTTTATTTCTATTTAAATATGTCATTGTACAGTTATATTATTAAAAGCCAAGACGGAAAAAATATTTCGCATGAAATCAAATAGCTGTTCTAAGGAGTGATCAGAATTTTGTTATTCTGCATATCAAAATCATGGGTTCTTCGAATTTCTTAATTAAAAATGAGATTGATTAAAAAATATGATTTAATTAATAATGACCACAAACATCTTCAAAATTAGAATGGCATTCTTGAAAATATTAAGATTTTAATTAATAATATTAAACTTATCATTTTATGCTTGTTTTCCTATAATTTTTTCTACCTATTTTCCAGGGTTCATATCATGTGTGATATTAATAAGCAATGTGACTTACATAAAAATAAAAATGGATGGCAATGTCACTACTGTACTTAAATAGAAGATAACACCAGCGTCGTACTTTAGACTTATCATATAAATCCAGGAATAGCTTGGCCCAAACACCATTGATGTAACGACTTCAGTAAGGTTGAAAATCGCTGTCATCTTACCTAAATGAACAAAAATTCCTAATTATTTATTTTATTTTTTGATATCTCTTATTATGCTAATAAAAATATTAATTTTAAACTAAATATACACAAAAAATACATCAGACTGAGAATAACAAGTAGGAATGAAAGTAAATAGATAAGAGTGACAATAAACAAATAACATACCTTTACTCTTTGATATAAAGATCAATATATAAAAACGTGTACTGTTTAACATATGATATACTTCGTGTCTATGTTTTTTGCAATTTTAATGTTTGTTTTCAAGGTCTCTTTAGAACTTTTTGTTAAGGTTGGTATTTTACGAATGTGTTTTTTTATGATGCTTGTCAAGCGACTTATATTAGACATGTACTTGATAGATGATAAAATCTATACTTTCGGAGACCAAAAATGAATAACTTAACTTATTAATTATTCGATAAACGACTGTCACCAATTCAACTTACCAATTAGATTACAGAACATAAAATCAATTTTATATTTGAATTTTTAGTAAATTGTTATTATAGTTATTTAGATCCAGAACACATATCTTTTAAAAGACTGCAACGTATGTTAAGTTATTTTCAGGAGATGTCTGTATCTAATAAATTATCATGGTGCCTAAATCCTTCTTTTCCCTCTGTAAACTAATATTATTTTCATAACGTTTTCATAACATACCTATTTATACTTCTTAATACTAAATATTTCGCAGTTACAAAGCATACCTTTCCACAGTAATTTTAATAATAGTCCTATAATAAAATAAACCTGTAAAAGCTTGTATATTATTCATATTTGAGGTTTAAAATAAAATATATTTTATTGTTATTTTCCCTTACTATATTCGAGCTCATTGTGCCTTAAATAAACTTCGCAAGCTACTGACTTTCAAGACACAATAACAAATATGACAATATATACAGGATGCTGTTGAGAAGCTTAACATTCTATAGACCATTTTATGTTTAGTATAGCAAAAGCTTAAGCCAACCGCTTTTTTCTTAAATTGCAAACTAAAATCTTATTAATAATAAGCAGTATTTGGTAAACTTCTTTGACAGATCTGTTACCCCCTAACGGATCCACTTTATAGTAAATACCAAATTTGTTAAAGAATATAGGTACTGAGAGTTAGCTAAAAAATATTCCTATTAAAATAAGATCCATTCTATTTGATTTCAATATGACAATAAAAAACGTGTTCACATTGACTGCCACCGTATGATAACTATTCAGAACAAAAGGATAAGGTTATAGATACACTTGAGAAACCGGAAAAGTCTAGCAATAAATAAATAAATAATGACGAGAATATTGAAATATCTATGTGTATCGTTTTTTTTTTGTATGGCACAAATCGCTTTTTTCAAAGCTTCCTTACATTTTGCAATGCATTTTGCAATGTTTTAATTTGATTTAAATCAAATTAAAACATTTTCTAATTGCAATTAAACTATCACTAAACTTAATTATAGGCAAATATAAAAGAACATTATTTTGCAATGACCTAATTACATTAATTAATAGCCTTATATGTATAATTTCAGCTTAAAACACTAGTATTCTCAAAATCCCAAATAATAAACGAATTATCAACTGCAGGATCACTGTGCACATAGCGATCCCCCGCCTGATAATCCGCTTAATAATATAATAATGAAGAATAGGAATATACTCCAAAACCAGCGTCGTAATGAACATACACCAGATACAAGAACTACTGTAATAATATCATAAAAAACTAAAAAGGAAATATTATATTTCTCGTTTCTACGAGATTTTTCTATAAAATTAAATGAAATAACGAAATGGAATGAAACTATGAATTGTTAAACATTATAAATAAATGATTGAAAATATCTTTAAAAATGTATAGCCATGTTAAGCTTATTTAAATTTATATAAATATAGAATGAAAAATAAACCGATACGGGCAGGGATTCGAACCCGCGACTACTGGGAAACCGTCCCGTCGCTCTACCAACTGAGCTAGCGTATCGCTGTCCGCCTCGGTGAATTAAGCATTCTATAGCTTATTTAAATTTATATAAATATAGAATGAAAAAGAACCGAGGCGGACAGCGATACGGTAGCTCAGTTGGTAGAGCGACGGGACGGTTTCCCAGTAGTCGCGGGTTCGAATCCCTGCCCGTATCGGTTTATTTTTCATTTTATATTTATATAAATTTAAATAAACTTAACATGGCTATACATGTTTAAAGATATTTTCAATCATTAATTTCGGTAGTGGCATCTTTTCAATGTTTATCTATACTGCAAAGTTAGAAACATTGGTTAGGATTTTCGAAAGAAACCTAATAGATGTCACCACCGTCCCAATAAAGACGATCACATATAGAATACTTAATTCACCGAGGCGGACAGCGATACGGTAGCTCAGTTGGTAGAGCGACGGGACGGTTTCCCAGTAGTCGTGGGTTCGAATCCCTGCCCGTATCGGTTTATTTTTCATTCTATATTTATATAAATTTAAATAAGCTTAACATGGCTATACATGTTTAAAGATATTTTCAATCATTAATTTCGGTAGTGGCATCTTTTCAATGTTTATCTATACTGCAAAGTTAGAAACATTGGTTAGGATTTTCGAAAGAAACCTAATAGATGTCACCACCGTCCCGATAAAGACGATCACATATAGAATGCTTAATTCACCGATGCGGACAGCGATACGGTAGCTCAGTTGGTAGAGCGACGGGACGGTTTCCCAGTAGTCGCGGGTTCGAATCCCTGCCCGTATCGGTTTATTTTTCATTTAATATTTATATAAAAAAAAAATAATAAAAAAATTTGAATAAATAAAAGTAAAGTACAGTAAGTTGGGTCAACACCAAATTGCCAAGTTAGCAAAGTGGTTGTTGTAGTACAAATAATAACTGACTTCTGATATCTGTAATAATCATTTCATATTTATAAAATGCATGTTTATTTTCATAGACAAAAAAGTTTAAGACCTCAGTTTATTCAAAGAATACATCTCAAACAGAAGGCAACAAATAGGTCAACTCTAGCAACAAAGTAGAGGTACTGTTCTGGGTACCTCAGGGTAGCGTATTGGGACCTACCCTTTCTTTAAGCTAAGCTAACAAATGCAAGAATATTTGCGTAAGTCGATAATATTGCCATTGTATTTGCTTTTTAATCCAGAAAAGATGAAATTCCAAATGCAACAATAGGGATTGCTAAATATGTTTAGTGTTGGAAATTTTAAGTAAAATACTCTAATGCGGAAATTTCAATAGCATGTGGTATTACTGCCAATTTATAGATACCGGTAGTGTACAAGGTAAAATACTTGGAAGTGATAGTTGACTGTTTTCTATACAGGTAACTTAGCCTAACTGGATATTAAAAACTCTGAGATATTTCGTCTCAACTAATATAACAACTAAAGAAATGTATTGCATAAAACCTACATGTCTCTTGTACTATCAGTCTTAATGTACTTGTATTCCCTTAAAGCTATAGTAAAGCTACAATTATATTTTATTACAAATTGCATAATAGAGAAGAGATACACTACTTATAATAAGAACAATGATAGCAACTTACTCCCACTCAGGAAACGATTTGTAATCCAAGTAATTTTAAAAGCTCATAAAAGGGAGGGCCCATTTGATATTTGTAAGAAAAAGGAAAGAATATGAAAACGGACTCTCCCCCTGTTAAGACTTTTTCAGGTTGACTAATCTACAAAGTTATACAATAGGATTGATAAAGGTGTATATGTATACAACAGAAATAATTAAATCTAAAAAAATATATTTAAGTTATTGGGTTAGCTCCCTTACCTTTAAGATATGTAAGCTCTTTCAGACTAATATGAATAATATACATACCTACTATCTAACACACGTCACGCAACACACCACCCACATTATATATAACACACAACATATAACGCATCACAACACTCATCCATATTAAATATTTTTATTTGTATATGCTCTTACTTTAACGATGCAAATTTATATAGCTTTAAATGTAACAATAGATACTTGTTCACACATACAGATGTCAATATTTAATCATTATAGGGAAAATACTGAGCTTAGAAACATTTTAAGATATGATGAGCAAAGTATACTTACACTGGCATTGTTTGCCTAAAAAGAGAATATAATCGTAATCATGTAATATGTATTATATGTAAAACATGGTTTTCAAATAAATTACTATTTTTATTATACAGACATAACCTAATATCAATAGAACAATCAGATATAATTGTAATAAAATGTCTAAATAACTAATTTTCGTTAGTATATTTATTACATGTCATGACATACCAACTTTAAAGGAGCAAATATATAACCTACCTCAGGTTTCACGACCAAATAATATTAGTTTGGAGTCATTGGAAGGATAATAAAGACGACTAAATGATTTCACCGACTCCATCCATAGCATAGTTTACAGCTAATTCAACCCGGGAATAGAAGTATTTATTATCTGTATTATTATTCTTATTTGGTAAATTTTATTAATACATAGTACTGTTTAAATAGGTTTTAGTGTATAGTAATATTAAATAATCTATTTTCTCAACATGTAAGTTATTAAATTGATATATATTTTTTCTCAAAACGCCAAATGGAGCTTCAAACTTTCATCCGTTCAAACAAACAAACTGTGCATTTTTATATTAGTAAATTTTTCAAATATTTTTCCTATTTTAGCTATGTTATAGACGACCGGAAGCCGTCTTCGTTGCTCTGCCAGTGTCTTGAAGATTTGAATATTTTACATCGTTATAATATAATATTTTATGATCGTTCAAAATGAGGTAGCGGTGAACATCTATTTTGCTACTTTGTAAACCCTTACCAATATTTATAAAAACTATGTGCCTCTTTATTCCTTTCATGTTGCTTCATTTAATATGTAAAATAATAATATTCTAAGCATTATATAATTAAATAAAATGAAATATACAAAAAAAGTTACCTAGCTCTTCATTTGTAGCCAGTTTGGAGGAAAGCGATCTGAGAGCAGTGAACGAAGTTGCATTGAACATTTCGACCACGACAGCTGAAATAGATGTTTATTTAGTTATTTATTTATGTACACAAAGAATACTAATAAGATAACCATATTTTATCATGAATTTGTACAAAGGCACTACTTATTTCAAAATGAAATCTCTACCAGCAGACCTGTGAAAGGAGAATACAAAATAAAAATGAGTGTCAGTATATGTTGGCACCATATGAAAATCGTGAGAAATTCATTTTAAAAGTAAACTAAAGCTATTACATATAATTACAATATTCTTAACTAAAATAATGCAAACATACAATTTATTTTTTTGTATATAGATCTTTTAGTTTTTATTATAAATAAGATATGTTTGTATATGTCAACCAGACCTAGTGTATATCATCCCCTTCCTCAAAAGTTGCAACTAAATCATGGTATTACCAGGATGCCCACTCAAACATGTTGAAAGTATCTAAAAACCCATTTAAACACACAGAAAAAATATCAAATCGGTCAAGCCATATTTTCATTGCGATTAATTCAACCAACAACATTTTAACCTGTAAATACATATAGAATTAAAAATAAACCATCCCGTCGTTTTACCAATCTTCCTACCGTTTCGCTACCCGCTTCAGTGAATTAAGTATTCCCTACATGGTCGTCTTTATCGTGTCAGTGGTGACATCTGTCAGGCTTCCTTTGAAAATCGTAACCAGTTTTTCTAACTTTGCAGTGTAGATTAACATTGAAAATATTCCACAAGTGACATTAATGTTTGAAAATATCTATAAACATTTATAGCCCAGTTAAGATTATTTAAATTTTAAATAAATATAGAATCTTATATTTAATATAGATACTTTGTAACATGAATATTTTTTTATACTGCAGAGCCTTTTGGTGGTAAAACTTTAAAGAAAGGGGAAAATATAAAGTAAATCTGGGTATTAGAAGTATCTGGTTGGTAATCGGTCCTTGTACGTGTTGTGCCTAGATCCGATTTTTGTATATGCAAGATAAAACCTCTGATAGATGTTCATAAAATTGGCCGATTTTCAATAAAACTTTTTGAGGCCGTTTAAACTACTTAATATTTAATATATTTGAATTTACAATGGGGATCAGACTAATGATTTTTGATTCTTTTTCAGGACAAAACAACGTCTCTAAATTTGAAATTTTAGTAGCGTAAATGTTTATTTTTATATATTAATTATTTAACGTTTTGTGTAAAACTCTAAGATGACTCCAAAGGGCCATTATACATAGAGTTTATTTCATTAATACGATTTATAAAAAAAAATTAATCATATAATATCGCATATTTTTTTCCCGTTGTGAATAAGTGGTAAACATTCTACATTATGACTACTACTCGTATCTGAAACACTTACCTAGATACATTTCCAAAGAATTTCTAGCTAACCCTGTACATATACTTCCCATTACTTTACTAACATTGGATATCATTCCCAAAGTAGCGTCTTGCCATTTTAGTCTCCTGCTAAAAAAAGTAATTGAAATAACAGCACCTAAAAAACATACAAATATAAGAAAGGTATATAAAGATAGACAAACAAAATTCTAAAATATAAATAGACATAAATTATATATCAGTTCATTATTTATAATTGTTTATGGTAATCTTTTAAATTTATCAACTGTTATCATGCTATTTTGTACAAACAAATAATAAATGAGGTTAAAGTATTCATTTTACTGTTGATCTTAACATGAAGTACAAAAATAAAAAAGTTTTTATATAAATCTAATAAAAATATAACTGCACTAACCAAGCAAGTGTATACATATGTAGAAAGTATTGTAGAAGCTATATTTGATGATATCCCATTGGAAGCGGTAGCGGCTAAAAAGATATCGGACTGTGAATTCGCCTACAATGTTAAAAAGATTATTTATAAAACCATTACTATTTATTTCATCTTTTTCGATATTTTATGAAACTATATATATGCCCTTGAAACAGCTTGTCCAAGTTTAAAATAGTTCCAATAAATCAATTAGTCTAATTTGTTAATTTATATCCATCAGGGTATTCCAAATTAATTAAAATTATCACAAATATATTTTTTTTATTTATTTTAAAACAGTTTCCTAGATGCCAAATAGGTTTCCTAGATGCCAAAAGTTGCAATATTTTAAATTTCTTATGTCATAGAAATTGTTACTGTTCTTTATGTACACTTGACATACATACTTGACGATACTTAACTCTCACATTTGAAAATCTTATTATTTTTCTCTAACCAGAACATGTCTTTTAAAATGAAAGTTCGTAAAATGTATAAATTAAAATATAAAGCGGACATTAAATATATTTTTTCGTTTTGATAAAAAGTTGTACAATTTACTTACCATACGCTGGACCAAATATAAATATAATTGACATCAGAATTAAAATAGATTTTATTCTGCGGTTATTAGGTCCCCCTTTGAAAGCAACAATAAATGTATCTTTGACATGTTTTATATCAAAAAATGATTTAATACGTCCACAGAATCCGATATTCTTTTTCTAAAAATATTAGAAGTTTATTAGAATAAGATGAATTTTGGAAATGTCATTCAATATTATAAAATAATACCTGGTCCTCTGATTTTGGTCTCTCAGGATTTTTAATAAAGACAAATCCATAGCAAATACTAAAGCAATATAATACAGAACTAATAGAAAATACACCATAGTACCCAAAATTATTGAGTAATATACCACTGAGAACAGTTCCTATGGGTCCTCCAACTGTTAAACAAAGATTTGCAATACCTACTCGAAATGTTCTAGTATTCTCACTAGATGTTTCACCAATGTAACTAAATGTTCCCATATACGTGGTAATCCAACCGCCACATATAGCAGGAAATATAGCTTCTAAGATCATTGTTACTTCAAGTGGCAGTTCATAAAAATAATAAACACTTAGTATGTTACTGAGACACATTAAAAAATCACCGATAATTGGCAACATTATACAAATTTTCCGGTTTCCAGTTTCATCACTCCAGCCACCAATAAAAAGAATAAGAAAACTTGGGATAGTTGTTAAAATTAAATTTTTCCATACTTCCATCGACGCAATTAATTCTTGTATTTTGACTTCCTGATCGTGGTAAGGAGTACCTGTTTTAGCAATAAGAGAATCGCAAACCACGTCTGCATATTGCAAGTTCACTCGACAAGCTTTGTCAAGGTTCAAATTTTGAGTTGCGAGTCTTGCAATAACTCCTGGAATTACGAAACTTATAAGAACTGGCTCCACAGTTATATTATCTCGAATGTATATAAATTTTTCTTTCAAAGTTTTCTTATTATAAATATTTTTTTCCGATTTTAAAGGTTCTGCCTCTTTAGTCGATTCCATTTTAGTTGTGAGTGCGTTTTTGTATCAATGTCTTTGAAATATTGCTTGATTCTTAAATATATTTGTATAGAAATATTGCTTAAGAAATCTTATCTACTGCAAATATGCACCGACTCCTCTTTTGTACCATGATATTCAATATTTTTACACAATCCAACATTGTTGCATTATGATAACAAAAAAACAAATACAAGTGAACAATACAAATAAATGTTAATATAAATATACTGTTAATATTCATTTTTAACTTCAAATACATCTTACAATCGACAAACTTCAAGAAATGTGACAAGAATTGATTTTTGCGACGGTAAACTTTGCTACAAGTATGAAGACAGGCGCAAACTCCTAAGTTTAGTGACACCATCCGCCTTCTTTGTCCAAACTTCATGTGTAGGAAGTAAACTTGTGTATATCTTTTGTACATTATAACAATAATATTCCGTTAGTTTATTATTAAATTATTGTAGTTTTTTTTCATACTTCATTATTACTTTATGATGTCTACCTATTTAATTCCCATATTAGCATTTATTTGTTTATATATAATGTTTTTTTGTTTTTGGTATTACAATTATATTAATAATTCGTGACCCACAGATGAACCGGGTTTGTATATGGTATATGGTATATGGTATATGGTATATGGTATATGGTATATGGTTTGTACACATGAAATTTTGCTTATACAACTGTAACACCAGTTATTAGGATGGTAAAAACAAGTCTAATGACGTAATATGTAATACAACTACATATTTATAATTAAAAAGGTTTTTCTTTAATCTTAATCTTTAAATCGCATTGATATAATTGAAAACTGAAAAATGCACTAATACACCACATTTTCATCAAAATACATCGCCGGATTGAATCAAGGATCGGATTCAAGGTCCCTATTGTTACTTGAACAAAGACCTGTAAAGATTTTCATAATTCTTTCATCGAATGATGTTCTGCCAAAATATGATACACAATCCTTTTTAACGGGTGAGTATAGTAAATGCACCCCAAACTTGAAAAGCCTATATTGCTATTAGCATACATATGTAATCGTACTTTAAAAGGACAAAGCTACAGCGCAAAAAAAAAATATTATAGATAGATCCTTTACAACAATTTATATTTGTTTCATCATTTTTACTTTTTGTAACGTTTTGCTTAAAAAAGTCAATTGTTGTAATTATAAATAATATATGTAACTTTTTCAAAATATTATCGTATTTATGGTGTATTCTAATCAAACACAATAAACTGAATAATTATTAAAATACACAATATCTCCGATACTATAAGGACGATTAAAATCAATCAAAAACATTAATAATAATACAGAACAAGTTACACACATTTATCTAAGCAATTAATTTGGCTGTGTTAGACAACGATAGAAATACACATTATAAATATTGAGAACATATTTAATAAACGATAGAACCTAAAAAATACCGACTTCTAAAAAAATGCTCATCACATACATGCCTGTCCCTGTCGGGAATCGAACTCGAGCCCATTGCATCGCTATACATGTGGCGTCTCCGCTAACCATGAGACCAACGGGGCGGTTATGATGTGATATCTAAATCATACCTAGCTAAGCGTTTTTTGTAATATTGGAATAAATTGAAGATCTTTAATCTTGGCAGTTTCTAAGATCGGAGAGTTATACTTGACCCAATTGATCCATTCAAGATAGTGAGAGAACTATATAACATTATTGTTTAACTGACTACGTTATGTCAACGTCAGGTTACAACCAAAGAACAAGATAGTGCTATTTTAAAATAAAGAAAAAGAAGAATTTATAAAGTGATTAAAGACAAACTTAGTTTTGGTGATATCAGTATTAAATCTTAAATTTTTAACCATCTTTTCATCCATTCATCCATCCATTTGAAACCATCTACTCTTGTGTGGTCTGAGATGCTATTTTGTTTTCGATTGATCTCACTCTTGTTACCAATATTTCGGCAAGCTCTCACAATATCTCTATAATTAAATTAAAAGGCTTTGTGTTGTTTTTATAAGACTCTAATAAAGTTTTGTTTCATTTTAACCCGTGTAGTAAGTTTTTTACCCGAAAAATAGCCATCACTTTTTAAATTCTATCGCATCTAAATTTTTAGTAGTAAAAATAGGCATTTACTTATTGTACTTACATACAAAAATAATGTAAGAGAGCTTTAATATTTAATTGCTTATACTTTAATGTTTTATTTTTAAATGTTTGCTAAAAAGCAAACTATTGATTTTACTGATTGAAATAGGTATTTAACTAATTGTTTCTGTGTATTTTTCGTTATATGTAAAAGTTCAAATTCTAATGACGCTTTGGTAATTATTGTTTTCACTTAATTACTAAAATTTCCTTGTAATTATATTATCGTGTTTTCGACCATAATATGTAAGGCATGCTAGCTGTTGTGTATTTTAGAGTTTATATATTTTCTTTGCATGAGGCCCTCAGTACTATTAAGAAACACTAAGATTGACATGTTTGAAAATATCTATAAACATGTATAGCCATGTTAAGCTTATTTAAATTAATATAAATATAGAATGAAAAATAAACCGATACAGAAAGGGACTCAAACCCGCGACTACTGGGAAACCGTCCCGTCGCTCTACCAACTGAGCTACCGTATCGCTGTCCGCCTCGGTAATTTAAGCATTCTATATGTGATCGTCTTTATCGGGACGGTGGTGACATCTATTAGGTTTCTTTTGAAAATCCTAACCAATGTTTCTAACTTTGCAGTATAGATAAACATTGAACAGATGCCGCTACCGAAATTAATGTTTGAAAATATCTATAAACATGTATAGCCATGTTAAGCTTATTTAAATTTATATAAATATAAAATGAAAAATAAACCGACACGGGCAGGGACTCGAACCCGCGACTACTGGGAAACCGTCCCGTCGCTCTACCAACTGAGCTACCGTATCGCTGTCCGCCTCGGTGAATTAAGCATTCTATATGTGATCGTTTTTATCGGGACGGACGGATTTTCGAAAGAAACCTAATAGATGTGACCACCGTCCCGATAAAGACGATATTATTGTCTACTAAAACAAAATATTGCGCTGGCGTTAAATAATTGTACACATATATGATATAAATAAATTATATTAATTTTGCTATTTCAATTGATTACTTACACAAGTTATATCTTCAGCATTAAATGCTAATCTTTGTACAGATTTTGATTAAAAAAAAATTAAATAGCATAATATTTATTAAAACATATGCACACTAACCTTAGGTAATGATACCAAGTAATTAATCGTATTTAAACGAGTCAATGAAACAAAATACAAAAAATATATAAATAATATATATAAAAAATCAGAAGTTAACAGGAAAATCACATTTATTTAGTAAAAAAGCAATAAAAGATATTTTATTTAAAAAGATGTTCATTTGCATTAACATTAATAATTTTTAATAAACAACCTCTTCAATTTATGAAGCACGTGACACTCAATTTAATATCATAATTTATTCCTATTCTCGAAAAAAAGTGCTATAATTTCACATATTTCAATTAAATGACAAACATTTATCTTTATGTACATAAGTTCAATATTCGTTCCCGTTCGTTTCCGGTCGTCGAAGTGTCAACAAGTCTGTACTGTTCGTAGTAAATAAAACACTTATTAAAAATAGTTTAAGTTGCAATTTTGGAACTATAGTGAATCAAACATCAGCAACACAACATAGCAAAACAGAAAAAAAAAGAATCCTAGGATATTTTCAATATCCATTTGTTTAAGGGTGAAGATCAAAATTACATCAACAATCGAGATTAGATTAACAACATCATTTTACTTTTCAACGTCAATTTAACAGCCGGCAAAACAAATAATACCTACACTCTCAGTCGGCTAGGTTGACCAATAACTTTAGTGTTGCCATCACAAAGAAATATTTTCTAACAGTTTGCATTTACGTTCCGTTTCACGCAACTTTGTTCGATAACATGGAGGAACAATTTCAATTATTATTTGATAAAATGAAGAAAGAAAGGCATAAACAGACAAATCAATTAAGAGATTCTCTTACGAAGAACATAATGGACCGCTTGGACGAAAAACTAACTCCTATAATGAAGGAAAATGAAAAATTGAATAAAAAAAATTGCAATCTGGAAAACGAGATCGAATATTTAAAAAAGGAAAAGAAAAGTAACAACATAGTTATTTTCGGATTAGAAGAAAAAGAAAAGTCGATACTACAGTTATTACAAACCATTAGGGAGATTTTCAAAAGAGATCTAAATATATTTGTGCAAGAAAATGAAGTGAACAGACTATACCGTCTAGGTAAAAATAAAGTTGAGAACAAACCTAGACCTGTGCTATTCTCATTTACAAATGGGTGGAAAAAAGATCAAATAATGCTGAATAAAAAGAGTTTAAAAGGAATATATATATCGGAAGACTATTCTAAGGAAGTCATTGAAAAGAGAAAGGCTTTGCTACCGCAGCTACTGGAGGAGAAGGAAAAGGGAAATATTGCTTTTTTGAGATATGATAAGCTAGTAGTTAAAGGACCCAACAACGATAAAAGAAAAAGAGAGCTATCTACTTCACCACAGACAATGGCAAACACTAAGCCTAAAAAACACCAAACGATAAATTCCATTAAAACTAACAGGACAAATGCCTTCGATTTGTTGAGAACTCAATCACACTCTTTCACTGACGTACTCGCACACAAAAACCAATAGCAATTACTAACCGGTAAACGAATTACCCAACCAATTTACGAAAACCTAACAAGAAAAATAACACAAACTCCCCCAAACCGACTGGTCCTCGTGAGGGATAGAGACCACAACCCTCCAACAACACAGAAAAAAAATCTAGAAAACAGTCACAGAAAATCAAAAATTTATGTTGCTTCCCTGAATGTGCTCACATTGAAAAACGAGGAGAATCTTACAGAACTCATATATGCGTTAAAACACATAAACTGGGATATCATCGGCATGAGTGAAGTAAGGCGAATGGGAGAAAGAATTATTTCTTATCCAGAGTTCCTTTTATACTATATAGGAACTACCCCAGGTCATCATGGGGTTGGTTTCATTATCAAAAAGTACCTCGCAAATTATGTGGAGAGCTTTATCGGAATATCAGAGCGCATAGCAGTGATGAATCTCAAACTTCCGGGATACAAAGATTCTTGGTCCATTATACAATTATACTCGCCTACGGAACAATCCGACACAGAATCAATAGAATCATTCTACCAAGACCTAAATAAAACAATCCAAGACTATGCTCACAAAAATCTAGTTGTGATAGGAGACTTCAATGGCCAAATCGGAGAAGGGCAACCAGAAGAAGATACAGTTCTCCTTGTCTTTTTTCCTATATGGAAAAAAGACAAGGAGCAGAAACGGAGAGAAGCTTGTAAACTTCGCATTGGAGAATGGCTTGAAAGTCTTAAACACAATGTTCAAGAAGAAACAAAGTAAGATGTGGACCTGGATCTCTCCTGACGGAAAAACAAAAAACGAAATAGATTTCATAATGACTAGTAAAAGCAGATATTTCTCCAATATGAAAGTTATTAGAAATTTCAACTTCAATACCAATCACCGAATGATTAGAGCAGAATTGCTAATAAAACCACCAAAAATCCGAAGACCAAGAACTAATATGATAAACACAAAACTTACTAAATACCAATTATCTCAAATATTCAATTCCTTAACCTCAAAACTTCTTGATTATAACAACGACACAACAAAAATGGAGGTGCAAGAAAAATACAATTGGTTAGAAGGAACTACTAAAACATCTATCCAACAAGGTGCTAACAACAAAGACTTATCTAACAAGTGGATGACTACGAAAACCATTAACCTTCTGAATCAAAGAGCTGACCTAATTAATGGTAAAAACACTAATGATAGGTGAAAGGAAATAGCAAAATTTAGCAAAGAAATAAAAGAAAGTTTTAGAAAAGATAAAACTCAGAAAAGAATGGAAACAATAGAGAGACACATTTTACAGACAGGTGGAATAAAAAAGGCATACAAGGAGTTAACTAACAAAAAGGACTGGATCGTACAGATAAAAGATAAAAACAGATTAAAAGAGAACCGAAGGCAAGAAATTTTAGGCATTGCTACATCATACTGCAAGGACCTATATGAAAGTACCATGGCGGAAAAAGAAATAGAACTATCGGAAACTTCATCCGTACCTAGCATCATGCATGAAGAAATAGAGTTGGCTATAGAAACCCAAAAAGGCGACAAAGCTCCAGGACCAGACGGAATAAGTAATGAAATTTTAAAACAAGCGAAACGGATAATAACACCTATTCTCAAAGGAATCTTCAATGATATTATGAACACAGAAACCATTCCGCAGCAATGGAGTCAATCAAATATTATTCTTCTGTACAAAAAAGGAGACCAGTATGATATCGGAAACTACCGACCCATAAGTTTGATGTCCAATCTATACAAAATATTTGCAAAAACCATACTCAAGTGAATTGAAGGAAAACTCGACGAACAACAACCAATAGAACAGGCAGGTTTTAGAAGAAATTACTCAGTATTTGATCATATCCATGTTGTTAGGCAAATCATCGAGAAATATGCAGAATATCAACTTACATACTACCTAGCATTTGTCGACTATAGCAAGGCATTTGATTCGATAATACATACAAACGTCTGGGAGGCGTTAAGAGAACAGGGATTGAACAAAAATACATAAGACTCATTAGAAATGTGTACGAAAACAGCACAGCGTGCATTCAGCTAGAGAAGAAAGGAGATTCATTTAAGATACAAAAAGGAGTTAGACAAGGAGATCCTCTCTCCCCAAAACTTTTCTCTGCTGTTCTGGAAATGATCTTCAGAAACTTCGACTAGGAAAATTTGGGCCTTAGAATTGACGGCCACACATTAACACATTTAAGATTTGCCGATGATATTGTGTTATTTGCAAGAAAGCCAGGTGACCTCAACATAATGCTAAACGAACTAGCATATGAGAGTAAGAAAATAGGACTAAGACTAAATCTACAAAAAACAAAAATAATGACAAACGGATATAAAAGAAGCATACATGTAGGAGAGTCAGAAATCAGTTATGTGGAAGAATATATATACCTGGAACAGCTGATATCACCTAAAGACAACATAAACAAAGAAATCGAAAGAAGGATAGCAAACAGTTGGAAAAGGTATTGGGGCTTAAGGGAAGTGATGAAAGACAAAAATCTTCACATAAAAACAAAAAGCAGAGTATTCAATGTTTGCATCTTACCAATTTTAATGTATGGATGCCAAACATGGACATTACCAAAAGGCTCAATAAATAAAATTGCCACCTGCCAACGAGCAATGGAGAGAAGCATGCTAGGAGTAAAGAAAGGGGATAGAATAAGAAACATCAAAATTAGGGAAAGAACCAAGATACAGGACGTGACACTGAAAATAAAAAGACTAAAATGGAAGTGGTCGGGTCATATGGTAAGAGGTCAGGACAAATGGAGTAAAATAATTACACATTGGTATCCAAGGGAAGGTACAAGGAAGAGAGGTAGACAAAAAAAACGATGGGACGATGATATCAGACAGGTTGCAGGCATAACATGGAATAGAGTGGCCAGACAGAGATCAGAATGGAGTAGGTTGGAGGAGGCCTTTGCCAATTGGCAAACGTATTTAAAAAAACTGAAGAAGCACCAAATACGAGAGTTATAGTTAGATTAAGTAAAATAATATAAGTATAATATGTAATAGTGCAGTAGTGTAAGAAAACGTAACTGTATATGTAATGTCCGAATAAAAGGCTTATTATTATTATTATTACTCATTTATTTAATTTTAATCTTATTATTTACATTTATACATATAATATTAAAAAAAACATTTTAAATATATATATAAAAAACAGTATCCCACCGACGTGGGCCTTACGACCAGTCCGTTGGTGGTTAGGGCGACAGCGAAAGAAACTTCCTCACAATGCGTGCCGTACCCAAAACTGCTGCTCTTTGCATCCGACCCTTGATCCAGTTTTTTAGTGAGAGCCTCTTGAGATGATGATCGAGACTCTTCGCTGTAAGACCATTTACGGAAACTACCATCGGGACAATTATTGTTGAGTCAACATCCCACATGTCGGTAATCTCGTGAGCTAAGTCCAAGTATTTTGACAGTTTGTCCTTCCCAGCTTTCACAAGATTAGCGTCACACGGGACACTGATATCAACAAGAAATGCCCGGCGCTCTAACCGATCTACCAGCACGATATCAGGCTTATTGGCTACAATAGTCCTGTCCGTTATGATAGATCGGTCCCAATAGAGCTTAGCATGACCATTTTCCAAAACTGGCTCCGGTGAGTACTTATAATATGGCACTTCAAAAGGTACAAGACCGTATCGAAGAGCAAGTTCCTGGTGGATAATCTTGGCTACTTGGTTGTGCCTGTGCAAATACTCTCCATTGGCAAGATGACAACAACCGGAAATAACATGTCTGATGGATTCTCCTGGTTGGTGGCACGCACGACATATGTCAACAGTGCCATCCTTTATTATGTATTTCCGATAGTTGTTCGTCTTGACAACTTCGTCAGCAATTGCACAAGCAAAACCTTCGGTTTCACCAAAGATATCACCAAAGCATAGCCAAACCACGGACGCCAGAAGGTCTACATCAGGCCCACAGAGTGCCTGGTGGAACCGTTCATGAAGCTCCTTACTCTTCCATATACTTATACGGTCGTCAGTGCTAAGTACTACCGGTTTATGCCAGTTATCTTTGGCTAAGGAGAGCGGTGTAAGACCATTATCTACTGCAACAATGTCCCGATGCATTCCACACTCAGCATGAAGGAAATATTCCCTAAGATTGTATACCTCACGGTTGTGTAAGTTTTTGGCATTAAGGAAGCCACGACCCCCACACTTCCGTGGAATATACAATCTCATCACTGATGAGCGCGGATGATGCATGCGATACATTGTCAATAGTTTTCGGGCCTTTCGGTCCAGGGCATCTAATTCAGTCTGAGTCCACCTTAATATGCCGAAAGTATACATCAGCACGGGCATTACCCAACTGTTGAATGCACGCACTTTGTTACCTCCTGACAAAAGACTTTTTAGAACTTTTGTCAAGCGGTTAAAGAAGCGTTCCTTCACTAGCTGTTTAATGTCCCCACTTAGTATTCCTAAGCATTCCGACATACCAAGGTATTTGTAGCACTCGGTTTCGGAGAGGGATCTGCGGGACGTTGTCTCCGAGAGTTGTAAATATTCGCTATTTACAACTCGGCCACTCTGCACATGTGCAACCGCGCATTTATCTACACCAAACTCCATCCTAATGTCATTACTAAACGTTTGCGTAACGTTTAGTAATGATACCAGATCTGCTTTATTTGGTGCAAATAATTTGAGATCGTCCATATACAAAAGATGAGAAATGATCTCACCCCCTCTGCGAAAGCGAAAGCCCAGCTTTGAGTCCCTAAGCAACGCGCTTAAGGGGTTCAAAGCTAGGCAAAACCACAAAGGACTCAAACTGTCACCCTGGAAAATACCTCGCTCAATCCTTACAGGTTCGGAAGTAAGAAGATTTCCTCCGCCCCCTGGAAGACAAAGGACCGTTGTCCATTGCCTCATACATGAATCAAGAAAAGCGCATATATCTGTGTCAATCTTATACACTTCTAGTACTCATCTCAACCATGTATGAGGCACCGAATCATAGGCCTTTTTATAATCAATCCAGGCGGCGGAGAGACCCTTCTTACCTCGGCGAACCTTTTCATTTATGGCCATGTCAATAAGGAGGAGCTCCTTAGTACCACGAGACCCAATCTTACATCCATTTTGAGCGGGATCTAAAATGCTATTTGCATACAAATGTGTGTTTAATTTTGAAGTCAAAATGGATGTAAGAAGCTTATAAATTGTTGGTAAGCACGTGATAGGTCGAAAGTTCTTTGGATCCGTGATACTACCAGACTTGTGGAGCAGAAAGGTGATTCCTGTTGTCATAAAAGATGGTAAGGATCCGGACACGATGGCTTCCTGGAATTGCCCAGCCAAACGTTCGTGTGAAGACCGCAGCCATTTGAGGCAAAAGTTATGTAATCCGTCCGGCCCAGGACTTTTCCAGTTATGGGTCGAACGGATCGTATCCCTGACATTATCTGGGCTTATAAATATAGCCTCCATTGGCTACCTGCAGTCACACGCGCGCTCAACAACACGCATCCAGCCACCATCGTTGTGATTAATAGGCACCGACCAAATATTTTTCCAAAATGTGAACATTTCTTCCATATTTGGTAACTGCCCATCACTCGTAGCAGATTCCTCCCAGCTTCTATAAACCTTTCTTTGGTCACTTTGGAATATGCGATTCTGCTTATACCTATTTACACGTTGTTCATAACGACGGATACGATTTGCCCACGCACAAACTTTCTGCTTCAGGTAGTCTATACGTTCTGTTACATAGGCCATGTAATCCTGAGGTCTAATGCCAGTACCGGCAAAGGCCTGTGTAACATAACGCATGACTCTCGGCCGGATGTTTCCCGATCTGAAGCAGATTAACTTGCCAATAATGACCCTAGCTGCGCTGATACGCCGTTCAATCCTCATCTGCCATGCGGGTGTGTCCTCAGTGGACCGCACCATCCTATCAGGCTCAGGAAATCTGACACGGGCGGAGCGGCACGCTGCAACAGCTGCACAATAAAGAATTGAATGGGTATCAGTGAGACTATTGCTAGAACGAAGATAAGAGTCTAGCATGCAGTCTAGAGCCATTACTAGCGAGATATTACGTCTATGCGTGGGAAAACGTGGTCTATCGAGGTCTGTCGGGGTCGTCATGCCTGTCGCGGGCTGGTATGTCTTTAAATTCCAAAATCGCATCCTCCAAAGTCCTCCTTAATTTCTCATTATCTTGGGTACTTACGGTTGTAATCTCAACGCCCCCCACATCAGCATTTCCATCCACTAACCCTGCCACCGAAGGAGCGGACGATAACTGGGCTCGCAAATGGATGCTTTCAGTGGTGGATGCAGAGATTGTCACCTCGGAGCGAAGCCGGTCAAGTGCGGAGTCATCCAACGCACGATTACGTTGAATAAACCGCACTTGATCCGATAGTCGTTGGGCCGAAACGGTCAACTCTGGTTCAAGGATCTGAAACAAAGATAGCAAACGGGTTCGCTATTATTATTATTATTATTATTATTACATAAGTTCAATATATAATAATGATAATATTTTTATTTTCTTAAAGTACTTACAATATCTAAAATACTTAAGAGTAGCATTTCCAATATAATTAAATACCTATTTTTAATAACATTTTATTAATTTAATAAGAGGAAGAGAATTACATTACGAAAGAACTTTTAATTAATAAAAATATTATGGCTATTTTGACTGTATTAGTCGTATGATGATTCCCAAACTTCCTATTATAACTCCCATTATAACTTCCATCTTTAATCATTCTATTAGAATTAATAATTTCCCAGCCTATTGGAAAGATGCCCAGATAATACTATTACTGAATAAACGGACCACATTGTCGTTTACTGATTATCGTTCCATATCCATTTTTCCTTTTTCACCTAAAGTACTGGAGACTAAAATCCACCAACAAAGGAGTAGTTTTTCAAAATACAATATCTTAAAACCTTTCTTATTTGGCTTCCGTCCTGGTCATATCACAACTACATCTTTATTTAGAGTAACAGATGATCTTCGAGAAAGCAAGGATAATCAGGTTACACTATTGTCGTTACTTGATTTGAGTAAAGATATTCTGCGGGCTTTTCAAAGTTCTCTTATCATATCTCCTGTGACTGGTTTCCTTGTTACTTAAATGGTCGCCACAAAAAGTCGCTGCTAGGGGTTTGCATTCTAGGTGGTTCCTAGTGAATGCCGTTATTCCACAAGGGGACGTGTCAGTGTTTTTCCTTGTTTATAAATACAATAAATCAAACCGCTCTCTCTACCATTTGTAAGCAAACGATCTCTAAATGTATTCATATACTATTGTAACAAAACGTCCACTTTTAATCAGTCGGACTAACCCTGACTAAAAGAATCTGCAGACTAAATTATAGTAAGGACTATAGTCAAAATATCAACCCATTCAAAACTCAAGATATTTTTGTAGATAGTACCAGGCTATTTTATAAAATTGATCTTTTTTACCAAACCAGGCAAACCAGCCAAACCAGCTTTCTTATACAGATTATCCTCGATTGGGTGAGCGCATCCAACACTCTCAACGACGTGTTACGGAAGGATCAAATAACACTCTCCCATCGATTAAGGCTAATAGTGGACAGGAGTGTTGATTCCTTCCAGTTTCTCAACCCGTATCTCCACCTCCCTCCTTTCCCATTACCGTTTTGTTACCAAACGCGCATGTTCGTGTTGGTTCTCCTCGGAGTGAACATATTTAATAGAAAAATTATCGTTACATGTTGCTCCTGGGGCAAACTTTATTCATGGGATCGGTGGAGTTAAAGTTTCGCGAAGTGAAGTGCGAAGTAATTATCATCGGTATCTAAAATATTAACTTTCGTGAGTGTCGTCGAGTGTGGAAATTGGTGGCTGCCTCCCAATCGAAGTGTGCGCGGCACCGGAGATCACGAACGGAATACTTGAGTATCCAATCTTTTTCCCTTAATTATATCCTTTTAGTTACATAGTATACAATTTATTCCACTTCCTGGGGAACCCCAAATCCCTGACTAGTACAGACTGACTAAGTGACAACCTTCATTGTACCACACCTGGAGCGGGCAGGTAAATCAGTTAGTCATATACCATTGTTTTCTATGCACCTTAGCCATTTTATAGAAAGTTCAGGAACCGTAATTTATAAAATCTTTGAAGGCGATTTGTACCGCACCACCTATGGTGAACTACTATTCCACTCCTAAGTTGATTTTTTTTCCTTGCAAAAAGTTATCCAAATTTCGAAAAAATGGTAATCTGTTGAATTAAAGTCCGAGGAGTATGGTGGATGTCTTATAAATTCTAATTGAAGATCTTTTAATTTGGTAGCCTTCTGTTGTGCAGTGTGTGAACTAGCGTTGTCGTGAAGCAACAGTGATGTGGAGTGATTGATCAACTTGTTTCGCAGCTAGCTTTTCTATCATGGTTTGCAATTGCTGATTAAAGACATCTGACGAAATAGTCTGGCCAGATTTGAGAAAACTGTAAATAACAAAACCGGCACTAGTCCACCAAACGCTTACAAGTAATTTTTTTTTTGATCTTACTTCTTTTCGCACAGGATTCGGTTGGTGGACTAGGATTCAATCATTGCGATGAACGTTTCAAATTATCGTAGAGAATCCATTTTTCATCACAGGTAATGATTCGATTCAATCCCTTCATTATTGTGCCGGTTCAGTAATGTAACGCAGGAGTCGAGACGCGTTTGCCGGATTGCTTTAGTCAATCCATGAGGTACCCAGGTACGCCTTTCAAACTTTTTAATCTTCCCAATTTGCTTCAAGTGGATTAAACAGTTTTAGCACTAATATCCCAGTCTCCAGCTAACTTAGACGTGGTCTGCGATGGATCCGCTTCCACAAATAGCCTTCAATGCCAGAACGAAAACGTTAGAAAACAAAACAAACTGTGTTTTCTTTTGCAACACGGCCGCCATAGACTTTATTTTAACCCTTCGAGTCGTTTCCGCAGTACTGGTTACACGGTGGAACTCGTATTTGTAAATAATGTTATATTTTAAATTTTTCCTTTTTGTAAACTAAGTAACGCAAACAAAAAAACAGATGAAAAAAAAATTATGAACGACGGTCAACGAACTAAAAATACATGCTATTTTCATATTTATGGACCTAATTTATATCGTTTGGCCCTTTTTCTCATATATTTAATAAAAATAATATTAATATGGCTAAAGACAATTTCATCCGTCATTATCTCATATAGTGTTTTCTAAGATTTTCACGAGTACTACACATTGAAATAAAACTATTTTAATGGATTTAACTCGCGTAGAGGGCGAGCTGCAGCATGTCAAACATGCCTTGTTCAACAACCACCTGCCCGTATCTCGCCAGCGTCGCAGAAACCACATCAAGCCACCCACAGTTGAGCGTCAACCGGCCCTACTACCATATGTGAAAGGAGTTACTGACAGAATCGGCAACATCTTAAAAAAGGTTTCTATTAGAACTATCTACAAACCTCAAAGGAAAGTGAGCCAATTCTTGAGACCTATCAAAAGTAATATTCCTTTACAATGTGCTGGAGTATATAAACTTGATTGCGATTGGCTGGTCATACATAGGTCAAACAAAGAGGAGCATCGGTAAAAGAGTTAAGGAACACATATCGGATATCAAGCATAGGCGTACATCGAAATCTGCAGTGTGTGAACATACCATAGACAAACCCAATCATTATATAAGATTTGATAAACCTAAAATCCTCGCTAAAGAACATCGTAAAATTCCAAGAATGGTTCGTGAGGCTATTGACATTAAAAAAAACATCCTAATTTTAATAGAGAAGATGGTAGGGGATTATCTAAAAATTTGGACCCACTTTTGAAAAATATTAAATCCCATGTCTGTGACCGCACTGTAAGACCTCAAGATATTGTTAGTGCGTTTTGTGTGAATCCTGAACTGTACGCCCGGAAGCTTAGAAACCGTTGGAGGTAGATGACTAATTAACTGACTTACTGACAGACACCTTCATCTCGTCGTACCGTGAACACGATTGCTGCTAAGCATTCGAAATGTCGGGTTAGATTTAAAATGTAAATTTAAAATTTAATTCAATATACGCAAGTTAAATCCGTAAAAATAGTCTTATTTCAACATTATCTCATAATCAATTTCAAGAGTATAATATCTTACCATGATTCGGTCCATAAATTATCGCAACAGCAGCAAGAGTAAGTATTACTTTTTTACGTAAGTTACCATCTCTTTGTTTAAAAGCATACGTCATAGTTTCTTTCACAAGAGACAGGATCTCTTTAAATGTAGACGTTTTAGCCTAAAATAGATGAGTATTAAATTACTAATAAAAACTAAATTACTACTAAACAATAAAACAATGATTGTTGATACTCAGCCTTAGTAGACCATCATTATAATTTTACTATTAATCAACAACAGTCTTAATTTCTGCATTATCTGTTGGAGGAAAAATATATTTACATAACACATAATATTACATAAAATTATTTATAAATGTAATACATTTGTATATATTGTTATTATTATTTAGAGGTATGTATATTTGTTTAATAAATAATTTACGCACCTTTTCAGAGGATTCAATCCCCGGTTTTGTTTGTCTCTCTAAATAAAAGTATCCGTAAGTAAATGTTACAAAATAAATTAATCCTGAAGTTGCAAAAACTGCATAATAACCGCACAATTTTAAAAGGATTCCACTTAATGATACACCGATTGGTACTCCACCTGTGAGGCATAAATTAACCAGACCAATACGGAATGTTCTTGATTTTTCATCCGTTATATCGCCTATGTAACTAAAAACACCCAAATATACCATTACCCAACCTCCGGTAACGGCTGGGAAAATTGCTTCCAAAAACATTGTAACTTCCACGGAAATTTCTTCAAAGAATACAATGCTCAGAATGTTACTAATGCATACCATAAACTCTCCAACTATTGGTAAAAGAATATATAGTTTTCTGTTACCAGGCTCCCATAAATATCACTAGAACTGTTGGTGTCTGTGTGTGTCTGTGTCTGTTAAATTATAGAATAACTTTTATAATAAGATACTGTTCTAAATTTATAACTTTATTCAATCTTAATAATACTATGCTATCATTCACTGTTAACGGAAATATATTATTGTGAAAAAGCAAAATCGAGAATGACATAAACCTTTTATAAATTGCTTTGTAATAAAATGGGTTGTACAATGTAGCATCTACCATTAAATTTTCTTTCATACCTACTCTTCAAAATGCAATGATTGCTATATCTACTTAATTATATACCTAAAATTATTATTTTTTTTAATTTTAACAGTATTTTTACTATAAAATAATATATAGTTTATAGTTTAATAAAGATGCCACTGTTTCATGTAAGTAATGACCTCACAACAATTCTTTATTCAAATTCAAATTCAAAATATCTTTATTTAAGTAGGCATTTACTTTTGAATTGTCAATTACATAAAATTGGTCGGTACAGTCAGTCTGTGAGTAAGTTACCACTAGCTCGGAATGCTGTTCTGCTGAGAAGAGCTGGCCAGAAACTCAACAGTTGCTCTTTTTAAATGAAAGTAAACAATGTTTAAATTTCTTCAAAGAATACAATGCTCAGAATGTTACTAATGCATACCATAAACTCTCCAACTATTGGTAAAAGAATATATAGTTTTCTGTTACCAGGCTCCCATAAATATCACTAGAACTGTTGGTGTCTGGATAATACTTTTCCAAGTTTCAATTGATGATATCACTTTTTGAACTTCACCTTCATAGTATGTAAGGTTACCGGTTCTCTCAATCAACGCTGTGCAGATTTCTTCTCCATAGTTAAGTTTCAAGCGACATGTCTTGTCCATATTAAAGTTTTGAATTGCTAACCTCGCCAACATGGATGGTATGATAAGACCCGCAAGTATAGGTTCCACAGTGATATTTGATTTTATATAGGATAGCTTTTCAAAAAAACCTTTTGTTTTGAAATCATCATCTTTATCCTCTTTATTGTCCAACGGCTCCTCTTCTAGGGTTTGTTTATTTATTTCGTCAGACATGATTACTAAGCAGTATGAATGTCTCGTATGAACTAAATGTAATTAAAATTTATCTATCATTGTCAATCATTTATCTTTTCTGTTGCCTGCTGTTTATACAAGATTTTCCTTAATGTGACATTTCTTTTTCTTTTACAGTGTGTTTATTAAATGTAACATTTTTATGAAAGTTTTTTTAGCTTTATAATATATTTACAATATTTTATGTTGAATTAAAGTATTTCGTTAAATTATAGAATAACTTTTATAATTAGATACTGTTCTAAATTTATAACTTTATTCAATCTTAATAATACTATTTTATCATTCACTGTTAACGGAAATATATTATTGTGAAAAAGCAAAATCGAGAATGACATAAACCTTTTATAAATTGCTTTGTAATAAAATGGGTTGTACAATGTAGCATCTACCATTAAATTTTCTTTCATACCTACTCTTCAAAATGCAATGATTGCTATATCTACTTATATACCTAAAATTATTATTTTTTTTAAATTTTAACAGTATTTTTACTATAAAATAATATATACTTTATAGTTTAATAAGGATGCCACTGTTTCATGTAAGTAATGACCTCACAACAATTCTTTATTCAAATTCAAAATATCTTTATTTAAGTAGGCATTAACTCAACAGTTGCTCTTTTTAAATGAAAGTAAACAATGTTTAACTTTTACATTATTACATCAACCCTCCAAATGAGTCAAGGACCCAAGTTCCATACATTTCGATCATCCAAAAATTCTTAAATTTTATAATAAGATTTATTTAGTAATATACTTTTAATTTTAGATTTAAAACTAAGAAAAGGAATATCCAAAATATCTTGTGGAACCTTATTATATATGCGTACACTGAAGCCCATGAAGGATTTGTTAACTTTTTGAAGTCGAAATTTAGGCGTTACGAGTTTATTTTTATTTCTTGCATTTATCGTATGTGTGTCGCTGTTTTTAGTATAAGTATTTAAATTTTGACGTGTATATAAAATATTATTAAAAATGTATTGAGAAGCAACCGTAATTATACCGATTTCTTTAAAAACATCTCTTAGGGACCTCTTAGATTACAAATAGCCCGTATAGCTCTTTTTTGTAAAACAAATATAGAATTCATTTCGGCAGCACTGCCCCGTAATAAAATACCGTAAGACAAAATACTATGAAAATAACTAAAATAATCGAGTCGAGCCGTATTAACATCTGATAATTGTCTTACTTTTTAATTGCAAAGACGGCAGAGCTGAGTTTGCCAGCGATTGTTGAAAGATGGGGGTTCCACTGGAGCTTTTTATCTAGTCAGTCAGTTCTAACACTTCATTGTTAAGGAGTAAACTACAATTTTGACTTTTGACATTAGGAAGTGTAAATTCCATGCATCTAGTTTTTTTAGTATTTAAGAGCAAATTATTAATTTCGAACCAATGAAGAACACGTGACAGAGCAATGTTTACTTTGTCATAATTAGCTTTATTACGAACAACATTGAAAATAAGCGAGGTATCATCAGCAAAAAGTGCAATGTCACATAGTACTTTTACATAAAAGGGCAAATCATTAATATAGAGTAAAAATTAAAAGGGGCCAAGAATAGATCCTTGTGGAACACCCATCTTTAGGTGAGAACCAGCCGATTTATAATTATTTACATCAACCGTCTGAACTCTTTGATTTAGGTGAGAGGCAATAAGATCAAGCGCAGCACTAGGCACACTATAATTGCATAGTAATGTTTGATGGTCTTCGCAATCAAAGGCTTTAGATAAATCACAAAACACCCCGTTTGCATTCTGTGACTTCTTCCATGCGTCGTAAATGTTCTTAAGAAGCGTGGCACCCGCATCAGTTGTTGATTTGCCTTTGGTGAAACCAAATGGTTTACTATGCATGATTTTATTGCTGTAAATGAATTCTGTCATTTGGTTGAGAATATTTTTTTCGAAGATTTTACTTAAGGTAGGCAAAATATATATTGGCCTATAATTTTCCGGTTCAAGTCTATCGCCAGTTTTAAACAAAGGAAATACTTTACTATTTTTCATTAAATCTGGGAATGTACCGGTTTCAATAATACATCCCAATTCAAACAATAATACATCCCTTGTTTGATAATATGACAATTATTGCTTTGAGTATGACATATCGCTGGGAGGTCTTTGTCCATATATTTAATAAAATAGATAATAATTTGAAGATTTTTTTAACAAATTAATTTTTTGCACACTTCCTGAACGATAGATTCAGATGTTTTTAGTAACGTTTGATCTAACAGGTGGATTCGATGGTTTCTAGGCTTAAGTAGTATTGTGTATATTATATCTTTGAACATTATGAATTTAAAAAAATGTATGTTAACTATTTTGATTACGAAAAAAAAAACAAAATACAAAAATAGTAAAAATCGAGAATCCCTTATAATTTGGTTTATATTTCTAAACTATAGATTGTGTTACGCTTTATTAATAATTTCTTTTAATACCTATATGTATTATAAATGATATTTCTTTAAAGTGAATTGGAATAAACTTTACAAATATGAAAAGAGCAACATTTATTGTTATTAAGTCAATTTATTATCCAAACACAAAATAACACAACAGTCGTACGTTTTTAAAAGATATGCCTTAATATATATAATTTTATAAATAAAAACAGGGACGTGAGGTTATAAAAATTATATCGCAATTCACCATAGTAGTGAAATTCAATTAGTAACAAATCTTAATAATATATTGTATTTAACAAAAAACATAGTTCAATATCACATTAATATTTAATCATTCTATAAAACGTAATTCTTCATTTAGGTCGATACTGTTAACCCGACGTCGGTCGTTCGATTCTTGGTCGTCTTTAGGTATTTTTTCCTTCTCTATATTTTCTTTTATCTGTTCTATTTCATCTTTTTTGTGTTGTTTATAAAACCACCTGGTAAACAAATGGAGATTGTTGGTAATAGTAATTAATGAACATTACTTATTAAAGGAAATCGTAGGTAAATTTATTATTATTTAAATAGAAAAAAAATCAGAACATCTCTCTAGAGCGTTGGCAGATCGATGTTTTATCGTTTTATTTCTATTTAAATATGTCATTGTACAGTTATATTATAAAAAGCCAAGCCAAGCCAAGGCGGAAATAAAATCGCAATAAATCAGAATCATGATCAGAATTTTGATATTCTGCATATCAAAATCATTGAACCTCTTCGATTTTTTTAATTAAAAATGAGATGAATTTAAAAATATGATTCAATTAATAATGACCACAAACGTCTTCAAAATTAGAATGGCATTCTTGAATATATTAAGATTTTATTGAATAAACTTATCATTTTATGTGTGTTTTCCTATAATTTTTTCTACCTATTTTCCAGGGTTCATATCATGTGTGCAATTAATAAGCAATGTGACTTACATAAAAATAAAAATGGATGGCAAAGTCACTACTGTACTTAAATAGAAGATAACACCAGCGTCGTACTTTAGAGTTATCATATAAATCCAGGAATAGCTTGGTCCAAACATCATTGATGTAACGACTTCAGTAAGGTTGAAAATCGCTGTCATCTTACCTAAATGAATAAAAATTTCTAATTATTTATTTTATTTTTGCTATCTCTTATTATGCTAATAAAGATATTAATTTTAAACTAAATATACACAAAAAATACATCAGACTGAGAATAACAAGTAGGAATAAAAGTAAATAGATAAGAGTAACATTAAACAAATAACATACCTTTACTCTTTGATATAAAGATCAATATATAAAAACATGTAGTACTGTTTAACCTATACTTCGTGTCTATATTTTTTGCAATTTTAATGTTTGTTTTCAAGTTTCTCTTTAGAACTTTTTGTTAAGGTTGGTGTTTGTACGAATGAGTTTTTTTTATGATGCTTGTCAAGCGACTTATATTAGACATGTACTTGATACTTATCATCTATACTATCGGAGACCGAAAAAAAATAACTTAACTTATTAATTATTCGATGAACGACCATCACCAATTCAACTTACCAATTAGATTACAGAACATAAAATAAATTTTATATTTAACTTTTTAGTAAATTGTTATTATAGTTATTTAGATCCAGAACACATATCTTTTAAAAGACTGCAACTTATGTTAAGTTAGTTTCAGGAGATGTCTGTATCTAATAAATTATCATGGCGCCTAAATCCTTCTTTTCCCTCTGTAAACTAATATTATTTTCATAACGTTTTCATAACATACCTATTTATACTTCTTAATACTAAATATTTCGCAGTTACAAAGCATACCTTTCCACAGTAATTTTAAAAATAGTCCTATAATAAAATAAACCTTTAAAAGCTGCTATAATATTCATATTTGAGGTTTAAAATAAAACAAAACATATTTTATTGTTATTTTCCCTTACTATATTCGAGCACATTGTGCCTTAAATAAACTTCGCAAGCTACTAACTTTCGAGACACATTAAAAAATACAACAAAATATACAGGATGCTGTTGAGAAGCTTAACATTCAATAGACCATTTTAGTATAGCAAAAGCTTAAGCTAACCGCATTTTTCTTAAATTGCTAACTATAATGGCGATCTTATTAATCATTAACAGTCTTTTAGTAAACTGGTAGATCTGTTAACGGACCCCCTAACGGATCCGTTTTATAGTAAATACCAAATTTGTTAAAGAATATAGGTACTAAGAGTTAGCCTAAAAATATTCCTATTAAAATAAGATCCATTCTATTTGATTTCAATATGACAAAAAAAAACATGTTCACATTGACTGACACAGTATGATAACTATTCAGAACAAAAGGATAAGGTTATAGATACACTTGAGAAACCGGAAAAGTCTAGCAATAAATAAATAAACAATGACGAGAATATTGAAATATCTATGTGTATCGTTTTTTTGTTGTATGGCACAAAACGCTTTTTTTCAAAGCTTCCTTACATCCTTTAAATCAAATTAAAACATTTACTAACTGCAATTAAACTATCACTAAACTTAATTATAGGCAAATATAAAAGATTATTATTTTACAATGACCTAATTACATTAATTAATAGCCTTATAAATTTTCAGCTTAAAACACTAGTATTCTCAAAATCCCAAATAATAAACAAATTATCAACCGTAGGATCACTGTGCACGTAGCGATCCCCCGCCTGATAATCCGCTTAATAATTTAATAATGAAGAATAACAATATACTACAAAACCAGCGTCGTAATGAACATACGCCAGATACAAGAACTACTGTAATAATCTCATAAAAAACTAAAAAGGAATTTTTTATTTCTCGTTTCTACGAGATTCTTCTATAAAATAAAATAACGAAATGGAACGGAACTATTAATTGTTAAACATTGAAAATAAAGTCAAGTAAAGTACAGTAAGTTGGGTCAATACCAAATTCCCAAGTTAGCAAAGTGGTTGTTGCAGTACAAATAATAACTGAGTTCTGATATATGTAATAATATTTTCATATTTGTAAAATGCATGTCTATTTTCATGGACAAAATAAGCTCAATACCTTAGTTTATTCAAAGATTACATCTCAAACAAAAGGGACACAAATAGGTCAACTCTAGCAACGAAGTAGGTACTGTTCTGGGTACCTCAGGGTAGCGTATTGGGGCCTACCCTTTCTTTAAGCTAATCTAGCAAATGCGAGAATATTTGCGTACGTCGATAATACTGCCGTTGTATTTGCTTTTTAATCCAGAAAAGATGACAATCCAAATGCAACAATAGGGATTGCTACATATGTTTAGTGTTGAAAATTTTAAGTAAAATACACTAGTGCGGAAATCTAAATACCATATGTTATTACTGCCCATTTATAAATACCGGTAATGTACAAGGTGAAATAAATACTTGGAAGTGATAGTTGACCGATTTCTATACTGATAACTTAACCTAACTGGATATATAAAACTCTGAGATACGTCGTCTCAACTAATATGATAACTAAAAAAATGTATTGTATAAAACCTACATGTCTCTTGTACTATCAGTCTTAATGTACTTGTATTCCCTTAAAGCTATAGTAAAGCTACAATTATATTTTACTACAAAATGCATAATTGAAAAAAGATACACTACTAATAATGGGAACAATGATAGCAACTCACTCTCACTTAGAAAACTATTTGTATGCCAAGTAATTTTAAAAGTTTATAAAAGGGAGGGCCCATTTGATATTTGTAAGAAAAAGGAAAGAATATTAAAACGGAATCTCCCCCTGCTAAGACCATTTTTTCAGGTTGTATGTATATATATATATATATATATATATATATATATATATATATATATATATATATATATATATATATATATATATATATACAACAGAAACAATTAAATCTGAAAAAAATATTAAACTCATTGAGTTAGCTCTCTTACCTTTAAGATATGTAAGCTCTTCCAGACTAATATGAATAATATACATACCTACGATCTAACACACGTCACGCAACACACCACACACATTATAACATACACCATATAACGCATCTCAACACTCAATCCATACTTAAATATTTTTATTTGTATATGCTCTTATTTTAACGATGCAAATTTATACAGCTTTAAATGTAACAATAGATACTACACACATACAGATGTCAATATGTAATCATTATAGGAAAAATACAGAGCTTAGAAACATTTTAAGATATGAAGAACAAAGTATACTAACACTGGCATTGTTTGCCTAAAATGAGAATATAATCATAATGCATGTATGTACAACATGGTGTTAATAAATTACTATTATTATTATACATACATAACCTACTTTTAACAGATCCATCAGGTATAATTTTAAATAATATTTGTGCACCATTACTCTTAGACCAGTGTACCTCATCGTTGGGCTTTGGGTAAGAAATAAGCTAATTTAGCTATTTATTTATTTTGATAAATATTTTCGAAAATGAAAATACCGTGAATTTATACAAGCAGCGCAAAATAAAATGTCTAAATAACTAACTTTCGTTAGTATATTTATTACAAATCATGACATACCAACTATAAAGGAGCAAATATATAACCTACCTCAGGTTTCCCAGACCAAATAATATTAGTTTTAAGTCATTTGAAGGAAAATAAAGACGACTAAATGATTTCAGCGACTCCATCCATAGCATAGTTTACAGCTAATTCCGCCCGGGAACCGAAGTATTTATTATCTGTATTATTATTCTCATTTGGTAAATTTTATTAATACATAGTACTGGTTAAATAGGTTTTAGTGTATAGTAATATTAAATAATCTATTTTCTCAACATGTAAGTTATTAAATTGATATATATTTTTTCTCAAAACGCCAAATGGAAATTCAAACTTTCATCCGTTCAAACAAACAAACTGTGCAGTTTTATATTAGTACATTTTTCAAATATTTTTCCTATTTTAGCTATGTTATAGACGACCGGAAGCCGTCTTCGTTGCTCTGCCAGTATCTTGAAGATTTGAATATTTTACATCGTTATAATATAATATTTTATGATCCCTTAAAATGAGGTAGCGGTGAACATCTATTTAGCTACTTTGTAAACCCTTACCAATATTTATAAAAAACTATGTGCCTCTTTATTCCTTTCATGTTGCTTCATTTAATATGTGAAATAAAATTATTCTAAGAATTATATAATTAAATAAAATTAAATTTACAAAAAAAGTTACCTAGCTCTTCATTTGTAGCCAGTTTGGAGGAAAGCGATCTGAGAGCAGTGAACGAAGTTGCATTGAACATTTCGACCACGACAGCTGAAATAGATTTTTATTTATTTATTTAATTATTTATTTATTTATTTATTTAACATCTATGTACACACAGAATACTAATAACATAATCATATTTTATCATGAATTTGTACAAAGGCACTACTTATTTCAAAATGAAATCTCTACCAGCAGGCATAGGCACCATATGAAAATCGTGAGAAATTCATTTAAAAACTAAACTAAAGCTATTACATATAATTACAATATTCTCAACTAAAAAAATGCAAACATACAATTAGTTTTTTGTATATAGATCTTTTAGTTTTTTTTATATACATAAGATATGTTTGTATATGTCAACCAGACCTAGTGTATATCATCCCCTTCCTCAAAAGTTGCAAATAAATCATGGTATTACCAGGATGCCCACTCAAATATGTTGAAAGTATCTAAAAACCCATCAAACACAATGAAAAAATATCAAATCGGTCAAGCCATATTTTTATGGCGATTAATTCAACCAACAACATTTTAACCTGTAAATACATATAGAATGAAAAATAAACCATCCCGTCGTTTTACCAATGTTCCTACCGTATCGCTACCCACTTCAGTGAATTAAGTATTCTCTACATGGTCGTCTTTATCGTGTCAGTGGTGACATCTGTCAGGCTTCCTTTAAAAACCGTAACCAGTTTTTCTAACGTCGAAAATATTCCACAAGTGACATTAATGTTTGAAAATATCTATAAACATTTATAGCCCAGTAAAATTATTTAAATTTTAAATAAATATGGAATCTTATATTTAATATAGATACTTTGTAACATGAATATTTTTTTTTTACTGCAGAGCCTTTTGGTGGTAAAACTTTAAAGAAAGGGGAAAATATAAAGTAAATCTGGGTATTAGAAGTATCTGGTTGGTAATCGGTCCTTGTACGTGTTGTGCCTAGATCCCATTTTTGTATATGCAAGACAAAACCTCTGATAGGGTTGTTCATAAAATTGGCCGATTTTGATTAAACTTTTTGAGGCCCTGGCCCGTTTAAACTACTTAATATTTAATATATTTGAATTTACAAAGGGGATCAGACTAATGATTTTTGATTCATTTTCAGGACAAAACAACGTCTCTAAATTTGAAATTTTAGTAGCGTAAAAGTATATTTTTATATATTAGTTATTTAACGTTTTGTGTAAAACTCTAAGATGACTCCAAAGGGCCATTATACATAGAGTTTATTTCATTAATACGATTTATAAAAAAAAAATCATCATATAATATCGCATATTGTTTTCCCGTTGTGAATAAGTGGTAAACATTCTACATTATGACTACTACTCGTATCTGAAACACTTACCTAGATACATTTCCAAAGAATTTCTTGCTAATCCTGTACATATACTTCCCACTACTTTACTAACATTGGATATCATTCCCAATGTAGCATCTTGCCATTTTAGTCTCCTGCTAAAAAAAGTAATTGAAATAACAGCACCTGAAAAACATACAAATATAAGAAAGGTATATAAAGTTAGACAAACAAAATTCTAAAATGTAAATAGACATAAATTATATATCAGTTCATTATTTATAATTGTTTTTGGTAATCTTTTAAATTTATCAACTGTTATCATGCTATTTGATACAAATAAAAAACAAATGAAAATTTTAAAGTTAAAGTAATAAGTAGTAATAAGTTTAAAGTTAAAGTAGTAAGTTAAAGTATTCATTTTACTGTTGATTTTAACATGAAATACAAAACACAAAAAAGTTTTTATATAAATCTAATAAAAATATAACTTCACTAACCAAGCAAGTGTATACATATGTAGAAAGTATTGTAGAAGCTATATTTGATGATATCCCATTGGAAGCGGTAGCGGCTAAAAAGATAACGGACTGTGAATTCGCCTACAATGTTAAAAATATTATTTATAAAACCTTTACTATTTATTTCATCTTTTTCGATATTATATGAAACTATATATATGCCCTGGAAACAGCTTGTCCAAGTTTAAAATAGTTCCAATAAATCAATTAGTCTAATTTGTTAATTTATACCCATCAGGATATTCCAAATTAATTAAAATTATCACAAATATATTTTTTTATTTATTTTAACAGTTTCCTAGATGCCAACTATGTTTCCTAGATGCCAAAAGTTGCAATATTTTAAATTTCTTATGTCATAGAAATTGTTACTGTTCTTTATGTACACTTGTTTGCTATTATACATACTTGACGATATTTAACTGTCACATTTGAAAATCTTATTATTTTTCTCTAACCAAAACATGTCTAGTAAAATGAAAATACTTAAAATATACAAATTTAAATATGAAGCGTACATTGAATATATTTTTTCGTTTTGATAAAAAGTTGTACAATTTACTTACCATACGCTGGACCAAATATAAATATAATTGACATCAGAATTAAAATAGATTTTATTCTGCGGTTATTAGGTCCCCCTTTGAAAGCAACAATAAATGTATCTTTGACATGTTTTATATCAAAAAATGATTTAATACGTCCACAGAATCCGATATTCTTTTTCTAAAAATATTAGAAGTTTATTAGAATAAGATGAATTTTGGTAATGTCATTCAAAATTATAAAATAATACCTGGTCCTCTGATTTTGGTCTCTCAGGATTTTTAATAAAGACAAATCCATAGCAAATACTAAAGCAATATAATACAGAACTAATAGAAAATACACCATAGTACCCAAAATTATTAAGTAATATACCACTGAGAACAGTTCCTATGGGTCCTCCAACTGTTAAACAAAGATTTGCAATACCAACTCGAAATGTTCTAGTATTCTCACTAGATGTTTCACCAATGTAACTAAATGTTCCCATATACGTGGTAATCCAACCGCCACACATAGCAGGAAATATAGCTTCTAAGATCATTGTTACTTCAAGTGGCAGTTCATAAAAATAATATACACTTAGTATGTTACTGAGACACATTAAAAAATCACCGATAATTGGCAACATTATACAAATTTTCCTGTTTCCAGTTTCATCACTCCAGCCGCCAATAAAAAGAATAAGAAAACTTGGGATAGTTGCTAAAATTAAATTTTTCCATACTTCCATCGACGCAATTAATTCTTGTATTTTGACTTCCTGATCGTGGTAAGGAGTACCTGTTTTAGCAATAAGAGAATCGCAAACCACGTCTGCATATTGCAAGTTCACTCGACAAGCTTTATCAAGGTTCAAATTTTGAGTTGCGAGTCTTGCAATAACTCCTGGAATTACGAAACTTATAAGAACTGGCTCCACAGTTATATTATCTCGAATATATATAATTTTTTCTTTCAAAGTTTTCTTATTATAAATATTTTTTTCCGATTTTAAAGGTTCTGCCTCTTTAGTCGATTCCATTTTGGTTGTGAATGCGTTTTTGTACCAATGTCTTTGATATATTGCTTGATTCTTAAATACATATATTTGTATAGAAATATTGCTTAAGAAATCTTATCTACTGCAAATATGCACCGACTCCTCTTTTGTACCATGATATTCAATATTATTACACAATCCAACATTGTTGCATTATGATAACAAAAAAACAAATACAAGTGAACAATACAAATAAATGTTAATATAAATATACTGTTAATATTCATTTTTAACTTCAAATACATCTTACAATCGACAAACTCCAAGAAATGTGACAAGAATTGATTTTTGCGACGGTAAACTTTGCTACAAGTATGAAGACAGGCGCAAACTCCTAAGTTTAGTGACACCATCCGCCTTCTTTGTCCAAACTTTATGTGTTGGAAGAAAACCTGTGTATATCTATTGTACATTATAACAATAATATTCCGTTAGTTTATTATTAAATTATTGTAGTTTTTTTTCATACTTCATTATTACTTTATGATGTCTACCTATTTAATTCCCATATTAGCATTTATTTGTTTATATATAATGTTTTTTGTTTTTGGTATTACAATTATATTAATAATTCGCGACCCACAGATTAACCGGGTATGTATATGTACAATCCGGGTTTGTACACATGAAGTTTTGCTTAATACAACTGTAACACCAGTTATTAAGATGGTAAACACAAGTCTAACGATGTAATATGTTATACAACTATATATTTTACTTTACTATATGTTACTTGAACAAAGACCTGTAAAGATTTTCATAATTCTTTCATGGAATGATGTTCTGCCAAAATATGATACACAATCCTTTTTAACGGTTGAGTATAATAAATGCACCCCAAACTTGAAAAGCCTATATTGCTATTAGGGCATACATATGTAATCGTATTTTAAAAGGACAAAGCTACAGCGCAAAAAAAGTATTATAGATAGACCCTTTACACCAATTTATATTTGTTTTATCATTTTTACTTTTTGTAACTTTTTACTTAAAAAAGGAAATTTTTGTAATTATAAATAATATATGTAACTTTTCCAAAATATTTTCGTATTTATGGTGTATTCTAATCAAACGCACTAAACTGAATAATTATTAAAATAGACAATATCTCCGATACTATAAGGACGATTAAAATCAATCAAAAACATTAATAATAATACAGAACAAGTTACACACATTGATCTAAGCAATTAATTTTGCTGTGTTAGACAACGATACAAATACACATTATAAATATTGAGAACATATTTAATAAACGATAGAACCTAAAAAATACCGACTTCTATATGCTCATTACATATATGCCTGTCCCTGTTGGGAATCGAACTCGAGCCCATTGCATCGCTATACATGAGGCGTCTCCGCTAACCATTATATGATGATGTGATATCTAAATCATACCTAGCTAAGCGTTTTTTGTAATATTGGAATAAATTGAAGATCTTTAATCTTGGCAGTTTCTAAGATCGGAGAGGTATACTTGACCCAATTGATCCATTCAAGATAGTGAGAGAACTATATAACATTATTGTTTAACTGACTACGTTATGTCAACGTCAGGTTACAACCAAAGAACAAGATAGTGCTATTTTAAAATAAAGAAGAAGAAGAATTTATAAAGTGATTAAAGACAAACTTAGTTTTGATGATATCAGTATTAAATCTTAAATTTTAACCATCTATTCATCCATTCATCCATCCATTTGAAACCATCTACTCTTGTGTGGTCTGAGATGATATTTTGTTTTCGATTGATCTCACTCTTGTTACCAATATTTCGGCAAGCTCTCACAATATCTCTATAATTAAATTAAAAGGCTTTGTGTTGTTTTTATAAAATCCGTGTAGTAAGTTTTTACCCGAGAAACAGCCATCACTTTTTAAATTCTATCGCATCTAAATTTTTAGTAGTAAAAATAGGCATTTACTTATTGTACTTACATACAAAAATAATGTAAGAGAACTTTAAAATTTAATTGCTTATACTTTAATGTTTTATTTTTAAATGTTTGCTAAAAAGCAAACTATTGATTTTACTGATTGAAATAGGTATTTAACTAATTGTGTCTGTGTATTTTTCGTTATATGTAAAAGTTGAAATTCTAATGACGCTTTGGTAATTATGGTTTTTACTTAATTACTAAAATTTCCTTGTAATTATATTATCGTGTTTTCGACCATAATATGTAAGGCATGCTAGCTGTTGTGTATTTTAGAGTTTATATATTTTCTTTGCATGAGGCCCTCAGTACTATTAAGAAACACTAAGACTGACATGTTTGAAAATATCTATAAACATGTATAGCCATGTTAAGCTTATTTAAATTCATATAAATAAAGAATGAAAAATAAACCGATACAGACAGGGACTCGAACCCGCGACTACTGGGATACCGTCCCGTCGCTCTACCAACTGAGCTACCGTATCGCTGTCCGCCTCGGTAATTTAAGCATTCTATATGTGATCGTCTTTATCGGGACGGTAGTGACATCTATTAGGTTTCTTTCGAAAATCCTAACCAATGTTTCTAACTTTGCAGTATAGATAAACATTGAACAGATGCCGCTACCGAAATTAATGTTTGAAAATATCTATAAACAAGTATAGCCATGTTAAGCTTATTTAAATTTATATAAATATAGAATGAAAAATAAACCGATATAGAAAGGGACTCAAACCCGCGACTACTGGGAAACCGTCCCGTCGCTCTACCAACTGAGCTACCGTATCGCTGTCCGCCTCGGTGAATTAAGCATTCTATATGTGATCGTCTTTATCGGGACGGACGGATTTTCGAAAGAAACCTAATAGATGTGACCACCGTCCCGATAAAGACGATATTATTGTCTACTAAAACAAAATATTGCGCTGGCGTTAAATAATTGTATACATATATGATATAAATAAATTATATTAATTTTGCTATTTCCACAAATATTTGATTACTTACACAAATATTGTCTACTTCATCGTACATAGTTATAGTAATTTGAGATGCCATTGTTGGCAAGTTATATCTTAAGCATTAAATGCTAATCTTTGTACAGATTTTGATTAAAAAAAAATTAAATAGCATAATATTTATTAAAACATATGCACACTAACCTTAGGTGATGATACCAAGTAATTAATCGTATTTAAACGAGTCAATGAAAAAATTACAAAAAATATATAAATAATATATATAAAAAATCAAAAGTTAACAGGAAAATCACATTTATTTAGTCCATAAACAATAAAAGATATTTTATTTAAACAGATGTTCATTTATATTAACATTAATAATTTTTAATAAACAACCTCTTCAATTTATGAAGCACGTGACACTCAATTTAATATCATAATTTATTCCTATTCTCGACAAAAAGTGCTATAATTTCACATATTTCAATTAAATGACAAACATTTATCTTTATGTACATAAGTTCAATATTCGTTCCCGTTCGTTTCCGGTCGTCGAAGTGTCAACAAGTCTGTACTGTTCGTAGTAAATAAAACACTTATTAAAAATAGTTTAAGTTGCAATTTTGGAACTATAGTGAATCAAACATCAGCAACACAACATAGCAAAACAGAAAAATAAAGAATCCTAGGATATTTTCAATATCCATTTGTTTAAGGGTGAAGATCAAAATTACATCAACAATCGAGGTTAGATTAACAACATCATTTTACTTTTCAACGTCAATTTAACAGCCGGCAAAAGAAATAATACCTACACTGTCAGTCGGCTAGGTTGACCAATAACTTTAGTGTTGCCATCACAAAGAAATATTTTCTAACAGTTTGCATTTACGTTCCGTTTCACGCAACTTTGTTCGATAACATGGAGGAACAATTTCAATTATTATTTGATAAAATGAAGAAAGAAAGGCATAAACAGACAAATCAATTAAGAGATTCTCTTACGAAGAACATAGTGGACCGCTTGGACGAAAAACTAACTCCTATAATGAAGGAAAATGAAAAATTGAATAAAAAAAATTGCAATCTGGAAAACGAGATCGAATATTTAAAAAAGGAAAAGAAAAGTAACAACATAGTTATTTTCGGATTAGAAGAAAAAGAAAAGTCGATACTACAGTTATTACAAACCATTAGGGAGATTTTCAAAAGAGATCTAAATATATTTGTGCAAGAAAATGAAGTGAACAGACTATACCGTCTAGGTAAAAATAAAGTTGAGAACAAACCTAGACCTGTGCTATTCTCATTTACAAATAGGTGGAAAAAAGATCAAATAATGCTGAATAAAAAGAGTTTAAAAGGAATATATATATATCGGAAGACTATTCTAAGGAAGTCATTGAAAGGAGAAAGGCTTTGCTACCGCAGCTACTGGAGGAGAAGGAAAAGGGAAATATTGCTTTCCATTAAAACTAACAGGACAAATGCCTTCGATTTGTTGAGAACTCGATCACACTCTTTCACTGACGTACTCGCACACAAAAACCAATCGCAATTACTAACCGGCAAACGAATTACCCAACCAATTTACGAATACCTAACAAGAGAAATAACACAAACTCCCCCATACCGACTGGTCCTCGTGGGGGATAGAGACCACAACCCTCCAACAACACAGAAAAAAAATCTAGAAAACAATCACAGAAAATCAAAAATTTATGTTGCTTCCCTGAATGTGCTCACATTGAAAAACGAGGAAAATCTTACAGAACTCATATATGCGTTAAAACACATAAACTGGGATATCATCGGCATGAGTGAAGTAAGGCGAATGGGAGAAAGAATTATTTCTTATCCAGAGTTCCTTTTATACTATATAGGAACTACCCCAGGTCATCATGGGGTTGGTTTCATTATCAAAAAATACCTCGCAAAAAAGTGGAGAGATTTATCGGAATATCAGAGCGCATAGCAGTGATGAATCTCAAACTTCCGGGATACAAAGATTCTTGGTCCATTATACAATTATACTCGCCTACGGAACAATCCGACACAGAATCAATAGAATCATTCTACCAAGACCTAAATAAAACAATCCAAGACTATGCTCACAAAAATCTAGTTGTGATAGGAGACTTCAATGGCCAAATCGGAGAAGGGCAACCAGAAGAAGATACAGTTCTGGGGCCATTCCTATATGGAAAAAAGACAAGGAGCAGAAACGGAGAGAAGCTTGTTAACTTCGCATTGGAGAATGGCTTGAAAGTCTTAAACACAATTTTCAAGAAGAAACAAAGTAAGATGTGGACCTAGATCTCTCCTGACGGAAAAACAAAAAACGAAATAGATTTCATAATGACTAGTAAAAGCAGATATTTCTCCAATATGAAAGTTATTAGCAATTTCAACTTCAATACCAATCACCGAATGATTAGAGCAGAATTGCTAATAAAACCACCAAAAATCCGAAGACCAAGAAATAATATGATAAACACAAAACTTACTAAATACCTGTCCTCTGCACCTGCTATACCGAACATCTTTAAACGGTACGTAGATGACACCTTCACAATACTACCTATGAATCAAACATCTGCTTTTCTAGAACACCTTAATTCCATTAACAACAAAATACAATTTACAATGGAATTGCAATCAAATAGTACTTTAGCTTTCCTTGATATTCTTATTATCAAGAATCCTGACAATACATTGGGACACACTGTTTATAGGAAACCCACACATACACCACCACCCTAGCCAGTTAGCTACCGTTGGCAAATCTTTGTTTCAGAGAGCACAACACATCTGTGACGCTGAACACCTAGAGGACGAGCTGCAGCATGTCAAGCATGCCTTGTTCAACAACCACCTGACCGTACCTCGCCAGCGTCGCAGAAACCACATCAAGCCATCCACAGTTGAGCGTCAACCGGCCCTACTACCATATGTGAAAGGAGTTACTGACAGAATCGGCAACATCTTAAAAAAGGTTTCTATTAAAACTATATACAAACCTCAAAGGAAAGTGAGCCAATTCTTGAGACTTATCAAAAGTAATATTCCTTTACAATGTGCTGGAGTATATAAACTTGACTGCGATTGTGGCTTGTCATACATAGGTCAAACAAAGAGAAGCATCGGTAAAAGAGTTAAGGAACATATATCGAATATCAAGCATAGGCGTACATCGAAGTCTGCAGTGTGTGAACATACCATAGACAAGCCCATTCATTATATAAGATTTGATAAACCTAAAATCCTCGCTAAAGAACAACGTTACATTCCAAGAATGGTTGGGGATTATCTAACACCCCACTTTTGAAAAATATAAAATCCCATGTCTGTGACCGCACTGTAAGACCTCAAGATACTGTTATTGCGTTTTGTGTGAATCCTGAACTGTATGCCCGGAAGCTTAGAAACCGTTGGAGGTAGATGACTAATTAACTGACTTACTGACAGACACCTCCATCTCGTCTTTCCGTGAACACGATTGCCGCAAAGCATTCGAAACGTCGGGTTAGATTTAAAATGTAAATTTAAAATTTAATTCAATATACGCGAGTTAAATCCGTAAAAATAGTTTTATTTCAATGTGTAGTACTCGTGAAAACCTTAGAAAACACTATGTGAACCAGTACGGACTGGAAACATCAAATCAAATCCGCCGGTTGGAGTACCTGAAGACCAAGCATGTAAGACTTTTAACATCTCTAAACTTCTTAAAAAGATGCCGAGATCATGACCTTGTACCGGTATGCGTTAAAATATCACCTAAGAAGGACATAAAGCATTGCGCCGGGATACTTCGCCAGGCAAGTAAAAGATTACTTAGTCATCTTATTAAACAACACCGTTCGGATGCACGTCAATTAAGTGATCAGATTGATATCCTTAACAAAAATGTAGAATTAAAATTGTCCAAGGCAGATTGGCAAAAATGTTTTGATATAATTAATAAACGCGCCACAACTAAATATAACCAATTTAAAGACAGGCAAATAAATAAATTTGAGTTACTCTTAAGAGAAACTTCCGATTTATCGGATATTAATTCAAATAAAACAAAATTAACTAGTAATAGTCTGGCAACACATACCTCAGTTGTCAATCTCTCAAAACAACATTTGGATAAACCAACCGTTGAGATACTAGAAAAAGGCTTAAATTTTGCACCAGCTCCAACTAAAATACCGTTCGAAGACATTATTTGCAACGTTGAGGAGTGGCTTATAATAATAGAATCACGAAAGAGGAATCTGAAGCAATCCGCCAGGATATTTCTTGTGTTCTGCGCCGGAGCAAATTGACGAAGAATAATATCTCCCGTGACGAACATCTTGCTCTAAAACACCTACGCAACAATGAAGACCTTACCATCCTCCGTGCAGATAAGGGGAACGCGACTGTGATAATGGATACGAGTGATTATAATAGTAAAATATCAGAAATACTCGCGGACAATAACACTTACAAAAAGGTTGAAAAAGATCCTACCGATAAAGTTTTAAAACAAACCGCCGATCTAATACAAAAATACAGTCATAAATTAAATTTAGACATAAAATCACTCGTACCATCATGTGCAAAACCACCAAAATTGTATGGGTTACCCAAAATACATAAACAGAATGTCCCACTACGTCCCATAGTCAGCCAGATTGATACACCAACATATAAACTGGCTAAACATGTTGCAAGGATACTGACACCTCTCCGGGGACATACACAAACTTATGTCAAGGATTCTTACCAGTTTGTTAATTATATCCAACAAGTGAAATTAAATGACAACGACATTATGGTTAGTTTCGATGTACAGTCACTATTTACCAGCCTGCCAGTGATTGACTGCATTGAAATTGTCAAGAGAAAGCTTTTTTTTTTTATATGATCTAGGGCAATGCTAGACTACATTCCACCTGATGGTAAGTGGAATGTAGTCTTAGATGGTAAGTCGCATTGCCCTAGCAACCTATTCACTCTTTTCTTGAAGACACCCACATTATATTTGGCCGGAAATAACGACGCAGGCAAATTGTTCCAGTCCTTCGCTGTACGCACTAAAAATGAGGAAGCAAAGCGCTTCGTTCGGACAGGTGGAATGTCCACAACAAAAGGATGGATACCTGCCGTGCGTCGGGACGTCCGGTGATGGAAGGGGGACGGAGGAATTAACTCGTGTAATTCCTGCGCACACTCACCAAAATGTATCCTATAGAATACTAAGAGGCTAGCAATTTTACGCCTGTGTTCAAGGCTTTGGAGGTCGGCTTCGACCAATTCGGGATCGCCTATAAGCCTCTTTGCTCGCCTCTCAATTGAGTCCAGAACCGCAAGATGAGACTTTGCGGCACCAGCAAATATGTGTCCACAGTACTCTACACACGACCGGATCTGTGCTTTGTATAAAACAAGAAGCTGTCCCGGTGTAAAGTACTGGCGAACCTTCGCAAGAACGGCAAGCTTTGCTGCTGCTGCTCTTGCTCTGGACTCAGTGAACCGACCAAAGTTGAGGTCGAGGAAATCTCTAAGCCTAACAACTGAAGCCGATCACTGTATTCCAAGGATACATTCTGGAAAGTAGGAGCCAAGGTGAAAGGGCTCCTTTTGGCGGTGAATAGACACGTCTGCGTTTTGGTGGCGTTGAACTTGACAAGATTGGCATTGCTCCATGCGGAGACTGGCTGAAGTTTGTCATTCAAACGTTGCATCATGGCTTCTCTTTCAGACTGTACTTGATCTCGACTAGCCCGAGTACTCGGCAGATATCTTTCTACAACTGTGCTGTCTTCTGCATACCCATAGAGACCGGGCTTCAACAGATCATTAATGTGCAGCAGAAACAGAGTTGCAGAAAGAACGGACCCCTGAGGCACTCCGGCATTTATTGTCAAGGGTTCCGAGGAACACCCGTCAACAACTACTCGGAGAGATCTGTGGCTCAGAAAGTCCGTTACCCAGTCGATCAGACCAGGAGATATACCGTACGCTGAAAGCTTGCATATAAGGCTCGCATGCCAGATCCTGTCAACTGCCCTCGAGACGTCCAGAGAGACGGCGACCGCTTCTCCGTTCTTCTCGATGGCCTCGCCTAAAATGTGAGTAGCATACACTAGGAGGTCCCTATTACGGCGAAACCCGTACTGTCGGTCACTGAGGAGATCGTTACCTTCTAGGTATGCTAGTAGGCGTGAGTTCAATACACGCTCCATAATCTTGCAGAGTATGGAGGTGATTGAAATCGGTCTGTAATTGACAGGGTCGGCACGGCTGTCTTTTTTGGGCACGGGTTGCACATTAGCAAGCTTCCAGGATTTCGGCACTATTCCAGTCATGAAAGAGAGGCGATACAGACGTGTCAGTACAGGAGACAACTCAGCTGCGCATGTCTTGAGCAGAAGGGCTGGTATACCATCAGGACCACTGGCTTTATTCACATCTTAACGACACAATGTTCTCCATACCTCTTTGTTAGTGATGCGGATTTCAGGCATCGAAATACCGCAGTGAGGAAGATGTGCTGGAGAAGCATTGCCAGTGTCTAGATGCGAATTATCAGCAAACAGAGAAGCAAATACATTCGCTTTCTCTGTTGCTGTGTGGGCCAGGGATCCATCCGGCTTCAGCAGAGCAGGCAGTGACGGTTGGCAGAAATTCGACTCGATCGCTTTCGCAAGAGACCAGAAAGCTCGACTGCCAGTTGGTCTGACAGAGAGCTTTTCGCCATTCTTAGCGATTCGATCGAGACGAGCCTTCCGCAATGCCTTTTTGTAGGACTTGGCAGCTTGGTTAAAGGCTCTCTTTTTCAAACTTACATCCGGAGTTTTGCGGGTTCGAGCATCAGCCCAAATGAGATATGCCGAATGTTTTCGGTCTTGAGCATGACCATATTCGGCATTAAACCATGGGCGAGCTTTGCCACCGATGGGAACTTCAGCAAAAGGAATAAAATACTCCATTGCCTGATGCACCACATCGGTTATAGCATTCGCGCAACTCGACGGATCCAAAGAAGAGAAGCAGACCTGCCGCCAAGGATAAGACGCAAAAAAGTGTCGCATCTCATCCCAATCTGCTGACTTGTATTTCCATACTCGCCTAACACCATGAGGTTCACAAGCTGGTGGGGAATATGTAAACACAGATTTCACCAGACAGTGATCGGAGGTTCCCAAGGGGGAGGTGACTTCTACACGATACCTGTCCGGATCAGTTGTCAACAGAAGGTCCAGGCAATTGGCTGTATGGCCTACCACATCTGGTACCCTTGTCGCTTGCTTCACCAGCTGAAAGAGGTCCAAGGACAACGCAAATTTCCGCGCTTCTCTTCCAGCATGGTCGGTCTTCTGGTACGGGAACAGCCAGTCCTGATGACAGGCATTAAAGTCCCCCAGAAAGACGAGCTGCGCCGAAGGGTACTGATACAGAGCCATATCTGCAGCCTCACTGAGATACTCAAATAAACGAGTTGTCACCGCTGTGCGAACGGTAGACACAGGAATACAGGATTTTTTCGTTTCCTGTGTCTACTAAAACCCATAGGGAAGAAAAAGTGGGGTCTTCAAGGTGACGGAGACGCTGAATACAGAGGTCGTTCCGCGCTTACATACTGACTCCGGCCCGTGAGCGAAAGTTGTGCTCCAACGAGTAACCGGGATAATCCAAGTATGTAGCGCTCAAAGGACATTGTATCTGCGTCTCCGTCAAAAAGAGCAAGTGCGGCTGCTCTGTCTCCAGGTGGTGGTGGACAGCTAAAAGATTTGAGTGCAAACCCCTTATATTAGTGAGGTGCACTTTGTATGAGGAGGAGTGCAACCGCTGTGTCAACTTGTTTCTTTTTTTTACCTTTTTCATAATAAAAAATAAATAAAAGTGAATAGGGATGGGAAATGGCAGTTGAACGAGGTGGTACGTATCAAACCCGACTTCGAAATTGGTGATGTCTTGTCGCTGGGAGGCTAGCCTGGAGACTGCGGGGACGCCCGAACCCCCCCAGGGATCGCCATCGAGCCTCCTCGCCTGGTCGCCAACCAGCACGACGGAGCCACCCTGAGATTTTTCGCAGCTGGCGGGGCAGCCTTTCGTGGGTGGCTAACCCACTAATTGGGCCCCCAACTATCTGCGGGCAGCCAGCGGAAAGCCGTCACTTAAGATCCCGCTACCTTCCTCGACTAGACACCCGACAAAACAAACACCAACTCGACGTCAACCGGTTCGTCAACGTACCGCAGCTGTTCAGACCCATTTCCCATAAACGGCTTCATCGAGCAACGTCCCGGAACACGACTATGTCGCTTTGCGGCACGACTTTGCCCGATGGGTGGTAACTTTGCCGGCGACCCGATGTTATGGTCTACAACCACGAAAACTGGAGGATAACAACATGCCTGTAGAATATGCAGAATTACTGAAGCATTGCTTAACATCTGGCTATTTGATGTGGAAGGATGAATTCTATGTACAAGTTGATGGAGTGGCAATGGGTTCCCCTGGCCCTGTCCTCTGCACCTGCTATACCGAACATCTTTAAACGGTACGTAGATGACACCTTCACAATACTACCTATGAATCAAACATCTGCTTTTCTAGAACACCTTAATTCCATTAACAACAAAATACAATTTACAATGGAATTGCAATCAAATAGTACTTTAGCTTTCCTTGATATTCTTATTATCAAGAATCCTGACAATACATTGGGACACACTGTTTATAAGAAACCCACACATACACCACCACCCTAGCCAGCTAGCTACCGTTGGCAAATCTTTGTTTCAGAGAGCACAACACATCTGTGACGCTGAACACCTAGAGGACGAGCTGCAGCATGTCAAGCATGCCTTGTTCAACAACCACCTGACCGTACCTCGCCAGCGTCGCAGAAACCACATCAAGCCATCCACAGTTGAGCGTCAACCGGCCCTACTACCATATGTGAAAGGAGTTACTGCCAGAATCGGCAACATCTTAAAAAAGGTTTCTATTAAAACTATCTACAAACCTCAAAAGAAAGTGAGCCAATTCTTGAGACCTATCAAAAGTAATATTCCTTTACAATGTGCTGGAGTATATAAACTTGACTGCAATTGTGGCTTGTCATACATTGGTCAAACAAAGAGAAGCATCGGTAAAAGAGTTAAGATACATATATCGGATATCAAGCATAGGTGTACATCGAAGTCTGCAGTGTGTGAACATACCATAGACAAGCCCAATCATTATATAAGATTTGATAAACCTAAAATCCTCGCTAAAGAACAACGTTACATTCCAAGAATGGTTGGGGATTATCTAACACCTGGGACCCACTTTTGAAAAATATAAAATCCCATGTCTGAGACCGCACTGTAAGACCTCAAGATACTGTTAGTGCGTTTTGTGTGAATCCTGAACTGAACCGTTGGAGGTAGATGACTAATTAACTGACTTACTGACAGACACCTCCATCTCGTCTTTCCGTGAACACGATTGCCGCAAAGCATTCGAAACGTCGGGTTAGATTTAAAATGTAAATTTAAAATTTAATTCAATATACGCGAGTTAAATCCGTAAAAATAGTTTTATTTCAATGTGTAGTACTCGTGAAAACCTTAGAAAACACTAATAAGATACTGTTCTAAATTTATAACAATATTCAATCTTAATAATACTATTTTATCATTCTCTGTTAACGGGAATATATTATTGTGAAAAAGCAAAATCGAGAATGACATAAACCTTTTATAAATTGCTTTGTAATAAAATGGGTTGTACAATGTAGTATCTACCATAAAATTTTCTTTCATACCTACTCTTCAAAATGCAATGATTGCTATATCTACTTAATTAGATACCTAAAATTATTTTAAGATTTATTTAGTAATATGCTTTTAATTTTAGATTTAAAAGTAAGAAAAGGAATATCCAAAATATCTTGTGGAACCTTATTATATATGCGTACACTGAAGCCCATGAAGGATTTGTTAACTTTTTGAAGTCGAAATTTAGGCGTTACGAGTTTATTTTTATTTCTTGCATTTATCGTATGTGTGTCGCTGTTTTTAGTATAAGTATTTAAATTTTGACGTGTATATAAAATATTATTAAAAATGTATTGAGAAGCAACCGTAATTATACCGATTTCTTTAAAAACATCTCTTAGGGAGCTCTTAGATTACAAATAGCCCGTATAGCTCTTTTTTGTAAAACAAATATAGAATTCATTTCGGCAGCACTGCCCCATAATAAAATACCGTAAGACAAAATACTATGAAAATAACTAAAATAAACGAGTCGAGCCGTATTAACATCTGATAATTGTCTTACTTTTTAATTGCAAAGACGGCAGAGCTGAGTTTGCCAGCGATTGTTGAAAGATGGGGTTTCCACTGGAGCTTTTTATCTAGTCAGTCCGTTCTAACACTTCATTGTTAAGGAGTAAACTACAATTTTGACTTTTGACATTAGGAAGTGTAAATTCCATGCATCTAGTTTTTTTAGTATTTAAGAGCAAATTATTAATTTCGAACCAATGAAGAACACGTGACAGAGCAATGTTTACTTTGTCATAATTAACTTTATTACGAACAACATTGAAAATAAGCGAGGTATCATCAGCAAAAAGTACAATGTCACATAGTCCTTTTACATAAAAGGGCAAATCATTAATATAGAGTAAAAATTAAAAGGGGCCAAGAATAGATCCTTGTGGAACACCCATCTTTAGGTGAGAACCAGCCGATTTACAATTATTTACATTAACCGTCTGAACTCTTTGATTTAGGTGAGAGGCAATAAGATCAAGCGCAGCACTAGGCACACTATAATTGAATAGTAATATTTGATGGTCTTCGCAATCAAAGGCTTTAGATAAATCACAAAACACCCCGTTTGCATTCTGTGACTTCTCCCATGCGTCGTAAATGTTCTTAAGAAGCGTGGCACCCGCATCAGTTGTTGATTTGCCTTTGGGGAAACCAAATGGTTTACTATGCATGATTTTATTGCTGTAAATGAATCTGTCATTTGGTTGAGAATAATTTCTTCGAAGATTTTACTTAAGGTAGGCAAAATATATATTGGCATATAATTTTCCGGTTCAAGTCTGTCGCCACTTTTAAACAAAGGAACTACTTTACTATTTTTCATTAAATCTGGGAATGTACCGGTTTCAATAATACATCCCAATTCAAACAATAATACATCCCTTGTTCGATAATATGACAATTATTGCTTTGAGTATGACATATCGCTGGGAGGTCTTTGTCTATATATTTAATAAAATAGATAATAATTTGCAGATTTTTTTAACAAATTAATTTTTTGCACACTTCCTGGACGATAGATTAAGATGTTTTTAGTAACGTTTCTAGGCTTAAGTAGTATTGTATATATTATATCTTTGAACATTATGAATTTAAAAAAAATGTATGTTAACTATTTTGATTACGAAAAAGAAAACAAAATACAAAAGTAGTAAAAATCGAGAATCCTTTATAATTTGGTTTATATTTCCAAACTATAGATTGTGTTACGCTTTATTAATAATTTATTTTAATACCTATATGTATTATAAATGATATTTCATTAAAAGGAATTAGAATAAACTTTACAAATATGAAAAGAGCAACATTTATTGTTATTTAGTCAATTTATTATCCAAACACAAAATAACACAACAGTCGTAAGTTTTTAAAAGATATGCCTTAATATATAAAATTTTATAAATAAAAACAGGGACGTGAGGTTATAAAAATTATATCGCAATTCACCATAGCTTAGTAGTGAAATTCAATTAGTAACAAATCTTAATAATATATTGTATTTAACAAAAAACATAGTTCAATGTCACATTAATATTTAATCATTCTATAAAACGTAATTCTTCATTTAGGTCGATACTGTTAACCCGACGTCGGTCGTTCGATTCTTGGTCGTCTTTAGGTATTTTTTCCTTCTCTATATTTTCTTTTATCTGTTCTCTTTTATCTTTTCTGTGTTGTTTATAAAACCACCTGGTAAACAAATGGAGATTGTTGGTAATAGTAATTAATGAACATTACTTATTAAAGGAAATCGTAGGTAAATTTATTATTATTTAAGTAGAAAAAAAATCAGAACATCTCTCTAAGGCGTTGGCAGATTGATGTTTTATCGTTTTATTTCTATTTAAATATGTCAGTGTACAGTTATATTATAAAAAAGCCAAGACGGAAAAAATATTTCGCATGAAATCAAATAGCTGTTCTAAGGAGTGATCAGAAATTTGTTATTCTGCATATCAAAATCATGGGTTCTTCGAATTTCTTAATTAAAAATGAGATTGATTAAAAAATATGATTTAATTAATAATGACCACAAACATCTTCAAAATTAGAATGGCATTCTTGAAAATATTAAGATTTTATTTAATAATATTAAACTTATCATTTTATGTTTTCCTATAATTTTTTCTACCTATTTTCCAGGGTTCATATCATGTGTGATATTAATAAGCAATGTGACTTACATAAAAATAAAAATGGATGGCAATGTCACTACTGCACTTAAGTAGAAGATAACACCAGCGTCGTACTTTAGACTTATCATATAAATCCAGGAATAGCGTGGCCCAAACACCATTGATGTAACGACTTCAGTAAGGTTGAAAATCGCTGTCATCTTACCTAAATGAACAAAAATTCCTAATTATTTATTTTATTTTTTGATATCTCTTATTATGCTAATAAAAATATTAATTTTAAACTAAATATACACAAAAAATACATCAGACTGAGAATAACAAGTAGGAATGAAAGTAAATAGATAAGAGTGACATTAAACAAATAACATACCTTTACACTTTGATATAAAGATCAATATATAAAAACGTGTACTGTTTAACATATGATATACTTCGTGTCTATGTTTTTTGCAATTTTAATGTTTGTTTTCAAGGTCTCTTTAGAACTTTTTGTTAAGTTTGGTATTTTACGAATGTGTTTTTTTATGATGCTTGTCAAGCGACTTATATTAGACATGTACTTGATAGATGATAAGATCTATACTTTCGGAGACCAAAAATTAATAACTTAACTTATTAATTATTCGATAAACGACTGTCACCAATTCAACTTACCAATTAGATTACAGAACATAAAATCAATTTTATATTTGAATTTTTAGTAAATTGTTATTATAGTTATTTAGATCCAGAACACATATCTTTTAAAAGACTGCAACGTATGTTAAGTTAGTTTCAGGAGATGTCCGTATGTAATAAATTATCATGGTGCCTAAATCCTTCTTTTCCCTCTGTAAACTAATATTATTTTCATAACCTTTTCATAACCTACCTATTTATACTTCGTAAAACCAAATAATTCGCAGTTAAAACGCATACCTTTCCCCAGTAATTTGAAAAATAGTACTAAAAATAAATAAACCTTTAAGAGCTTGTATAATATTCATATTTGAGGTTTAAAATAAAATATATTATTTTGTTATTTTTATTTTCCCTTACTATATTCGAGCTCATTGTGCCTTAAATAAACTTCGCAAGCTACTGACTTTCAAGACACAATAACAAATATGACAATATATACACTATGCTGTTGAGAAGCTTAACATTCTATAGACCATTTTATGTTTAGTATAGCAAAAGCTTAAACCAACCGCTTTTTTCTTAAATTGCAAACTAAAATGACGATCTTATTAATCATTAGCAGTATTTGGTAAACTTCTTTGACAGATCTGATACCCCCTAACGGATCCGTTTTATAGTAAATACCAAATTTGTTAAAGAATATAGGTACTAAGAGTTAGCCTAAAAATATTCCTATTAAAATAAGATCCATTCTATTTGATTTCAATATGACAATAAAAAACTTGTTCACATTGACTGACACAGTATGATAACTATTCAGAACAAAAGGATAAGGTTATAGATACACTTGAGAAACCGGAAAAGTCTAGCAATAAATAAATAAATAATGACGAGAATATTGAAATATCTATGTGTATCGTTTTTTTTGTTGTATGGCACAAGGCGCTTTTTTCAAAGTTTCCTTACATCCTTTAAATCAAATTAAAACATTTACTAACTGCAATTAAACTATCACTAAACTTAATCATAGGCAAATATAAAAGAACATTATTTTGCAATGACCTAATTACATTAATTAATAGCCTTATATGTATAATTTCAGCTTAAAACACTAGTATTCTCAAAATCCCAAATAATAAACGAATTATCAACCGTAGGATCACTGTGCACATAGCGATCCCCCGCCTGATAATCCGCTTAATAATATAATAATGAAGAATAGGAATATACTCCAAAACCAGCGTCGTAATGAACATACACCAGATACAAGAACTACTGTAATAATATCATAAAAAACTAAAAAGGAAATATTATATTTCTCGTTTCTACGAGATTTTTCTATAAAATTAAATGAAATAACGAAATGGAATGAAACTATGAATTGTTAAACATTATAAATAAATGATTGAAAATATCTTTAAACATGTATAGCCATGTTAAGCTTATTTAAATTTATATAAATATAGAATGAAAAATAAACCGATACGGGCAGGGATTCGAACCCGCGACTACTGGGAAACCGTCCCGTCGCTCTACCAACTGAGCTACCGTATCGCTGTCTGCCTCGGTGAATTAAGCATTCTATATGTGATCGTCTTTATCGGGACGGTGGTGGCATCTATTAGGTTTCTTTCGAAAATCCTAACCAATGTTTCTAACTTTGCAGTATAGATAAACATTGAAAAGATGCCACTACCGAAATTAATAATTGAAAATATCTTTAAACATGTATAGCCATGTTAAGCTTATTTAAATTTATATAAATATAGAATGAAAAAGAACCGAGGCGGACAGCGATACGGTAGCTCAGTTGGTAGAGCGACGGGACGGTTTCCCAGTAGTCGCGGGTTCGAATCCCTGCCCGTATCGGTTTATTTTTCATTCTATATTTATATAAATTTAAATAAACTTAACATGGCTATACATGTTTAAAGATATTTTCAATCATTAATTTCGGTAGTGGCATCTTTTCAATGTTTATCTATACTGCAAAGTTAGAAACATTGGTTAGGATTTTCGAAAGAAACCTAATAGATGTCACCACCGTCCCAATAAAGACGATCACATATAGAATACTTAATTTACCGAGGCGGACAGCGATACGGTAGCTCAGTTGGTAGAGCGACGGGACGGTTTCCCAGTAGTCGTGGGTTCGAATCCCTGCCCGTATCGGTTTATTTTTCATTCTATATTTATGTAAATTTAAATAAGCTTAACATGGCTATACATGTTTAAAGATATTTTCAATCATTAATTTCGGTAGTGGCATCTTTTCAATGTTTATCTATACTGCAAAGTTAGAAACATTGGTTAGGATTTTCGAAAGAAACCTAATAGATGTCACCACCGTCCCGATAAAGACGATCACATATAGAATGCTTATTTCACCGAGGCGGATAGCGATACGGTAGCTCAGTTGGTAGAGCGACGGGACGGTTTCCCAGTAGTCGCGGGTTCGAATCCCTACCCGTATCAGTTTATTTTTCATTCAATATTTATATAAAAAAAAAAAAAATTTGAATAAATAAAAGTAAAGTACAGTAAGTTGGGTCAACACCAAATTGCCAAGTTAGCAAAGTGGTTGTTGTAGTACAAATAATAACTGACTTCTGATATCTGTAATAATCATTTCATATTTATAAAATGCATGTTTATTTTCATAGACAAAAAAGTTTAAGACCTCAGTTTATTCAAAGAATACATCTCAAACAGAAGGCAACAAACTCTAGCAACAAAGTAAAGGTACTGTTCTGGGTACCTCAGGGTAGCGTATTGGGACCTACCCTTTCTTTAAGCTAAGCTAACAAATGCAAGAATATTTGCGTACGTCGATAATATTGCCATTGTATTTGCTTTTTAATCCAGAAAAGATGATATTCCAAATGCAACAATAGGGATTGCTAAATATGTTTAGTGTTGAAAATTTTAAGTAAAATACTCTAATGCGGAAATTTCAATAGCATGTGGTATTACTGCCAATTTATAGATACCGGTAGTGTACAAGGTAAAATACTTGGAAGTGATAGTTGACTGTTTCCTATACAGGTAACTTAGCCTAACTGGATATTAAAAACTCTGAGATATTTCGTCTCAACTAATATAACAACTAAAGAAATGTATTGCATAAAACCTACATGTCTCTTGTACTATCAGTCTTAATGTACTTGTATTCCCTTAAAGCTATAGTAAAGCTACAATTATATTTTATTACAAATTGCATAATAGAGAAGAGATACACTACTTATAATGAGAACAATGATAGCAACTTACTCCCACTCAGGAAACGATTTGTAATCCAAGTAATTTTAAAAGCTCATAAAAGGGAGAGCCCATTTGATATTTGTAAGAAAAAGGAAAGAATATGAAAACGGACTCTCCCCCTGTTAAGACTTTTTCAGGTTGACTAATCTACAAAGTTATACAATAGGATTGATAAAGGTGTATATGTATACAACAGAAATAATTAAATCTAAAAAAATATATTTAAGTTATTGGGTTAGCTCCCTTACCTTTAAGATATGTAAGCTCTTCCAGACTAATATGAATAATATACATACCTACTATCTAACACACGTCACGCAACACACCACCCACATTATATATAACACACAACATATAACGCATCACAACACTCATCCATATTAAATATTTTTATTTGTATATGCTCTTACTTTAACGATGCAAATTTATTTAGCTTTAAATGTAACAATAGATACTTGTTCACAGATACAGATGTCAATATTTAATCATTATAGGAAAAATACTGAGCTTAGAAACATTTTAAGATATGAAGAGCAAAGTATACTTACACTGGCATTGTTTGCCTAAAAAGAGAATATAATCGTAATCATGTAATATGTATTATATGTAAAACATGGTTTTCAAATAAATTACTATTTTTATTATACAGACATAACCTAATATCAATAGAACAATCAGATATAATTGTAATAAAATGTCTAAATAACTAACTTTCGTTAGTATATTTATTACAAGTCATGACATACCAACTTTAAAGGAGCAAATATATAACCTACCTCAGGTTTCACGACCAAATAATATTAGTTTGGAGTCATTGGAAGGATAATAAAGACGACTAAATGATTTCACCGACTCCATCCATAGCATAGTTTACAGCTAATTCAACCCGGGAATAGAAGTATTTATTATCTGTATTATTATTCTCATTTGGTAAATTTTATTAATACATAGTACTGTTTAAATAGGTTTTAGTGTATAGTAATATTAAATAATCTATTTTCTCAACATGTAAGTTATTAAAATGATATATATTTTTTCTCAAAACGCCAAATGGAGCTTCAAACTTTCATCCGTTCAAACAAACAAACTGTGCATTTTTATATTAGTACATTTTTCAAATATTTTTCCTACTTTAGCTATGTTATAGACGACCGGAAGCCGTCTTCGTTGCTCTGCCAGTATCTTAAAGATTTGAATATTTTACATCGTTATAATATAATATTTTATGATCCCTTAAAATGAGGTAGCGGTGAACATCTATTTTGCTACTTTGTAAACCCTTACCAATATTTATAAAAACTATGTGCCTCTTTATTCCTTTCATGTTGCTTCATTTAATATGTAAAATAATAATATTCTAAGCATTATATAATTAAATAAAATGAAATATACAAAAAAAGTTACCTAGCTCTTCATTTGTAACCAGTTTGGAGGAAAGCGATCTGAGAGCAGTGAACGAAGTTGCATTGAACATTTCGACCACGACAGCTGAAATAGATGTTTATTTATTTATTTATTTATGTACACAAAGAATACTAATAAGATAACCATATTTTATCATGAATTTGTACAAAGGCACTACTTATTTCAAAATGAAATCTCTACCAGCAGACCTGTGAAAGGAGAATACAAAATAAAAATGAGTATCAGTATATGTAGGCACCATATGAAAATCGTGAGGAATTCATTTTAAAACTAAACTAAAGCTATTACATATAATTACAATATTCTTAACTAAAATAATGCAAACATACAATTTATTTTTTTGTATCTAGATCTTTTAGTTTTTTTATATAAATAAGATATGTTTGTATATGTCAACCAGACCTAGTGTATATCATCCCCTTCCTCAAAAGTTGCCACTAAATCATGGTATTACCAGGATGCCCACTCAGATATTATGTTGAAAGTATTTAAAAACCCATCAAACACACTGAAAAAATATCAAATCGGTCAAGCCATATTTTCATGGCGATTAATTCAACCAACAACATTTTTAACTGTAAATACATATAGAATGAAAAATAAACCATTCCGTCGTTTTACCAATCTTCCTACCGTATCGCTACCCGCTTCAGTGAATTAAGTATTCCCTACATGGCCGTCTTTATCGTGTCAGTGGTGACATCTGTCAGGCTTCCTTTGAAAATCGTAACCAGTTTTTCTAACTTTGCAGTGTAGATTAACATTGAAAATATTCCACAAGTGACATTAATGTTTGAAAATATCTATAAACATTTATAGCCCAGTTAAGATTATTTAAATTTTAAATAAATATAGAATCTTATATTTAATATAGATACTTTGTAACATGAATATTTTTTTATACTGCAGAGCCTTTTGAAGGTAAAACTTTAAAGAAAGGGGAAAATATAAAGTAAATCTGGGTATTAGAAGTATCTGATTGGTAATCCTTCGTCCTTGTACGTGTTGTGCCTAGATCCGATTTTTGTATATGCAAGACAAAACCTCTGATAGGGTTGTTTATAAAATTGGCCGATTTTGATTAAACTTTTTGAGGCCCTGGCCCGTTTAAACTACTTAATATTTAATATATTTGAATTTACAAAGGGGATCAGACTAATGATTTTTGATTCATTTTCAGGACAAAACAATGTCTCTAAATTTGAAATTTTAGTAGCGTAAATGTATATTTTTATATATTAATTATTTAACGTTTTGTGTAAAACTCTAAGATGACTCCAAAGGGCCATTATACATAGAGTTTATTTCATTAATACGATTTATAAAAAAAAAATCATCATATAATATCGCATATTGTTTTCCCGTTGTGAATAAGTGGTAAACATTCTACATTATGACTACTACTCGTATCTGAAACACTTACCTAGATACATTTACAAAGAATTTCTAGCTAACCCTGTACATATACTTCCCATTACTTTACTAACATTGGATATCATTCCCAAAGTAGCGTCTTGCCATTTTAGTCTCCTGCTAAAAAAAGTAATTGAAATAACAGCACCTAAAAAACATACAAATATAAGAAAGGTATATAAAGATAGACAAACAAAATTCTAAAATGTAAATAGACATAAATTATATATCAGTTCATTATTTATAATTGTTTATGGTAATCTTTTAACTTTATCAACTGTTATCATGCTATTTTGTACAAACAAATAATAAATGAGGTTAAAGTATTCATTTTACTGTTGATCTTAACATGAAGTACAAAAATAAAAAAGTTTTTATATAAATCTAATAAAAATATAACTGCACTAACCAAGCAAATGTATACATATGTAGAAAGTATTGTAGAAGCTGTATTTGATGATATCCCATTGAAAGCGGTAGCGGCTAAAAAGATACCGGACTGTGAATTCGCCTACAATGTTAAAAATATTATTTATAAAACCTTTACTATTTATTTCATCTTTTTCGATATTATATGAAACTATATATATGCCCTGGAAACAGCTTGTCCAAGTTTAAAATAGTTCCAATAAATCAATTAGTCTAATTTGTTAATTTATACCCATCAGGATATTCCAAATTAATTAAAATTATCACAAATATATTTTTTTATTTATTTTAAAACAGTTTCCAAGATGCCAAATAGATTTCCTAGATGCCAAAAGTTGCAATATTTTAAATTTCTTATGTCATAGAAATTGTTACTGTTCTTTATGTACACTTGTTTGCTATTATACATACTTGACGATATTTAACTGTCACATTTGAAAATCTTATTATTTTTCTCTAACCAAAACATGTCTAGTAAAATGAAAATACTTAAAATATACAAATTTAAATATGAAGCGTACATTGAATATATTTTTTCGTTTTGATAAAAAGTTGTACAATTTACTTACCATACGCTGGACCAAATATAAATATAATTGACATCAGAATTAAAATAGATTTTATTCTGCGGTTATTAGGTCCCCCTTTGAAAGCAACAATAAATGTATCTTTGACATGTTTTATATCAAAAAATGATTTAATACGTCCACAGAATCCGATATTCTTTTTCTAAAAATATTAGAAGTTTATTAGAATAAGATGAATTTTGGTAATGTCATTCAAAATTATAAAATAATACCTGGTCCTCTGATTTTGGTCTCTCAGGATTTTTAATAAAGACAAATCCATAGCAAATGCTAAAGCAATATAATACAGAACTAATAGAAAATACACCATAGTACCCAAAATTATTAAGTAATATACCACTGAGAACAGTTCCTATGGGTCCTCCAACTGTTAAACAAAGATTTGCAATACCAACTCGAAATGTTCTAGTATTCTCACTAGATGTTTCACCAATGTAACTAAATGTTCCCATATACGTGGTAATCCAACCGTCACACATAGCAGGAAATATAGCTTCTAAGATCATTGTTACTTCAAGTGGCAGTTCATAAAAATAATATACACTTAATATGTTACTGAGACACATTAAAAAATCACCGATAATTGGCAACATTATACAAATTTTCCGGTTTCCAGTTTCATCACTCCAGCCGCCAATAAAAAGAATAAGAAAACTTGGGATAGTTGTTAAAATTAAATTTTTCCATACTTCCATCGACGCAATTAATTCTTGTATTTTGACTTCCTGATCGTGGTAAGGAGTACCTGTTTTAGCAATAAGAGAATCGCAAACCACGTCTGCATATTGCAAGTTCACTCGACAAGCTTTATCAAGGTTCAAATTTTGAGTTGCGAGTCTTGCAATAACTCCTGGAATTACGAAACTTATAAGAACTGGCTCCACAGTTATATTATCTCGAATATATATAATTTTTTCTTTCAAAGTTTTCTTATTATAAATATTTTTTTCCGATTTTAAACGTTCTGCCTCTTTAGTCGATTCCATTTTGGTTGTGAATGCGTTTTTGTATCAATGTCTTTGATATATTGCTTGATTCTTAAATATATTTGTATAGAAATATTGCTTAAGAAATCTTATCTACTGCAAATATGCACCGACTCCTCTTTTGTACCATGATATTCAATATTTTTACACAATCCAACATTGTTGCATTATGATAACAAAAAAACAAATACAAGTGAACAATACAAATAAATGTTAATATAAATATACTGTTAATATTCATTTTTAACTTCAAATACATCTTACAATCGACAAACTCCAAGAAATGTGACAAGAATTGATTTTTGCGACGGTAAACTTTGCTACAAGTATGAAGACAGGCGCAAACTCCTAAGTTTAGTGACACTATCCGCCTTCTTTGGCCAAACTTTATGTGTAGGAAGTAAACTTGTGTATATCTTTTGTACATTATAACAATAATATTCCGTTGGTTTATTATTAAATTATTTCTAGATTTTTTTTTAAGTATTTAATTATTACCTTATGATGTCTTTTTAATTCCCATATAAGCATTTATTTGTTTATATTTAATGTTTTTTTGTTTTTGGTACTATCAAGTAAATTAATAATTCGCGACCCACAGATTAACGGGGTATGTATAATGTATATGTACAATCCGGGTTTGTACACATGAAGTTTTGCTTAATACAACTGTAACACCAGTTATTGGGATGGTAAACACAAGCCTAACGATGTAATATGTTATACAACTATATATTTTACTTTACTATATGTTACTTGAACAAAGACCTGTAAAGATTTTCATAATTCTTTCATCGAATGATGTTCTGCCAAAATATGATACACAATCCTTTTTAACGGGTGAGTATAGTAAATGCACCCCAAACTTGAAAAGACTATATTGCTATTAGCATACATATGTAATCGTATTTTAAAAGGACAAAGCTACAGCGCAAAAAAAAATATTATAGATAGATCCTTTACAACAATTTATATTTGTTTTATCATTTTTACTTTTTGTAACGTTTTGCTTAAAAAAGTAAATTGTTGTAATTATAAATAATATATGTAACTTTTTCAAAATATTATCGTATTTATGGTGTATTCTAATCAAACACAATAAACTGAATAATTATTAAAATACACAATATCTCCGATACTATAAGGACGATTAAAATCAATCAAAAACATTAATAATAATACAGAACAAGTTACACACATTTATCTAAGCAATTAATTTGGCTGTGTTAGACAACGATAGAAATACACATTATAAATATTGAGAACATATTTAATAAACGATAGAACCTAAAAAATACCGACTTCTATATGCTCATCACATACATGCCTGTCCCTGTCGGGAATCGAACTCGAGCCCATTGCATCGCTATACATGTGGCGTCTCCGCTAACCATGAGACCAACGGGGCGGTTATGATGTGATATCTAAATCATACCTAGCTAAGCGTTTTTTGTAATATTGGAATAAATTGAAGATCTTTAATCTTGGCAGTTTCTAAGATCGGAGAGTTATACTTGACCCAATTGATCCATTCAAGATAGTGAGAGAACTATATAACATTATTGTTTAACCGACTACGTTATGTCAACGTCAGGTTACAACCAAAGAACAAGATAGTGCTATTTTAAAATAAAGAAGAAGAAGAATTTATAAAGTGATTAAAGACAAACTTAGTTTTGGTGATATCAGTATTAAAAATTAAATTTTTAACCATCTTTTCATCCATTCATCCATCCATTTGAAACCATCTACTCTTGTGTGGTCTGAGATGCTATTTTGTTTTCGATTGATCTCACTCTTGTTACCAATATTTCGGCAAGCTCTCACAATATCTCTATAATTAAATTAAAAGGCTTTGTGTTGTTTTTATAAGACTCTAATAAAGTTTTGTTTCATTTTAACCCGTGTAGTAAGTTTTTACCCGAAAAATAGCCATCACTTTTTAAATTCTATCGCATCTAAATTTTTAGTAGTAAAAATAGGCATTTACTTATTGTACTTACATACAAAAATAATGTAAGAGAGCTTTAATATTTAATTGCTTATACTTTAATGTTTTATTTTTAAATGTTTGCTAAAAAGCAAACTATTGATTTTACTGATTGAAATAGGTATTTAACTAATTGTTTCTGTGTATTTTTCGTTATATGTAAAAGTTCAAATTCTAATGACGCTTTGGTAATTATTGTTTTTACTTAATTACTAAAATTTCCTTGTAATTATATTATCGTGTTTTCGACCATAATATGTAAGGCATGCTAGCTGTTGTGTATTTTAGAGTTTATATATTTTCTTTGCATGAGGCCCTCAGTACTATTAAGAAACACTAAGATTGACATGTTTGAAAATATCTATAAACATGTATAGCCATGTTAAGCTTATTTAAATTTATATAAATATAGAATGAAAAATAAACCGATATAGAAAGGGACTCAAACCCGCGACTACTGGGAAACCGTCCCGTCGCTCTACCAACTGAGCTACCGTATCGCTGTCCGCCTCGGTGAATTAAGCATTCTATATGTGATCGTCTTTATCGGGACGGACGGATTTTCGAAAGAAACCTAATAGATGTGACCACCGTCCCGATAAAGACGATATTATTGTCTACTAAAACAAAATATTGCGCTGGCGTTAAATAATTGTATACATATATGATATAAATAAATTATATTAATTTTGCTATTTCCACAAATATTTGATTACTTACACAAATATTGTCTACTTCATCGTACATAGTTATAGTAATTTGAGATGCCATTGTTGGCAAGTTATATCTTAAGCATTAAATGCTAATCTTTGTACAGATTTTGATTAAAAAAAAATTAAATAGCATAATATTTATTAAAACATATGCACACTAACCTTAGGTAATGATACCAAGTAATTAATCGTATTTAAACGAGTCAATGAAACAAATTACAAAAAATATATAAATAATATATATAAAAAATCAGAAGTTAACAGGAAAATCACATTTATTTAGTAAATAAACAATAAAAGATATTTTATTTAAACAAATGTAATTTATATTAACATTAATAATTTTTAATAAACAACCTCTTCAATTTATGAAGCACGTGACACTCAATTTAATATCATAATTTATTCCTATTCATGATAAAAAATGCTATAATTTCACATATTTCAATTAAATGACAAACATTTATCTTTATGTACATAAGTTCAATATTCGTTCCCGTTCGTTTCCGGTCGTCGAAGTATCAACAAGTCTGTACTGTTCGTAGTAAATGAAACACTTATTAAAAATAGTTTAAGTTGCAATTTTGGAACTATAGTGAATCAAACACCAGCAACACAACATAGCAAAACAGAAAAAAAAAGAATCCTAGGATATTTTCAATATCCATTTGTTTAAGGGTGAAGATCAAAATTACATCAACAATCGAGGTTAGATTAACAACATCATTTTACTTTTCAACGTCCATTTAACAGCCGGCAAAACAAATAATACCTACACTGTCAGTCGGCTAGGTTGACCAATAACTTTAGTGTTGCCATCACAAAGAAATATTTTCTAACAATTTGCATTTACGTTCCGTTTCACGCAACTTTGTTCGATAATATGGAATTGTTCAATTTCAATTATTATTTGATAAAATGAAGAAAGAAATGCATAAACAGACAAATCAATTAAGAGATTCTCTTACGAAGAACATAATGGACCGCTTGGACGAAAAACTAACTCCTATAATGAAGGAAAATGAAAAATTGAATAAAAAAAAATTGCAATCAGGAAAACGAGATCGAATATTTAAAAAAGGAAAAGAAAAGTAACAACATAGTTATTTACGGATTAGAAGAAAAAGAAAAGTCGATACTACAGTTATTACAAACCATTAGTGAGATTTTCAAAAGAGATCTAAATATATTTGTGCAAGAAAATGAAGTGAACAGACTATACCGTCTAGGTAAAAATAAAGTTGAGAGCAAACCTAGACCTGTGCTATTCTCATTTACAAATGGGTGGAAAAAAGATCAAATAATGCTGAATAAAAAGAGTTTAAAAGGAATATATATATCGGAAGACTATTCTAAGGAAGTCATTGAAAAGAGAAAGGCTTTGCTACCGCAGCTACTGGAGGAGAAGGAAAAGCGAAATATTGCTTTTTTGAGATATGATAAGCTAGTAGTTAGAGGACCCAACAACGATAAAAGAAAAAGAGAGCTATCTACTTCACCAAAGACAATGGCAAACACTAAGCCTAAAAAACACCAAACGATAAATTCCATTAAAACTAACAGGACAAATGCCTTTGATTTGTTGAGAACTCGATCACACTCTTTCACTGACGTACTCGCATACAAAAACCAATAGCAATTACTAACCGGCAAACGATTTACCCAACCAATTTACGAAAACCTAACAAGAGAAATAACACAAACTCCCCCATACCGACTGGTCCTCGTGGGGGATAGAGACCACAACCCTCCAACAACACAGAAAAAAAATCTAGAAAACAATCACAGAAAATCAAAAATTTATGTTGCTTCCCTGAATGTGCTCACATTGAAAAACGAGGAAAATCTTACAGAACTCATATAAGCGTTAAAACACATAAATTGGGATATCATCGGCATGAGTGAAGTAAGGCGAATGGGAGAAAGAATTATTTCCTATCCAGAGTTCCTTTTATACTATATAGGAACTACCCCAGGTCATCATGGGGTTGGTTTCATTATCAAAAAATACCTCGCAAATTATGTGGAGAGCTTTATCGGAATATCAGAGCGCATAGCAGTGATGAATCTCAAACTTCCGGGATACAAAGATTCTTGGTCCATTATACAATTATACTCGCCTACGGAACAATCCGACACAGAATCAATAGAATCATTCTACCAAGACCTAAATAAAACAATCCAAGACTATGCTCACAAAAATCTAGTTGTGATAGGAGACTTCAATGGCCAAATCGGAGAAGGGCAACCAGAAGAAGATACAGTTCTGGGGCCATTCCTATATGGGGAAAAGACAAGGAGCAGAAACGGAGAGAAGCTTGTAAACTTCGCATTGGAGAATGGCTTGAAAGTCTTAAACACAATGTTCAAGAAGAAACAAAGTAAGATGTGGACCTGGATCTCTCCTGACGGAAAAACAAAAAACGAAATAGGTTTCATAATGACTAGTAAAAGCAGATATTTCTCCAATATGAAAGTTATTAGCAATTTCAACTTCAATACCAATCACTGAATGATTAGAGCAGAATTGCTAATAAAACCACCAAAAATCCGAAGACCAAGAAATAATATGATAAACACAAAACTTACTAAATGCCAATTATCTCAAATATTCAATTCCTTAACCTCAAAACTTCTTGATTATAACAACGACACAATAAAAATGGAGGTGCAAGAAAAATACAATTGGTTAGAAGTAATATACCTCTCTCCCCAAAACTTTTCTCTGCTGTTCTGGAAATGATCTTCAGAAACTTCGACTGGGAAAATTTGGGCCTTAGAATTGACGGCCACACATTAACACATTTAAGATTTGCCGATGATATTGTGTTATTTGCAAGAAAGCCAGGAGACCTCAACATAATGCTAAACGAACTAGCATATGAGAGTAAGAAAGTAGGACTAAGACTAAATCCACAAAAAACAAAAATAATGACAAACGGATATAAAAGAAGCATACATGTAGGAGAGTCAGAAATCAGTTATGTGGAAGAATATATATACCTGGGACAGCTGATATCACCTAAAGACAACATAAACAAAGAAATCGAAAGAAGGATAGCAAACAGTTGGAAAAGGTATTGGGGCTTAAGGGAAGTAATGAAAGACATAAAACTTCACATAAAAACAAAAAGCAGAGTATTCAATGTTTGCATCTTTCCAATTTTAATGTATGGATGCCAAACATGGGCATTACCAAAAGACTCAATAAATAAAATTGCCACCTGCCAAAGAGCAATGGAGAGAAGCATACTAGGAATAAAGAAAGGGGATAGAATAAGAAACATCAAAATTAAGGAAAGAACCAAGAAACAGGACGTGACACTGAAAATAAAAAGACTAAAATGGAAGTGGTCGGGCCATATGGTAAGAGGTCAGGACAAATGGAGCAAAATAATTACACATTGGTATCCAAGGGAAAGTACAAGAAAGAGAGGTAGACAAAAAAAACGATGGGACGATGATATCAGACAGGTTGCAGGCATAACATGGAATAGAGTGGCCAGACAGAGATCAGAATGGAGTAGGTTGGAGGAGGCCTTTGCCAATTGGCAAACGGATTTACAAAAACTGAAGAAGCACCAAATACGAGAGTTATAGTTAGATTAAGTAAAATAATATAAGTTTAATATTTAATAGTGCAGTAGTGTAAGAAAACGTAACTGTATATGTAATGTCCGAATAAAAGGCTTATTATTATTATTATTATTATTCGTTGAAGATTTTCTCCTACTCGACCTTAGGTCGGTGTTATAGATATCCCGTTCCACATTCCGTAGAAAAAAAGATATCTATTCCCCCTTAATCATTCTATCTCCGCCTTCGACTTTTTCTTCTGTTGGTAGTAATTTCGGAAGTTGTTGACAAGTTTTGCGCATGATGTATGTGGCTATGGGTGTTGGAAGATTGTTGTATGTGCGTTATATGTTGTGAGGTAGTTGCAGTTTCTTCAGTGCTTGGTCTATCGTTACTAAATACTGCATCTCCTAATACTTTACTGAGTATCGTAATTGTATGAATGGCTGACTGTTTTTGTAGGATTGTTATATCTATTGGTGTATTTAGTTTCTCAATGTATCGACTTAAGCTCTTAGTTATTATACCTGTTGTGCCTATGACTATTGGGATGATTGAGGCTTTTGTATTCCATAGACGTTGAATTTCAGTTTTCAAAAGATGGTATTTGCTCAATTTCTCTATCTCCTTAGCTCCTATATTGTAGTCTGAAGGTACTGATATGTCTATTAAAAAGGTAATGTTTTTGGATCTGGTCTATTATGAGTTACTGTAACGTCTGTTTGTATTGGTATCTCCCACATGATTTTTGCAGATTCATTTTCTTTAACTTGCGGCTGTGTTAGGTTTTCTTTCCACCATAAATTTGAAACTGGTATGTTGTGTTTTTTAGCTAGGCACCAATATACATATTGGACCAGGTTGTTATGACGCTTGACATAATATGTTCCCGCTAACTTCTCGCAACCCGAAATAATGTGCTGCGTCGTTTCGTCTTTGGTAGAACATAGTCGACATTTAGCATCAACAACTGCTTTTAAAATGTCGCGTTGGTGTTGACGTGTCATAACAGCCTGATCCTGTATTGCAAATATAGTAGATTCTATGTAGGGTGTTATTTGATGTTTTTTGAACCATTGGAATGAACTATCTTTATCAATGTTAGCTTGGTCTAAAATAAATTTAGGAAACTGTCCGTGCAATGGCTTTTTTGCTGGTTTACTATTGCTTCGGTGATTTCTTTGTCTGTATGGAAACTGTTTGGTGATATTTGTAGATCTCTTTCTATTACATGTGCCTCTTTTATAATTGAATATTTGTCTCTGTTTTTATCGTGTTGAATTATAGCTTTTACCAAATCATCGTTAGTTTTTTCTAAGTAATGTTTATATTTAAGTATATGAGTTTTAAACATGTTTTCTATATTAATTAACCCTCTACCGCCTTCTGTTATATGCAAGTACAATCTGTCTATTTCTGCCTTTTGTTGATGAGCTTTTTTAATGGATAGTAGTTTTCTAGTTTTTGTGTCTATGGCCTTTAAATCACTATTTTTATAATTTATTATTCCAAAGGAGTATATTAAGACTGGCAATGCATATGTATTAATTGCTTTTATTATATTTCGTGAGTTTAAACTTGAATTAAGTAATTTTTTTATTCTTTTAAAATATTCTTTTCTAACTTTTTCTTTAACAAGGCTATGTTCTATTTTTCCTGACTCATGTACTCCTAAATATTTATACGTCATGCTTATTCCTAATTGTGTTATTGTTTCTCCACTTAGTAGGATATGTCCTTCACCCGCCGTATTGCTACTTCTACGTCCTGATCTAATTTCTAGAGTACTACATTTGTTTAAACCGAAACTCATACCTATGTCATTTGTAAATATTTCTATACTGTCTAATAAAACTTTTAGGTTACTTTTATTGTTTGCATATACTTTTAAATCGTCCATATACAACAAGTGGTTAATCCACAAGCTGTCTTTGAGTTTATATCCTTTCATTTCATACTGGCGTAGCATAAATGAAATGGAATTTATTGCTAAAGAGAACAATAGTGGCGATAGTGAATCTCCCTGAAATATGCCGCGTTTGACGCAAATCGGTTCAGTAGTTATGAAATCATGGTTCCGCGAGCTGTCATTATCATTTTCCATGTGGGCATTGCTATTTTAAGGAAATCTTTTATTATGGTTGGGCATTTGTAGATGTCTAGTATTTTCAGTATCCATTCGTGTGATAGACTATCGAATGCCTTTTGATAGTCTATCCATGCCATATTCAGATTCTTTTGGGACTGATGCGCGTTTTCCAAGATTGCCTTGTTCACCATGAGATGGTCCTTACAACCTCGTACTTCGCGTCGGCATCCTCTTTGTTCCATTGCCATGATATTGTTCTCGTTACAGTGATTGTACAGTTGATTGGCTAATATAGATGTTAGTAATTTGTAAGTAGTAGACAAACAAGCTATTGGTCTCCAATTTTTTGCATTTTCTGTATTTTCATTTTTTGGAATTAAGATGACCTGTCCTGTATTAACCCATTCTTTTAACTGTTCTCTACCGTTAATAATGTTCGTAAAAGCTGTAGCTAAATATTTATGTGTACTTGTAAGATATTTTAAATAATAATTGTGTATTTTGTCAATGCCCGGAGTCTTCCAATTGTGCAGTTTCTTAATGGCTATTATTATTTGTTCTTCATTAATTTCGTATGATTCTACTACATTTATTCCTTCCGATATTGTTTCTATTTCTTCTATCCACTTTGCATTTTTATTGTAGTGTATAGGTTCAGACAGTATAGATTTCCAAAATTCTTCTACATTTTGCTGCTAAGCATTCGAAATGTCGGGTTAGATTTAAAATGTAAATTTAAAATTTAATTCAATATACGCGAGTTAAATCCGTAAAAATAGTCTTATTTCAACATTATCTCATAATCAATTTCAAGAGTATAATATCTTACCATGATTCGGTCCATAAACTATCGCAACAGCAGCAAGAGTAAGTATTACTTTTTTACGTAAGTTACCATCTCTTTGTTTAAAAGCACACGTCATAGTTTCTTTCACAAGAGACAGGATCTCTTTAAATGTAGACTAAAAAACTAAATTACTACTAAACAATAAAACAATGATTGTTGATACTCAGCTTTAGTAGACCATCATTATAATTTTACTATTAATCAACAACAGTCTTAATTTCTGCATTATCTGTTGTAGGAATAATATATTTACATAACACATAATAATAATATATACATAAAATTATTTATAAATGTAATACATTTGTATATATTGTTATTATTATTTAGTATGTATATTTGTTTAATAAATAATTTACGCACCTTTTCAGAGGATTCAATCCCCGGTTTTGTTTGTCTCTCTAAATAAAAGTATCCGTAAGTAAATGTTACAAAATAAATTAATCCTGAAGTTGCAAAAACTGCATAATAACCGCACAATTTTAAAAGGATTCCACATAATGATACAACGATTGGTACTCCACCTATGAGGCATAAATTAACCAGACCAATACGGAATGTTCATGATTTTTCATCCGTTATATCGCCTACGTAACTAAAAACACCCAAATATACCATTACCCAACCTCCGGTAACGGCTGGGAAAATTGCTTCCAAAAACATTGTAACTTCCACGGAAATTTCTTCAAAGAATACAATGCTCAGAATGTTACTAATGCATACTATAAACTCTCCAACTATTGGTAAAAGAATATATAGTTTTCTGTTACCAGGCTCCCATAAATATCACTAGAACTGTTGGTAAGGCTGTCTGGATAACACTTTTCCAAGTTTCAATTGATGATATCACTTTTTAAACTTCACCTTCATGATATGTAAGGTTACCGGTTCTCTCAATCAACGCTGTGCAAATTTCTTCTCCATACTTAAGTTTCAAGCGACATGTCTTGTCCATATTAAAGTTTTGAATTGCTAACCTCGCCAACATGGATGGTATGATAAGACCCGCAAGTATAGGTTCCACAGTGATATTTGATTTTATATAGGATAGCTTTTCAAAAAAACCTTTTGTTTTGAAATCATCATCTTTATCCTCTTTAATGTCCAACGGCTCCTCTTCTGGGGTTTGTTTATTTATTTCGTCAGACATGATTACTAAGCAGTATGAATGTCTCGTATGAACTAAGTGTAATTAAAATTTATCTATCATAGTCAATCATTTATCTTTTCTGTTGTCTGCTGTTAATACAAGATTTTCCTTAATGTGACATTTTTTTTTCTTTTACAGTGTGTTTATTAAATGTAACATTTATATGAACGTTTTTTTAGCTTTATAATATATTTACAATATTTTATGTTGAATTAAGGTATTTCGTTAAATTATAGAATAACTTTTATAATCAGATACTGTTCTAAATTTATAACTTTATTCAATCTTAATAATACTATTTTATCTTTCACTGTTAACGGAAATATATTATTGTGAAAAAGCAAAATCGAGAATGACATAAACCTTTTATAAATTGTTTTGTAATAAAATGGGTTGTACAATGTAGCATCTACCATTAAATTTTCTTTCATACCTACTCTTCAAAATGCAATGATTGCTATATCTACTTAATTATATACCTAAAATTATTTTTTTTTTAAATTTTAACAGTATTTTTACTATAAAATAATATATAGTTTATAATTTAATAAAGATGCCACTGTTTCATGTAAGTAATGACCTCACAACAATTCCTTATTCAAATTCAAATTCAAAATATCTTTATTTAAGTAGGCATTTACTTTTGAATTGTCAATTACATGAAATTGGTCGGTATAGTCAGTCTGTGAGTAAGCTACCACTAGCTCGGAATGCTGTTCTGCTGAGAAGAGCTGGCCAGAAACTCAACAGTTGCTCTTTTTAAATGAAAGTAAACAATGTTTAACTTTTACATTATTACATCAACCCTCCAAATGAGTCAAGGACCCAAGTTCCATACATTTCGATCATCCAAAAATTCTTAAATTTTATAATAAGATTTATTTAGTAATATACTTTTAATTTTAGATTTAAAACTAAGAAAAGGAATATCCAAAATATCTCGTGGAACCTTATTATATATGCGTACACTGAAGCCCATGAAGGATTTGTTAACTTTTTGAAGTCGAAATTTAGGCGTTACGAGTTTATTTTTATTTCTTGCATTTATCGTATGTGTGTCGCTGTTTTTAGTATAAGTATTTAAATTTTGACGTGTATATAAAATATTATTAAAAATGTATTGAGAAGCAACCGTAATTATACCGATTTCTTTAAAAACATCTCTTAGGGACCTCTTAGATTACAAATAGCCCGTATAGCTCTTTTTTGTAAAACAAATATAGAATTCATTTCGGCAGCACTGCCCCATAATAAAATACCGTAAGACAAAATACTATGAAAATAACTAAAATAAACGAGTCGAGCCGTATTAACATCTGATAATTGTCTTACTTTTTAATTGCAAAGACGGCAGAGCTGAGTTTGCCAGCGATTGTTGAAAGATGGGGTTTCCACTGGAGCTTTTTATCTAGTCAGTCCGTTCTAACACTTCATTGTTAAGGAGTAAACTACAATTTTGACTTTTGACATTAGGAAGTGTAAATTCCATGCATCTAGTTTTTTTAGTATTTAAGAGCAAATTATTAATTTCGAACCAATGAAGAACACGTGACAGAGCAATATTTACTTTGTCATAATTAACTTTATTACGAACAACATTGAAAATAAGCGAGGTATCATCAGCAAAAAGTACAATGTCACATAGTCCTTTTACATAAAAGGGCAAATCATTAATATAGAGTAAAAATTAAAAGGGGCCAAGAATAGATCCTTGTGGAACACCCATCTTTAGGTGAGAACCAGCCGATTTATAATTATTTACATCAACCGTCTGAACTCTTTGATTTAGGTGAGAGGCAATAAGATCAAGCGCAGCACTAGGCACACTATAATTGCATAATAATGTTTGATGGTCTTCGCAATCAAAAATTTAGATAAATCACAAAACACCCCGTTTGCATTCTGTGACTTCTTCCATGCGTCGTAAATGTTCTTAAGAAGCGTGGCACCCGCATCAGTTGTTGATTTGACTTTGGTGAAACCAAATGGTTTACTATGCATGATTTTATTGCTGTAAATGAATTCTGTCATTTGGTTGAGAATATTTTTTTCGAAGATTTTACTTAAGGTAGGCAAAATATATATTGGCCTATAATTTTCCGGTTCAAGTCTATCGCCACTTTTAAACAAAGGAACTACTTTACTATTTTTCATTAAATCTGGGAATGTACCGGTTTCAATAATACATCCCAATTCAAACAATAATACATCCCATGTTCGATAATATGACAATTATTGCTTTGAGTATGACATATCGCTGGGAGGTCTTTGTCTATATATTTAATAAAATAGATAATAATTTAAAGATTTTTTTAACAAATTAATTTTTTGCACACTTCCTGAACGATAGATTCAGATGTTTTTAGTAACGTTTGATCTAACAGGTGGATTCGATGGTTTCTAGGCTTAAGTAGTATTGTATATATTATATCTTTGAACATTATGAATTAAAAAAAAATGTATGTGAACTATTTTGATTACGAAAAAAAAAAACAAAATACGAAAATAGTAAAAATCGAGAATCCCTTATAATTTGGTTTATATTTCTAAACTATAGATTGTGTTACGCTTTATTAATAATTTCTTTTAATACCTATATGTATTATAAATGATATTTCATTAAAGTGAATTGGAATAAACTTTACAAATATGAAAAGAGCAACATTTATTGTTATTAAGTCAATTTATTATCCAAACACAAAATAACACAACAGTCGTACGTTTTTAAAAGATATATATATATATATATATATATATATATATATATATATATAATTTTATAAATAAAAACAGGGACGTGAGGTTATAAAAATTATATCGCAATTCACCATAGTAGTGAAATTCAATTAGTAACAAATCTTAATAATATATTGTGTTTAACAAAAAACATAGTTCAATATCACATTAATATTTAATCATTCTATAAAACGTAATTCTTCATTTAGGTCGATACTGTTAACCCGACGTCGGTCGTTCTTTAGGTATTTTTTCCTTCTCTATATTTTCTTTTATCTGTTCTCTTTCATCTTTTTTGTGTTGTTTATAAAACCACCTGGTAAACAAATGGAGATTGTTGGTAATAGTAATTAATGAACATTACTTATTAAAGGAAATCGTAGGTAAATTTATTATTATTTAAATAGAAAAAAAATCAGAACATCTCTCTAGAGCGTTGGCAGATCGATGTTTTATCGTTTTATTTCTATTTAAATATGTCATTGTACAGTTATATTATAAAAAGCCAAGCCAAGCCAAGGCGGAAATAAAATCGCAATAAATCAAATAGCTGTTTTAAAGAGTGATCAGAATTTTGATATTCTGCATATCAAAATCATTGAACCTCTTCGATTTTTTTAATTAAAAATGAGATGAATTTAAAAATATGATTTAATTAATAATGACCACAAACGTCTTCAAAATTAGAATGGCATTCTTGAATATATTAAGATTTTATTGAATAAACTTATCATTTTATGTGTGTTTTCCTATAATTTTTTCTACCTATTTTCCAAGGTTCATATCATGTGTGCAATTAATAAGCAATGTGACTTACATAAAAATAAAAATGGGTGGCAATGTCACTACTGCACTTAAGTAGAAGATAACACCAGCGTCGTACTTTAGACTTATCATATAAATCCAGGAATAGCTTGGCCCAAACACCATTGATGTAACGACTTCAGTAAGGTTGAAAATCGCTGTCATCTTACCTAAATTAAAAAAAAATCATAATTGTTTATTTTATTTTTTGGTATCTCTTATTATGCTAATAAAATATTAATTTTAAACTAAATATACACAAAAATACATCAGACTGAGAACAACAAGTAGGAATGAAAGTAAATAGATAAGAGTGACATTAAACAAATAACATACCTTTACTCTTTGATATAAAGATCAATATATAAAAACATGTACTGTTTAACATATGATATACTTCGTGTCTATATTTTTTGCAATTTTAATTTTTTGTTTTCAAGGTCTCTTTAGAACTTTTTGTTAAGGTTTTTGTTTCTGGAATGTGTTTTTTTTAATGATGCTTGTCAAGCGACTTATATTAGACATGTACTTGTTACTTACCATCTTTACTATCGGAGACCGAAAAAAATAATAATAACTTAACTTATTAATTATTCGTTTCGACCGGCACCAATTAAAATTATCAATAAGATTACAGAACATAAAATCAATTTTATATTTAACTTTTTATTAAATTGTTATTATAGCAATTTAGGTCCAGAACACATATCTTTTAAAAGAGTGCAACGTATGTTAAGTTAGTTTCAGGAGATGTCTGTATCTAATAAATTATCATGGTGCCTAAATCCTTCTTTTCCCTCTGTAAACTAATATTATTTTCATAACGTTTTCATAACATACCTATTTATACTTCTTAATACTAAATATTTCGCAGTTACAAAGCATACCTTTCCACAGAAATTTTAAAAATAGTCCTATAATAAAATAAACCTGTAAGAGCTTGTATATTATTCATATTTGAGGTTTAAAATAAAATATATTTTATTGTTATTGTTATTTTCCCTTACTATATTCGAGCTCATTGTGCCTTAAATAAACTTCGCAAGGTACTAACTTTCGAGACACATTATAAAATACAACAAAATATACAGGATGCTGTTGAGAAGCTTAACATTCAATAGACCATTTTATGTTTAGTATAGCAAAAGCTTAAGCCAACCGCTTTTTTCCTAAATTGCTAACTAAAATGGCGATCTTATTAATCATTGACAGTCTTTTAGTAAACTGGTAGATCTGTTAACGGATCCCCTAACGGATCCACTTTATAGTAAATACCAAATTTGTTAAAGAATATAGGTACTAAGAGTTATTATTTTATACATTTTTTTGTCTGTCTATGCTGTTAGCCCTGTTGGCTATTACAGCGTCACCGGGGGAATATTCCTATTAAAATAAGATCCATTCTATTTGATTTCAATATGACAATTAACATACGTGTTCACATTGACTGACATAGTATGATAACTATTCAGAACAAGAAGATAAGGTTATAGATACACATGAGAAACAGGAAAAGTCTAGTAATAAAGGACATACCTAGGAATAATGACGAGAATATTAAAATGTCTATGTGTAACTTTTTTTTCTTTTTGTATGGCACAAGGAGCTTTTTTCAAAGCTTCCTTACAACCTTTTAATAAAATTAAAACATTTACTTAGTGCAATTAAACTATCACTAAACTTAATTATAGGCAAATATAAAAGATCATTATTTTGCAATGACCTAATTATATTAATTAATAGCGTTATAATATTTAATTTAAGCTTAAAACACTAGTATTCTCAAAATCACAAATAATAAACGAATTATCAGCCGTAGGATCACTGTGCACGTAGCGATGCCCCGCCTGATAATCCGCTTAATAATATAATAATGAAGAATAGGAATATACTCCAAAACCAGCGTCGTAATGAACATATACCAGATACAAGAACTACTGTAATAATCTCATAAAAAGACTAAAAAGGAATTTCATATTTCTCGTTTCTACGAGATTTTTCTATAAAATAGAATAACGAAATGGAACGGAACTATGAATTGTTAAACATTGAAAATAAATAAAAGTAAAGTACAGTAAGTTTGGTCAACACAAAATTCCTAAGTTAGCAAAGTAGTTGTTGCAGTACTAATAATAATAACTAAGTTCTGATATCTGTAATAATCTTTTCATATTTATAAAATGCATGTTTATTTTCATAGAAAAAAAAAGCTTAAGACCTTAGTTTCTTCAAAGAATATATCTCAAACAGAAGGCAACAAACTCTAGCAACAAAGTAGAGGTACTGTTCTGGGTACCTCAGGGTAGCGTATTGGGACCTACACTTTCTTTAAGCTAAGCTAACAAATGCAAAAATATTTGCGTACGTCGATAATACTGCCATTGCATTTGCTTTTTAATCCAGAAAAGATGATAATCCGAATGCAACAAAAGAGATTGGTAAATATTTAGTTTTGAAGATTTTAAGTAAAATACACTAGTGCGGAAATTTAAATAGCATGTGCTATTACTGCCAATTTATAGATATCGGTAGTGTACAAGGTGAAATACTTGGAAGTCAACTATCGACTGTTTTCTATACTGGTAACTTAGCCTAACTGGATATTAAAAACTCTGAGATACTTCTTTTCAACTAATATAACAACTAAAGAAATGTATTGTATAAAACCTACATATCTCTTGTACTATCAGTCTTAATGTACTTGTATTCCCTTAAAGCTATAGTAAAGCTACAATTATATTTTATTACAAATTTAATAATTGAGAAGAGGTACACTACTAATAATGGGAACAATCATAGCAACTTACTCCTACTCAGAAAACTATTTGTAATCCAAGTAATTTTAAAAGCTCATAAAAGGGAGATTTGATATTTGTAAGAAATAGGAAAGAATATTAAAACGGACTCGTTAAAGAATACTAAAACGTTAAGACCATTTTTTCAAGTTGACTACTCTACAAAGTTATACAATAGGATTGATAAAGGTGTATATGTATACAACAGAAATAATTAAATCTAAAAAAAATATTTTACTCATTGGGTTAGTTCCCTTACCTTTAAGATATGTAAGCTCTTCCAGACTAATATTAATAATATACATACCTACGATCTAACACACGTCACGCAACACACCACACACATTATAACATACACCATATACCGCATCATAACACTCAATCCGTACTTAAATATTTGTGTATGCTCTTATTTTAACGATTCAAATTTATATAGCTTTAAATGTTATAATAGATACTTGTTCACAGATACAGATATCAATATGTAATCATTATAGGAATAATACTGAGCTTAGAAACGTTTTAAGATATGAAGAGATAAATTACTATTATTATTATACAGACATAACCTACTTTTAATAGATAAATCAGGTATAATTTTAAAGAATATTTGTGTACCATTACTTTTAGACCAGTGTACCTCAGTGTCGGGCTTTGGGTAATAAATGAGGTAATTTAGCTACTTAATTCTTTTAGTCAATATTTTCGAAAATGAAAATACCGTGAATTTATACAAGCAGCGCAAATTAAATGTCTAAGTAACTAACTTTCGATAGTATATTTATTACAAATCATGACATACCAACTATAAAGGAGCAAATATATAACCTACCTCAGGTTTCCCAGACCAAACAATATTAGTTTGGAGTCATTGGAAGGAAAATAAATACGATTAAATGATCTCAGCGACTCCATCCATAGCATAGTTTACAGCTAATTCAACCCGGGAATAGAAGTATTTATTATCTGTATTATTATTCTCATTTGGTAAATTTTATTAATACATATTAAATAGTCTATTTTCTCAACATGTAAGTTATTAAATTGATATATATTTTTTCTCAAAACGCCAAATGGGGCTTCAAACTTTCATCCGTTCAAACAAACAAACTGTGCAATTTTATATTAGTACATTTTTCAAATATTTTTCCTATTTTAGCTATGTTATAGACGACCGGAAGCCGTCTTCGTTGCTCTGCCAGTGTCTTGAAGATTTGAATATTTTACATCGTTATAATATAATATTTTATGATCGTTCAAAATGAGGTAGCGGTGAACATCTATTTTGCTACTTTGTAAACCCTTAACAATATTTATAAAAACTATGTGCCTCTTTATTCCTTTCATGTTGCTTCATTTAATATGTCAAATAAAATTATTCTAAGAATTATATTATAATTAAATAAAATTAAATATACAAAAAAGTTACCTAGCTCTTCATTTGTAGCCAGTTTGGAGGAAAGCGATCTGAGAGCAGTGAACGAAGTTGCATTGAACATTTCGACCACGACAGCTGAAATATATTTTTATTTATTTGTTTATTTATTTAACATTAATGTACACACAGAATACTTATAAGATAACCATTTCAAAATGAAATCTCTACTAGCAGACCTGTTAAAGGAGGGTAAAAAAAAAATTGTGTCAGTATCTACATATTGTACTGATATAAAAATCGTGAGAATTTAATTTAAAAAGTAAAGCTATTACATAATATAATTACAATATTCTTAACTAAAATAATGAAAACATACAATTTGGTTTTTGTATATAGATCTATATCTTATCTATTTTGTTTAGTTTTTTATATACATAAGATATGTTTGTATATGTCAACCAGACCTAGTGTATATCATCTCCTTTCTCAAAAGTTGCCACTAGATCATGGTATTATCAGAATGCCCACCCAAACATGTTGAAAGTATCTAAAAACCCATTTAAACACACAAAAGAAATATCTAATCGGTCAAGTCATATTTTCATGGCAATTAGTTCAACCAACGACATTTTTAACTGTAAATACATATGGAATAAAAATAAACCATCACACGCAGGGTTTCAAACCCGCGGCTTCTGTGAAACCAACCCGTCGTTTTACCAATGTTCCTACCGTATCGCTACCCGCTTCAGTGAATTAAGTATTCCCTACATGGTCGTCTTTATCGTGTCAGTGGTGACATCTGTCAGGCTTTCTTTAAAAATCGTAACCAGTTTTTCTAACTTTGCAGTGTAGATTAACATTGAAAATATTCCACAAGTGATATTAATGTTTGAAAATATCTATAAAAGTTTATAGCCATGTTGAGATTATTTAAATTTTAAATAAATATAGAATCATATATTTAATATAGATACTTTCAAGCATGAATATTTTTTTTATACTGCAGAGCCGATTTTGATGATTTTTTTATTAATTGCCCGTTTAAACTACTTAATATCAAATATATTTGAATTTACAACGGGGATCAGACTAAAGAATTTGATTCATTTTCAGGACAAAACAACGATAATATCGCATATTGTTTTTCCCGTTATGAATAAGTGGTAAACATTTTACATTATGACTACAACTCGTATCTGAAACACTTACCTAGATACATTTCCAAAGAATTTCTAGCTAACCCTGTACATATACTTCCCATTACTTTACTAACATTGGATATCATTCCCAATGTAGCGTCTTGCCATTTTAGTCTCCTGCTAAAAAAAGAAATTGAAATAACAGCACCTGAAAAACATTCAAATATAAGATATATAAAGTTAAACAAACAAAATTCTATAATATAAATAGACATAAATTATATATCAGTTCATTATTTATAATTGTTTTTGGTAATCTTTTAAATTTATCAACTGTTATCATGCTATTTTGTACAAACAAATAATAAATGAGGTTAAAGTATTCATTTTACTGTTGATCTTAACATGAAGTACAAAAACAAAAAAGTTTTTATACAAATCTAATAAAAATATAACTGCACTAACCAAGCAAGTGTATACAGATGTGGAAAGTATTGTAGAAGCTAAATTTGATGATATCCCATTGGAAGCGGTAGCGGCTAAAAAGATACCGGACTGTGAATTCACCTACAATGTTAAAAATATGATTTATAAAACCTTTACTATATATTATTTCATCTTTTTCGATATTATATGAACCTAAATCTTTGCCCTTGAAACAGCTTGTCCAAGTTCAACATAGTCCCAGTAAATCAATTAGTCTAATTTGTTAATTTCATCCATTTCAACCCATCAGAGTATTAAATTAATTAAAATTATCACAAACAATTTTTTTTATTTATTTTAATACAGTTTCCTAGATGCCAAAAAGTTTTCCTAGATGCCAAAAGTTGCAATATTTTAATTTTTTATGTCATACAAATTGCTCCTGTTCTTTTTGTACACTTGTTTGCTATTATACATTTGTTTACATTTGTACTTGTTTCCTTGTTATTTACAACTTTGACAATATTTAATTGTCATATTTGTAAAGCTTATTATTTTTTCTCCAACCAAAACATGTCTAGTAAAATGAAAATACGTAAAATGTACAAATTTAAATATAAAGCGTACATTGAATATATTATTTTCCTTTTAATAAAAAGTTGTACAATTTACTTACCATACCCTGGACCAAATATAAATATAACTGACATCAGAATTAAAATAGATTTTATTCTGCGGTTATTAGGCCCCTCTTTGAAAGCGACAATAAATGTATCTTTGACATGTTTTATATCAAAAAATGATTTAATACGTCCACAGAACCCGATATTCTTTTTCTAAAAATATTAGAAGTTTATTAGAATAAGATGAATTTTGGTAAAGCCATTCAAAAGTATAAAATAATACCTGGTCCTCTAATTTTGGTCTCTCAGGATTTTTAATGTAGACAAATCCATAGCAAATGCTAAAGCAATATAATACAGAGCTAATAGAATATACACCATAGTACCCAAAATTATTGAGTAATATACCACTGAGAACAGTTCCTAAGGGTCCTCCCATTGTTAAACAAACATTTGCAATACCTACTCGAAATGTCCTAGTATTCTCACTAGATGTTTCACCAAGGTAACTAAATGTTCCCATATACAAGGTAATCCAACCGCCACACATAGCAGGAAATATAGCTTCTAAGATCATTGTTACTTCAAGTGGCAGTTCATAAAAATAATATACACTTAGTATGTTACTGAGACACATTAAAAAATAACCGATAATTGGCAACATTATACAAATTTTCCTGTTTCCAGTTTCGTCACTCCAACCGCCAATAAAAAGAATAAGAAAACTTGGGATCGCTGTTAAAATTAAATTTTTCCATACTTCCATCGACGCAATTAATTCTTGTATTTTGACTTCCTCATCGTAGTAAGGAGTACCTGTTTTTGCAATAAGAGAATCACAAACAACGTCTTCATATTGAAAGTTCACTCGACAAGCTTTGTCAAGGTTCAAATTTTGAGTTGCGAGTCTTGCAATAACTCCTGGAATTACGAAAGTTATAAGAACTGGCTCCACAGTTATATTATCTTGAATATATATAATTTTTTCTTTCAAAGTTTTCTTATTATCATTTTTTTTATCGGATTTTAAAGGTTCTGCCTCTTTAGTCGATTCCATTTTGATTGTGAGTGCGTTTTTGTATCAATGTCTTTGATATATTGCTTGATTCTTAAATATATTTGTATAGAAATATTGCTTAAGAAATCTTATCTACTGCAAATATGCACCGACTCCTCTTTTGTACCATGATATTCAATATTTCAATATTATTGTATTATGATTACAAAGAAAATACAAATGAACAATACAAATAAATTTTAATACAACTATAGTGTTAATATTCATTTTTAACTTCAAATAGATCTTACAATCGACAAACTTCAAGAGATGTGACAAGAATTGATTTTTGCGACGGTAAACTTTGCTACAAGTTTGAAGACAGGCGCAAACTCCTAAGTTTAGTGACACCATCCGCCTTCTTTGTCCAAACTTTATGTGTAGGAAGTAAACCTGTGTATATCTTTTGTACATTATAACAATAATATTTCGTTAGTTTATTATTGAATTATTGTAGTTTTTTTTTCGTACCTTATTATTACTTTATGATGTCTACCTATTTAATTCCCATATTAGCATTTATTTGTTTATATATAATGTTTTTTTGTTTTTGGTACTATCAATTATATTAATAATTCGCGACCCACAGATGAACCGGGTATGTATTTGGTATATGTACAATCCGGGTTTGTACACATGAAATTTTGCTTAATACAACTGTAACACCAGTTATTAGGATGGTAAACACAAGCTTAATGACGTAATATGTAATACAACTATATATTTGTTGTTAAAAATGGAGATAAAATTTATAATACATTATTATTATTTATATTGTACAGCGCTTCCCAGTTTATGAAGATACTTGTTGTAGTGAAGGTTTTTCTTTAATCTTTATCTTTAAATCGCGATGATATATTTGAAAACTGAAAAATGCACTAATACACAAATGCACTAATGCACTAATATACAATTTCATCAAAATACATCGCCGGATTGAATCAAGGATCGGATTCAAATGTAATGTTGTAAATGCACCCCAAACTTGACAAGCCTATATCGCTATTAGGGCGTACATATGTAATCGTATTTTAAAAGGACAAAGCTACAGCACAAAAAAATATTATAGATAGACCCTTTACAACAATTTATATTTGTTTTATCATTTTTACTTTTTGTAACGTTTTGCTTAAAAAAGGAAATTGTTGTAATTATAAATAATATATAACTTTTGCAAAATAGTATAGTATTCATGGTGTATTCTAATCAAACGCAATAAACTGAATAATTATTAAAAAAGACAATATCTTCGATACTATAAGGACAATTAAAATCATTCAAAAACATTAATAATAATACAGAACAAGTTACACACATTGATCTAAGCAATTAATTTTGCTGTGTTAGACAACGATACAAATACACATTATAAATATTGAGAATATATTTAATAAACGATAGAACCTAGAAAATACAGACTTCTATATGCTCATCACATACATGCCTGTTCCTGTCGGGAATCGAACTCGAGCCCATTGCATCGCTATACATGAGGCGCCTCCGCTAACCATAAGACCAACGGGGCGGTTATGATGTGATATCTAAATCATACCAAGCTAAGCGTTTTTTGTAATATTAGAATAAATTGAAGATCTTTAATCTTGGCAGTTTCTAAGATCGGAGAGTTATACTTGACCCAATTGATCCATTCAAGATAGTGAGAGAACTATATAACATTATTGTTTAACTGACTACGTTATGTCAACGTCAGGTTACAACCAAAGAACAAGATAGTGCTATTTTAAAATAAAGAAGAAGAAGAATTTATATCTCTCTCTCTCACAATATCTCTATAATTAAATTAAAAGGCTTTGTGTTGTTTTTATAAGACTCTAATAAAGTTTTGTTTCATTTTAACCCGTGTAGTAAGTTTTTACCCGAGAAACAGCCATCACTTTTTAAATTCTATCGCATCTAAATATGCATTATGATTACAGAATGCCAGTTCTTGATTCTAATAGAGAGTTAATATATTTAAATATTACAGAAAAAGATTAGCATATTATTTTGTATAATTATATGCTTATACCAAACCTCAATCAATAGCCGGGGACAAAGAAAACGATACTATTATCCTTCCAATAATTTATTTAATTTCCTCATAAAACGCAAGTGTTGAGCAAATAATTTAGAACAAGAATTATTTCAGTATAAAAATCGTTTTAATTAACAAAATCGCTACTCTATTAACTGCCAGCGCAAAAAAAATATTATTTAGGTTCAAATTAATAATAACACTGCTTGGGTTTTATATTTTATGATTTTTAAAAAAACACCCGTTACAATTATTTATTTTTAGCACACAAACGAAAAACCCACAACAAATAATTAAAAAAAAACAATACACTATTATTGTCTATTGAAACAAAATATTGCGCTGGCGTTAAATAATTGTATACATGTAAGATATAAATAAATTACATTAATTTTGCTATTTCAATAAATTACTTACACAAATATTGTCTACTTCATCGTACATAGTTATAGTAATTTGAGATGCCATTGTTGGCAAGTTATATCTTAAGCATTAAATGCTAATCTTTGTACAGATTTTGATTAAAAAAAAATTAAATAGCATAATATTTATTAAAACATATGCACACTAACCTTAGGTAATGATACCAAGTAATTAATCGTATTTAAACGAGTCAATGAAAAAATTACAAGAAATAATAAATAATGTTTAAAAAATCAGAAGTTAACAGGAAAATCACATTTATTATATTAAATAAACAATAGAAGATACTTTATTTAAACAGATGTTCATTTATATTAACATTAATAATTTTTAATAAACAACCTCTTCAATTTATGAAGCACGTGACACTCAATTTAATATCATAATTTATTCCTATTCTCGACAAAAAATGCTATAATTTCACATATTTCAATTAAATGACAAACATTTATCTTTATGTACATAATTTCAATAAATAATAATGATAATATTTTTATTTTCTTAATGTACTTACAGTATCTAAAATACTTAAGAGTAGCATTTCCAATATAATTAAATACCTATTTTTAATAAACAATTATTTAATTTTACGATGACATAACATTTTATTAATTTCATAAGAGGAAGAGAATTACATTGTACATTCGGCCACAACAAATATGCAACATTTATATAGATTTACATGCACATTCCAGTGGCTTACTATACTTTGAGATACTAGAATTAAGCAAACGCTGTAGACTTTAGAAGTACAATTGTAATGCTTTTAACCGTTATAAAATATGTAATTTGTATAAAATTCGTAAGTAACGGATACTCATACATTCTTAATTAAACATGATAGTATGAATGTGGGTGGTTATAAGAACAGAGAGCGACTGAAGAGTACGTGGATGGAGTCCGTCTGGAAATGACATGGTAAAGAAGAAAGTCTGCACTGAAATCACGTATATATTAGAGCAGGTAGGAATTGACAAGCAGCCGACAACAAATAAACCATCACAACAAAAATGTAAATATTAAGAGTCTACAACATCTGCAACAGTCCTATAAGGTCTACTCTACTTCACATTACAAGAACATTAAAAATACATATGATGTATAACTATGGTCATTTATACATTATTTACATCAAACGCAATCTATTTATCTATACCCTTTATATATAATTCACTATCTATATAAATACCATTCGTTGTATTAGACACATAAAAGACAAAACTAAAAGTTTTACAAATCCCACAGGGCTATATTTCAAATAACTAAGTCGTAGTTTTGACATACATATCACACAAAGCTAAAAAGAGATTAAAATATAAATAAATGTAACTTTTTTTTATTTATAGTTATACAGCGAGACTATTCATTACTACATTCAATTATTTAGCACTGTTTTAAATAGGTTTTATATACAGCATCGCTTCATAGTTCGTCCGAACATCATCGAAGGATTATTCTGGAAAAGAAATATGTTCTTAATATATATTTGTTATACAAATGACAAATAAGTTATTTCATTTCACAAAAATATGATAATATTTGTAAATTTATCTCTAAAATTACATGACAAGTTGTAACATTTTTTACATGAAAAAGTGTCATGCTTAGGCATTTACCTTATCATATCGGAGACCGCAAAACACACAATGACGAGCAAGAGAGAAGCTGCTACGGGACCTGTAGGTAAATATTATATATTAAAACAAATACCATTTTACATTAAAGAATCAATGTACGATCATAATATAATATAAATTGAAGATATATTTATTAATGTAAGACTTTTATTATAAGTTGTGTGACAACAGTTAGAAAGCTATAAGTTCTTAAGTCTGTTACTTCTAAGTTAAACTTATTTAAAGTTGACATTATTGATACATTAATATGGAAAAGAAAACTTGATATAAAATGATTTTATGAAGATTATTAAATTGAATGATATATTTGTGTCCAGATATATACATCTACATGTATTATCCTGATACAAAGGATACGGGCAAAAGTTTTTTGAAATGAAAAGTCAAGGTTTTTTTTTTCAAAGTCTATTTAAATAAAACTTTATATTGTATCGAAAATCTTCATAAGATTTACTCATTTTGACAGAGAGGCAAAGAAATAAAAATTGGCGGGAAACACTGTTACTTAATTGTTTCCTTTTTTTAAAAGTAACCGTTTTAATATCTATAAAACCAGACAGATACAAAAGTACAGCCAAAGAATATTTTATTATAAGTTCATACATACTACACGCGAAAATACTTTTTTCTCCGTCCTATTACGTATCATCGAACTCATCGAAGTACCACCGATATTTATAGGCACGTCTAGAAAATTACAGTGATAACATAACACAGCAAAGCACAATAATTACACCATAGGAAAAAGATTCCGTTATATGATGATTAGTCAACTCAACCAAAATAGGTAACTGCTTATTTCGACGCATGTGATAAGAGAACTGATTGGAACACATTACCTTCTGGATGCAAGAAGCCTCTACTCATGCAGTAACTTTGGTAGGAACAACCTACATAGTTATGGATTCTATTTTGCCTAAACTTGCTACCTATCATCAGGATTTATTAAACCCTTAAAAATTTAGTTCCTATTAATTCGTCATATGTAGATGATTTATAGATTCTGTGAATAGGCCTTTATTAAAACCTACTCCAGTAGGCTTAGCTGAGAGCACATAACCCGTGAGTGTGCATATATTGCGCTGTGAACCGACAAACGAAAATACGCTCCATGGAGCTTGTTCAATAAACTAAATGGAGGTTTTTGAGGAATTATAATATGACATGATAATACTGACAATGGTTCTATTTGTCTGTTTGGTGTGAATTAGGTACTTCTAATACTTATTATTTTTGAATCATACGCGATATTTGACTATGGAGCGTTAAGTAAACAAAATGTGTGATCATTCATTAGTAACGCTGGCGTTGTCATGATATATATTTTTTTATAAACATTTTCATTGCTCTATTTATACACAATTCTGACCAGATATATCATTAATTAAAACACTGGACCAGCACATCATTGATTAAAACCTCATAAAAACGAATAACAAATTAACAATCTGCCTTTTATAAGTTCAAAGATACTTGTATGTACAAAATATTATCAGTGGACATATTCTATGCCCCGTTAAAGAAACTTCAGTCCTGTAACACAACGTATTCAAAATATATATTTTTTACAACTGAATATAGGTTAAAATTAATAAGAAAGACGGAAATAGAAAGACGATCAGGTAAAACATATTATCATACTTGATATTTTACTATGTACTTAGGAAAAATCTTTAACAAGTATGAAGACACGTTGTTTATGATAAACGCAAATAAGGAATATGATATAAATATTATTTTATCTCCCCCTTATCCGCAACGAAAATAGGCTGAGCAAACCAAACCATCGCGGTTGACAGTTTGTATGCTTCCAACCACTTCAGGGCCCTAGTTAAATATTATTTCCGTTGTATGTATTTGATGATTTTTCAAGAATTTACTTATTCATTTAAGAAATAAATTTCTTCAGTTGGTTCCGGTAAATATTACATCGTTTCATATATAATTTAAAATAAATACATTAATATATATTATCATAAACATAATATAGAAATATGTTGCAATAATATCAATAGTTAAGATAATTTTAATGACGCTTTGTTATAACATAGCTCAAGATGTTTATTTTATTATTGTGTTAGATATAATACTGTGTTCTATTTACCGTGGTTCTTGGTTGCTCAAAACAAATATGGGATAACAGAATCAATACAAATAAAACACGTGTACTATGTAGCTATTACAATACGAATTCTGAGAAATTATTTTACACCCTAAACGCGGCTAGTGACCGCGATTGTCACCTTCCTAAGCTAAGCACATAAATAATACAACGCAATAACCGTAGCTAACTGCGGCATGCCACTGTTATTGCTTCCATCTACAATCTACAAACCACCCACCCCACCAACCATCCAGCCACCCAAACTCTCCCGTTCCTAATGCGACATTCTTACGTGACAACGATTTATCCAGCATGTATTGTTCCCCTTAATTTATTGCCTTTTAAATTCGCCGAATTATTCCGTGTTCAAACAAAAAAATAATTCCGGCTGTGATTGTGCCATGCAAATGGGATACAGAAATGTGCAAATGGCGAACTCTGCGGTTTCCGTTTTGAGATGTAACTGTGGTAACAAAAAGAACAAATTACTACATTTTGTACGATAAAATTGTAATTTTGGAAATATTTCATTCTTTAATACCCGCCTACTTAATTTTTTGGAATTATTAAATAATTTTTATTACGTTAACGGAACAACGTGATTTCTTAAATTTAAATTATGATAATAATAAATTTCATTTTCTGAAATATAATGTGCTAAAACTGTTGCATATTAATAAACTAAAGTAGAATGATATAATATATTTTAAACCGAGTATAGTTGTGGAATTACTTGGTAATAACAAAAACGATAAATACAGTAATCTCTAGTCTCTATTCTCTATTTATACCGTTGTTACTTACGGTAACATGATACAATTATTTCTGGTCTTACATTAGTATTATTATTATTTTTCTTTTATAAAATGGCAGGCTCATATAACAACAGATTTATATATCTAAATAATTATAACAAGTTTACAATGTTTACGAACGAATTTTATTGATTAAGTACAGGTTAAAAACAATTATAAAACGGATAAAGACCAGATCCGACATTATTATGTCGTTTCTTTTTGTCCTTCTAACTTTCTCTTACAAAACTGGATTTTTATGGTAATTACAGTTTTATCGCCATGTTTTAATTCAATTTTACCTTGAAATTGAGACTTATAGACTGAGATATTACACTTTTAATAAAGACAGTAGCTTTCATTATTACATTCATGTTTTATTTTTTTACATACATTATATATGATAAATATTTATCAAAAATTTAAATAAGATAAATATTATAATGAATAATATCAGATGTATAACCAGAAATAAGTCTTTTCTAGGTCCTTTTACTTTAAGGGCAGCACTAAATTAACAAGTAAGAGAAATCAAATACCTACCAGGACAAATTTAAGGATTAAAAAAGAATATCAAAATATAAACAGTATCATTTTAATAAAGAAGTGAGATCAGCACTATACATCTTCAATTTATATTTAAATGTTGTTTGAGTTTTGTTTATTGTTATACAAAACGATGACGCTAAGAGTTAAAGAGTTCTGCCAATTGTATTTTTTTTCAGAGAGTAACTAATACAATAAAAAAGGGTAAACGGTACAATTGATATATAGAATATTAGATTATTTCTTTTTGTTAATACTATTTTTTTTTATAAAGATATTAAAATGACAAGTGTTTGTCCTCCACAGCATCAAGTCTATTAGTATTCAGGATCGCACTACTGTTTAACTTATACCAATTTTGTTTTAAAAAGACAGATAAGAATTGAGTTTATCTTTTATCATTATCAAGATATCGTAAAACAAAACAATTCATTAATTATTATTATTATCACAACTCATTCAAAAAAAAAGTATATCCTAAATAACTTTTGCTGAGAATTTCGAAGCAAATATTGAAAATCATTTTAATTCATGTTAACTTTAGCTGCTTGCTTCTAAGCCATATAAAACTAGAAGCAATTTCATACCGCTATAATCACAAACTTACGGCCTATTCGGAGTTCGTATGCAAAGGAAGATGCCAAGTTTTAGACGAAATTAAAGTAGATTTTGAGATTATTATATTACCTGGAATTTTAAAATGTTTCAATAAATTTACGAAAAATCTCAAAAGCTCCAGATTACTTGCATTTAGGTTTTCAGAAGAATTTGTAACTATAATTATATAGTTAAAAAAAAAACATAAATAGAGTTTTGAAAATACTTTAGCCAATGCTAAGTATAGAATGAATTGGATTGAAGACCATTAGAATGAATTGGATTTATAATAAGAGTTTTTTTTAAATATAAATGAATTTTAATGAAATTTGCTACTACTTAATAAGAATTATTGTACAAACATTTTCAGTAAAAGTAAACTTTCATATAGAGTCATTATTAGACACATACATAACCATTCTCAAATAGTTTAACTATGATGAATGTAACAAATAGCAAAGAAAAAGTAAGAAGTAGATACAAGAAAGATAAGATAAAGAAGTTATTTTTTAATGTTTTACTATAGCATTAAATTTTTACCTATTGCTGTTTCTTGGAAGATATAATTTATTATGTTGGATTTAATTGTCTTGTTTGCTTTTGCTCAAAGAAACGTAAGTATACATTAAACATAACCATATTATCACGGATAAAGAAAAATCTATTATATGTAGAACATTCCACAAAAAGAGCTGTCGTATATACAATCCAGTAAATCCAAGTTACATACGAACATACTACAAATAAAAGGAAGGTGTTGAGTATCTTTTAACGTCTTTACATAATTATTACGAATGTCACGTTGATGTGAGAGCACGTAAACATCTTCGTTTTAACTTACATTCATGGCCATAACAAACCCGCGACAAAAATGTCGTAAGTAATTTTAATGTCGTCAAATACTGATAACCTTTATGGATGTTCTCATATACGACAGTCGCAGTTAGGTTTAACGATTGTCGTATATATACAGAGGATAAGGAACATCCCCCACTGAGATTAACTGTCGTCGCTTAAAACGCGACACGTGTTTAGCAATCTTAATTTGCGTTAACTGCTACTGAAGTGGGTTTTAGGAAGATTTGAGCTCATTCTCGCGCGGGGCCGTACATTAATCAAGAGATTCTGTATATTTGTACGTTGAAATTGTTATGTGAAAATTGTGTGTATGTGTGAATTTGAATGTGGTGATATTTATTACATCTTTATGTATAGTTATTAAGGTTTTAATTACTGTATCTACAAGCTAATACGTATTTTAATTTCTTTTTATGAACCATACCTAGAATTAAAGTAAATAAAATCATTATCATCTTTAGTTTAAATACAATAAAAAGTATATATATGTTACGTAATTTCTTTAGCAAATACGCCCAAGTAATACAAAACATGAAGTATTTTGCCAAAATGTTCATAATAAATTGAACAAAGTTGCATACAATAAAAAACACTTAGCGACCAGAGGGAAGCAAATGAAAAAAGTTAGTTAGGGGCAGAGACAAAAAGGAAAACGGGTAACCTAATGGACCCAAGTTTTGGAAACACTTCGGTTAAACATTTGCTAATGGAAATGGAAGAGAGCCAGCGGTAACAGTTGATTCAGTTGTTTTTTACACGCACCGCGCTTTGTGCCAAATCGGTACCAGGGTCGCGTTTGACATTAATGAAACACAATTTCCGAATTTATGGGTGTGTTCGGATTCTTAATATCCGCAATGTCTTGATGGGGCTAAGTAATACTGTCGCGTAAAAGCCTTATCAGTATACCAATATTTATAATATCCGTATAGCAAAAGATACTTAAAATAAATTCATTCAAGTAATCGTATCATTTCCATAGTAAAATATTCTGAAACTTCACAATAGTTTATTGCCAAATAACATTTATTGGGAACGAGATATTGTTCGAACCTAGGGTAAAAAATATAAGAAGTAATAATAGCAAAAGTAATAATTCAAGAGGTCGCGATCAGGTGCTCTTAACTGCCCTGATTTACTCGCCAAGTTGCTAACTCGAATTTGTTTTTCAAACGGGCTTATGAAAAATATTTATAGCCAATACTATTTTGCTATTGCTGGTAAATAAACTGCGAACGTTAAAAAGTATTTTTTTAATTTATTAATAACGTTCCTTGTTTATATTATAATAAATTAGTATTAAAATAAACTATATATAAAATGATTATTGAATAATTTTCTTTAATTTGACTTATGCTGATATAAAATGTTATTTTTCTTTAACATTGTAAATCAAAGGCAATTTGAAGATGACAGACAAAGTAACAAAAATATTTCGTTTGACATAATTAAGTTTCGTCTTAAAAGGCTACGTCAAATACAAACACACGATCTAAACAATATTTAGTCAAAGCAAAATATCCTTGACAAAGCATTTTCACCGAATTTCCAATATCTATTAATAAAACCAATTTATGTAAATTTTCGATAAAATTATTAAAAGGAGTTTTGAACTTGTGTTTTGACGAAACAGTCTAAATTATATTAGATTTATATTAGTGGTCAATTCAATTTATTACTATTTAAAGTAATTGGATTCTTTATACCCTCCAAGCGTTCCTCTATTTAGCCTGTTACACATTCTGATATGTTTTGTAAGATAAGAAAAAGTGAATACTTTTTTTATACATAGCAGATAGTCAAAGGTAGGTATATAATGTAGTTCAAATTTAAATACAACATTATGCAAAGTCAGTACTACGTGAAAGAAGGCAAACATCAACTTCTATTTTGTACATATTAGAGGCAGCTCTTAATTCATTTAACGGAGGAAAAGTCACGATTTTATTATTCCAATGTTTAGCTTTAATAAAAGCCTTCGTTTGAGTTTTAAAATTAAAAGTGTCTTTAGGGTCTAACTAATGCGAACAATTTTGAGTATCAAAATAGACATTCAAGTTGATTTAGTCAATTTATCTTAGTTAAGCTAGAGAAGAACAATAAAAAAGTAATAGGATAATTGGTATATTTGAGTTTAGTTTAAAAATTAGGAACATCTTTTAATTGAAAACTCCACTAATTACAAAATTCGTTTAAAATCTGAATCAAAAAGACAAAAATAAAAGCCAATAGACGTGATGTGATTTGACGAAGAGACAAGAAAAGAGCTCAAATTCCCAACTTAAAGCGTTAGGGCATCTAATTCAACAGATTCCAATGCTGTGACAAATGTTACATTTTTCGCTCGCTGAAACGAACGAGCTTAAAGGTCGAGCCAGAAAAAAGGAGATTGGAATACACATTTGTGAACAAATGTCTCTTGTATCCAATTATTAATCAAATTAAAAGGAAAAATATCTTAAGCTATATCGATAACATAGATTTTTTTTTAATATATTTTTTATGATAGTTACAAAATAGGAGTTGGAGAATAATGACTTGCAAGCAATTAGCAAAAGATGAAATGGAGTCCAATGTAATATACATTTGACACTCAAGTGTTGCATTTTTTTGTGAGGACAAAACCTTTACAGTGTTTTTCCTTTACAATCGAAATATAAATCGCCTTTCTCGTGAACATCAGTTAGGGAACATAAAAACCGGTCTAAGCGGAAATTCAAATTGAATGACAATAAGATTGACGGGCAGCGTGATAGCGGCCGTTTCATTTCGAGGTTTTATGTAAGGCTTATGAGCGTATTGCTTTCCTTTCACACGATACATGGGTTGGTGTAATTTTTTTAATATAAAATTTGTCTATTTACCCACCAATTCAGGACCTTTCGATACTGAATATAAAGGAGCGGATAGGTAATAAAACATTAATCTTGTAGCTATTTACATATTTCGACCCAAATTATAGTCCTTATTGTTTCAGCTTAAATATATTATACCTATTATAAATTTAGGATAGAATTAAACATTTTAAAGAATAATCGTATATTATATACAAGTTACAGAGTTTATATAATTTACAATATTGAATGCTTTTTTGTGTTCGTAAACTTAAAAAAACAAAAAAATAAAAGAATGTACCACATTCTTTAAAAAAAACAAAAAAAGGTAAATAAATTATTTTATAATGACAAAACATTCAAAATCCCTGGAAACTTTACAAAGTTCAAATTGTAAGTGTTATTACTTGGAAACTTGGCACACACTGATTTCTACTAATCTGTCGCCATCATCGTTAAGGTAGAGGAAGAAATAAAGGGAAGGAAGACAGATTATATTAAAGATTTGATGTTGACTAACTATTACATACATTACACTTATAAAGTTTAAACCGGTATTATATAACCAAAGAGTTGAAACAAAATACACTGGAATTAAACTGGAAATAATCCAAAGTTACGTAAAATACAGACAATATTTCAGGAGTTTACATAAGATATAGAGCGTGAGCTCTTTCATTGCACGAATATATTTTTGGTCAATTTAACCTGACGTTTTAAGTAAGAAAAAAATACTTTTAGCCGATCATGGAGAGTTACAAAAATATTTTGTATGAATTAATAACTAAAGTGTTAAGATTAATAAATCTTATAAGATGGTAATTTTAGTTTTGTTTATTTTTTTCATTAAATAATACTTTCCAGCATTATAAGTATAAAAAATAAAAATGTATAGTTGAGTCGTATTCGAGAAAATGAATAAAAATAATGATACATTTTAACATTGAAAATACGAGTTAATATAAAAACAAGTATATGCTAATAATTTAATACCCACTATTGGTAGAATCCACTGTTTCAATTTGAAGACATCATCATCATTTTATATATACATTAAAACTCTTTTACAATACCAAAAATGATTATCTAAGATTTACCCGGCCTCGGTTTAGATCTACAACATGGCAAAAAATATAAATTATATGATAAATAAATGGACTTAACATTCTAATCCAGACGAGTGCTGCTTCTTAATACATACCAAGTCCAAATTACCAATTTACCTACTTATTACGATTCAGTGGCTATGCTTGAGCATACAGTAAAAGTGTTTTATATACATGTTTCAAAACTTTAAGTAGGAAGTAGAGTATACTTTGAAAATTATCATATAAATAATTGATTTAATGTTATCATTATATATCTGCTTCTTAGGGAACTTATAAAAATACTGTTGTGTATATTGAAATCTTAGCTCCGTTTTTTGCTATTTGTATAATATCTCCTTCTTAAGTTGCTACTTAATACTGCTTAAGTTGCTTCGTAATACTGCGGTTCTACGTTATGAAACCTTATTTTTATTCGCATTAACAAGTACAGAATACGTTATATTTCATACTTTCTCATATTGCATTATTAAAAAACTAATACATTTAGTAACGACAGTGGCAGCCTCCTCGCGTTTTTTGATGATAAATGGTAGCTGCCCAATTTTCCTATGGGAACGTTGTGTTTTACGAACAAAAAATCATCCTGTCTAACTCTGTGCAAAATTACAAAAAAATCTATCTTAACAAATTTTGTATGATAATGAAAACATCCAAACATACACTTTTTTACATTAATAATATTAGTTCCTTCTAATGTTTAAATCATAAAACAAAATATATTACTATATGTGTAGATGAAGGTATGTCTATAAATTTCACATCAAATTCGTACAGTTACAAGATAAATGACTACTTATTTTGCGTTCTTCTTGAGAGAATACTTATTTGTAAAATATACAAAAGCACATTATGAGGACGATTTCTTAAGATTGATAATCTTAAAACTTTATGAAGAAGAATCTATGAATACTATATAATCGTATATTATATATATAAATAGTAGGTTCTATATATAAATAGTAGGTTCTATATATAAATAGTAGGTTCTATATATAAATAGTAGGTTTTCGTTTTCCAAAAGCTTTTGCGGGTTTTGATTGGATTTGATAATTTCCGGAAAGCCTAGAAATTTTTCAGTTCGAAAAGGTTATTCTAATCGCCAGGTTACTGAAAAACCGAACGCCAATCCAGTTGCAATATTACATATTTTTGTAGAGGAAGTGTATTTAATGATTAATGTTTCGTAAGTGGTTCCTGCAAGTTTTTATGAAGATTTACTTATAATTTTTGGGCTCGTAAAAGTAATGCTGTTAATTTTTCATATTTTAGTAGAAAGAAACTGATTTATTTATAGCTATTTAGATTACTTAGCTTTGTTTAAATGTAAATGGTAAAAAAAACCGTTTATTTTTGCCATTTTACTACTAAATTTTTATCTTTACGCATCAATATTTGCTCTCTGATTGTCTCAATGTCCCTCAAATAAAACTCAGAATATAATATTTTACTATGTCCCATAAAGATACAAAATTTGATTGCATGCATGCATGCATCTTCTTATGTAAAGTTTATGTCTAATTTTTAATCTCAAATCTATAATAAAACAGTAAAAATCGAGTGTCTATACGTTAAATGTTTTTCCAAAAAACTGATAGGGGGCGATTAAAGACGAGTAACGGAAACCAGAAAAACAATTTTTGGAGTTTTTGTCTGTCTCTCTGGTACGTTATAACGTCAAAACTACTAAACGGTTTGAATGCGGTTTTCACAGGTGGATTATATATAATCTGGAACGTTGTCAAAACTTTGTTTTGTCAAAATCGGTTCAGGAAAAAAGAGGTTATGGTCAATTGAAAATTTACTTCAAGCACTGTTTCAAAACTTTTAAACAGAATTGAATGCGGTTTACATAAACATATTTAATTTAGATAAAGCTAGAATTTCTACTTTGTTTTATCTGAGTTTTAATAAAATATCAAATTGAACATGAACATATGCCCATTTTTAATTTAGTTACATAAAATCTCAATAAATTGCACTGGCTTTCATAGAACTTGTTATGATTGTGTTTTCGCATATAGTATGGCAGTTTGATATTCTACAAAGAAATTCTTTAATTGAACATTACTCAGAAACATAATATTTGTTACTAGGATACTACAGAATTAACTATTAGTCCATTATAGGTTTGGATAATTGTAGTTTCCACAGATTACGCGAAAAGCGACCTACACGCAGGCGGAGCCGCGGGCAACAGCTAGCTAGAAGTGTATTTATTTAATTTATTTTATAAACTAAATAAATACACTTCTTTTAGCATACCATCATTTCAGAATCGAGGTTCACACGATAAGCAATTCCCTTAGATGTTTTAGATTTACACAGAATCGAAATTTCATTCCAGCTTTAATTTAACGGACGAATTCGTCTAATCCTTATTCTGTGAGTGAATTTAATCTGGTTTTTTAAAGGTCAGGATTTTCTTGTTGGTTTTGATGTCCGTGTGATAGTTTTTATTCGGCCTCTCGCATTTAGATTAGGTATTTATCTGGCGCTTACAACTTCACTTTTGTGTAAAATTGTTTCAAATAAATTGTACTTTCCTTGTAAGAGTGCCAAGATGTTTATTCGTTTGAACATAGAACTTAAATTATTTAGAAATTTTATATTCCTATAATAACGTTTTTAATTCCTCGTACTTAACCGGATTCATATTTAACTAAGAATATACATAGAAGGGACATGATCTATAAGCTGTAGATGATTTACGAGTATATGTGAGTTTAAAAACTAAAATAAATTTTTGGAGACCATTTTAATAGATATATTACTTAAATAGACGTATTGCACTCGGACAAGGCAACGAGGTGTAAAAATACAAGTCAAATGCCAAGTTTAATTAAAGCGTTTCAATGCGGTGAAAACTCGAACTAGAAATTCACCAAAATAAGTACCAAATTTTCTATATTGTAAACAAGTTTTCGTGTCGGATACAAATGATAAAAAATAAACGAAATATACCTAATTATATTAAATAAAGCTGTGGTTGGAATACATTTATATTTTTCTTTTAATGATTCGATGTTGTCTTTTTGATATAAGTTTATAATAATAAGGTATTCATAATAATAATTACGTGTGTTTTTTTTTTCCAAAAATATCCATAAGAATAAAAAATATTACTTAGTGATCATTGAGACCATCAATATATATTTTTGTATGTTTAGGATTTAATATTTATTGTAGTGCTTTTGTTTCATGCATATCACATGAACCTCAGTTAGTGTTCGCGAGTGTACTGAAATTAAATTACTAATTAATTATTTTATAATTTATATAATTAGTTTATTTAAAAATATACTTTCACAAAACATACACTTTGTCATTTATTTGAATAAATATAGCAATTAAATATCCTTGCCGTTTAGTAGGAAAAAATGTGATTGTCTTATATTCTGTAATTATCATATAAAAACAAGAAAACAACCTCAAAGAAAACGAAATGAAAAGCCCCCGCCGGAGTAGTTCTGCAGTGCATAAATAGATGGTGTTAGTATGTAAAATGTTTCGCACTAGCATTATCGTGGTTTTTTTGTTAGTATTCGATAAACTTATTGTCTATTTACTAATTAATAAAAACAGTCTTGTTATTAAATTCTAAGAGATCTCTTATAAAACCATCACAGACAGATAAATATTCTATGTATCTGTTTAAAATTAAGCGTACGAACTCATTTGGAAAAACTACTGGAATGTATAATATTACTGAGAGTAACGTTATTGTTTCGTTTGCTTTATTTAATATATCTTATAAAGCGTTTTACTTTTCAAATATTTAATTTATGTATGTTTTTATTACATTTCAATATACAAAGTAAAATAATTTTGTTCAATATTAAAACAATACGAGTACGTCAAGTACTGTGATATTCGATACATGGAACTGCGAGTATTTAGGTATTATATATTTAAGTGTTATTTCGAACAAAATTACTATTTGGAATAAGATTTCCAGAAAAATAACTTTGTAGCCAAGATAATTCTAAATGTAATAACGTTTCTCTTGTTCCTGATATTCTGCAAAATCTTAGATAAGTCATCCTGACTAATGGTCTGTCTGTCACTGAACCCGTTTAGATGGACAATATATAAATATAAATTCTGTATTAAAAACATCTAGTAAAAAATAATTTAAACTAGTTGTTTCAAAGCATCAAACTATTTTTATTCCAATTTCCTTTATAATATGATCAAAATGTATATGAATATGCAAAATCATCTTAAGTAAGGACAACAAATATTGAAATACAACCAGAGAGTTAATAACACCACACGATGTTTCTTTTCATTATATGACGAAGCTTGAAACATAAAATTTCGTATATTAAATCATACACGCGCACTCGTGAGTGAAAAGCAGGTGGTTTTTATGTAAATTAGATTAAAAATATTCACTTGTATTGAAATAATAATTTTAATATACGAATTCTAGTCCCTTAAGGAATATAAATAACGATATAAAAAGAATACGTATTTTCATTTCAAAAAGTCAATGGAAAATACGCAAGCTTTGCAGATTCATAAAATGAAAATTCAACAAAAATAAATAAATATCTTTAATAAGTTTTGACATGAGAACTGTTTGGTGCACGTTGATGTTAACAAATTGCTGGCCAGTATTTATTAAAAAGCAATTCGAATTTCGCATGCATCGGACCGAAGCAATAACAGTCGACGGCATGAACTGAAACGGAGAGCGTATGCGTTCAAATTTGCAGCGAACGCTCATTTCGCTAAACGGCATCGAAATATCGAACGCAAATGACCCAAAACTCGGTTCATTATCGTACACGTTGGAAATTAATTCACCGAGGGTGCATCCAGTGTTAGTCAAGCTGTTTTACATCGGGTGGTTTGATTGCATACGTCAGGTGGGACCATTTACCATGCACCATGTGTAATGTATGGCGACATTAAAAATAAATGAGTTCCCCAACGCAGAGATTCGGTTATCGATTTTAAATTTTCAATAGCCGCTATAAAATATTCGTGCATGGTAAAATTGTTGCGTCATCGGAAATTGGCATTAAGTTGCTAGACTGAAATGTTGTGACAATTATAAATTTGCATTTTAAGTGAAGTTAAATATTTTTTGTTTATAACAATTTTATATTATTTTTTGAATATAGTATGATTTTCTTTTTAAGTTTTCAAATATCCTGTTTTTCTAAATAATTTCGTAGCAACAAGAACGAAACATTCATAAACCAAATAATATGTTATCTTCGTATCAAAATATAGTTAAATATATTTTTTGCAAATTTGTAACAAACACTAATGGGATTTTTGGTTAGGGATTATACTATTTCACTTCGAACTCCTAACCAAACTTACAAAATTTTCGTTAAGCTCCCACAAGTTTATTAATAATTTTAAGTGCTTTTGGCTCTCTAGAGCGCAGAGAAAACAAAATGCAAAACATGAATTGTTTATTTTACGCTGTTTGTCGTGCTTTCATATCTGTTTAATTTTTATTATAAAGCTTTGTTCTATTACGTTTTAACTAGGTTAACCTGTCTGGTTACCTCAGTTGGGTATTTTATTTTAAATTTGAATCTCTTTGTACTAAAATAAATATATTTAAAAAATTCGCTGCGTGAGCCATCGGCTATGAATCGAAATTGGAACGAGTGTGCGGTTGGCGTTCAATCTTTCTGAACTATTTAGCTTATTATAAATGTGGTTTCATTTACAAATAATAAAGGAGTGTTTATTTAACAATACATCAAGCGACATACATTAGTTTGGCAGCAATTGTTTTTTATACAGGAATTAGTTTGGTAATGATAGAAATCAATGCAAACATACACTTTCAAACTATCAAATATTTGCATTAAAACGATAACAACTATTTTTGTTGTTAATGTGTTCCAGACTTATATTATTGTAATCCTGCACGTCTATAAACCTTTATATAAAATCTTGTACATTATGTAAACAGTCAACACAGCTGAAAAGCTTCTTACATGCTTATTATTTTATTAAAATGTTACAAAGAAAAGAAAGCAAATCCGTTTCATATTAAATACACCAATAAATATAATTAACTAAGACAAGCCCCAAATTTAAGTATAAAAATATCTTTATTAAAAACCTTTGTTTTATAATTTGGAGCGTTGTGCAGAATCATTAGTATAATAGCGTTAATGGAAGATAGGGATGGGACAAACAAAATTACGCATCTCTACGATAAATATATTTATTAACATTGTAAAGAATATAATGGTATTTTATAACAATGTTTTGACGTAAATACGTTGGCTTGCCTTTGAATTGAGGAAACCCGTATACTAACAGAACAAAAATATTTGTATAGTGATAGTTTTATTTGTCCGGGTCTGGTGGGTGAAGGAAAGAATAGCGAGTTGATATCATAGTAGCATATTTTAGAAGAAATTCTGTGATGTCACAGAGAAGAAACTTGGAGAAATAAGCTTCTGACTCCTTTACCTAAGTTATTAGGAAAAAGACTAATGTGCGAGTAAAAGGATATGCAGAGGTGTACACCTACTCTCTATATTTTCATATTCCTATTAAAATATTTAACTGAAATAATTATTATTTGTTTAATATATTCATTATTTCAATCAAAGCAATTTAATTAGAGATATCCTTATTATCTTACATCAACACACACTATACCATAGTTTAAAAGGAGAGTTATCTACCTAAAGGTGATTAGAATCGATGTCGATATACCGTAAGGACAGTCACTAAGCAAGAGAAATGGCAAAGACTTGAGGAATTTTTCTTGTCGAAAAGAACGGTAATTCCACGTAATGAATATTTAATTATTGTTTTCGTTTTTGAACTTTTAGCATAAATTTGCGTAATTAAACCATTTACACGGTTTTCTACTATACGTTATCTAAAATAACTGGAAATAAACAAGTTTCTGCATTTGAATACAAACGTTTTATCGTAGGAGTTTTTAAGCGATATTATCGATAATGTAAACTGTAGATATAGGTTTAGAATAGTTTTATATTATTTGTAACACGGATTTTGTATTTTAACTAACAATATCATAATAACAATATCTTTATAATAATATAATTTTTATAACAATATCATCATGAAGTTAAAAACGACTTAGTATACTGCTTTGCTAGTGACGTTCGTCTGTTGATTGATGATTTATGGTATTAGTGTTTTATATTGTCTAAAAATTTTTTTTTAGTTTTTTGGGAAATATTCCCAAATTTTTAATAATACGAAATCATATTTTTTTATATGTAATTCAAAACACATATTTACTTTGCGCTAGCAAAGCTAACAAGAGACAAATAATAATTTATGATGCAATATAACAATGTCGAAAGATTACAATATTACAATAATAAACTTAAAATATATAATAGACTTATATATATTGTGTAGCTATTTAATGAAAACCTTTTGTTGCTCTAACCTTCATCTTTTAATCTTAAATACTATTTTTAATCTGCTTGTAATGTATTAACTATAGACGTAAACATGAAAATTAAACTCCAACGTCCCACTAGTTCGCGAGGCGCGTGAACTATTGCTAAGTGTTATAAACAATTTAATTAGTCTATAACTTTGACACGCGACCAACTTCACGCGTGTAGGGCGTATTCACAACAACTTTGTTCTCTACTCGTATGAGCGTGGAAATAGTGTGACTAGCTCACATACAATGTGAAAACTGCTTTTATGTTATGAAAAGTCCTTTCAAACTTTTTGTGGTTTTATATATTTAAAATAGAAAATCATGACGACATTTTACCACACTGTGAACCACCACCACATTCTTATAGTTTCATTATGATAAAAACTGTAAGAACTTATTTTTAATTTAAAAACATTTTTAAATTATATATGTCTATTAATTTTATATGGAGTAGTTAAGTTTATATTTGTAAATAAGGTGTCAAAGCGTCAGAGCGAATGGGATTGCTAGTCACGCATCAACGTATTTACTTGTAGCAATGCTTCGCAAACAGACTGATATATCGTCCACATACACTAAACATTACCTTTGGTTGTTCGACCGGAATATTCAGAGTCGACAAACAGGCGGGATGTTATAGAAGCTAGCAGTAGCAAATATTTGAGTGATTGCTTGCATATATGACGGTTTGCCGGGGTAAGCCTTTATTCTCCGTGTAGAGGGTATTTGCAAATATCCACGAACTATGTTTACGATCATTTTGTCGAGTACCATTTTCAATAGTTTATCTTTCATGTTCAAATTGTTTCTCGATGATTGGTGTCTATTTTGTTTTATGCGATCTTTTTTTGAACTTAAAAATAGTAACATATTAAACTTGGTGTAGTTTTTAGTTCACCTTATATCAATTAAGAGTATATGCAAGGGTTTGTTCTAAATTCTTAGGTACATTATAAAACTACTTCAAATGGCATATGCCATTCATTGACATGCATTGATACATCTCTTTTAGGATTTTGAATACTTATTTATATTTACCTCTATTTAAAGTTATGTTTTAAGTAAATATGTTATTTATTAAATATTTAATATATCAACATTAAACATTTTATTACATCAAAGAATATATATCAAATATAATAATAATCCGCTTTTCTATATGGTAAATATTAGACACATAATGATTCCTCAGCATTAGTATTTACCTTTAAGAGGTAGTAAATATAACTATTTAGTTTGCGTAATGAGACTCCGTTTCAGATTTATGATATTTACCTGAATCTAGAATCGGTTTTTTATAAGTTTATTCAGTTGCCAAGAAGCAGTCGCATTTCACCCCGAAAGTTCTCTCGAGGAAAATTGCAGTGTAAGTCAGTTGCAGTAAATATTTGAATTGTAGAGCGGGATTGGTTTGCTTTCTACGTATTCAAAGGTAGTGTTTACATCGAAATATAAAAATTCCTCACGATCTAAGACTCTTTTCCTTAGTACCGCTCAGAGACTTTGGGAATCGACTGGAAACGAATTTTTATTAGGTTTCATTATACTACTTACTTATTTTAAATTGCCTTATATATTTACTTATATTAGTAAATATATATCTCTTGCTTAAAGTCTTAAATATCTGTAATTTTATTTATATACCCGTATAAACGTAGCACATAATATTCGGGTTTGAAATAAATATTAAAACTGCTTTATTATTCAAAATTTAAAAACCCCCGATACAAAAAGACCTCTAAAAAGAAAAATAATATTATCGAGTACTTATTAAAATCGTTGCGTCGAGAGGCCGTTGTACGCACGTTGACGATGGTGTCTATTTTACGAAGTTAATCATTGAGGACTTAGACTACGATTCGATATCGTAATTTCTTTATTTGCCTTGGTAACCTACCTGTATTTTAATTTCTTCTTTTATTAAGCGGTCCCCTGACGCAATGGCTTCAATAATTTCATAATAATAATATTTTTATAATTTTTAGAGGTCTTTTTGTATCGGGGGTTTTTAATTTTTTTTCTGCTTTTTAAAGTTACGTTACTGGTTTTTTAATTGTACTAAATGAACCTACAGACACACAAATTTTCAGTTGTTTAAGTATTTCTATTAGTCTATCCCAACATTATAAAGAGGAAAGATTTGATTATTTGTTTGAATTAAATAAACTCTCTAACTACTAGACTGATTTAAAAAATTCTTTCAGCATTAGGATCCTACATTATCTGCGATGAATATGGGCTATATTTTATAATCATTATTATCATCATCATCACTAATATTATAAATAGGAAATATTTGATTGTTTGTTTGTTTGAATTTAATAGGCTCCGAAAATACTGCAGCGATTTATTAAATATTTTACCTTTAGAATCCTAAATCATCCCTCTGATGAACATAAGTTATATTTAATACGAGAAAAAATAAGGATTCGCGAGAAAATTTTGACAATGTAATAAATTATAAATGAATTAAGTATAGTATATATACGAATATTAATAAATATAAACATTTAGACTTAAAATAATTTACAATCACTAATAACACTGTGATAAAGGGATTTATATTATCACTAGCTGTTTCCCGTGACTCTTTATGACACGATCATAAGACAAATATATTTTTTACAGTCTACATAGTCACGGGCAACAGCTATCCCTATTAAAATACTTTACATGAGTAAATAAATGTAAAAACCTTTTGGCCTACATAACAAAGCTTTTTTTCCTATATAGCGCGGGCAAAGATACACAGATTTACAGGTCAAACTTATAACACCCCTCTTTTAGACTTTAATACATAAATATTCTTCTTCTTATTCTTAACTTATTGATATCGGTTTCGATATCAATCGATCGCAGATTTGATGGTATTTTAAAGTTTCTATTTAAAATAAATAGCGTACCTGAAGAACGGTCCCGTGTCCCAAGTACTGATGCGATTTGAGGTCGTTCTTCATTGATGACCAGCTCAGCCTGTTCGCTGTATACAGAGTGCACGGTGGATATACAAGTCAGTCGAAGCTGTCCTCGTTCAAAACTGTCCGGCCGCACCATGAACGATAATTGACTTACTGAGGCAACCTAAGAGAAGGAATTAATAACTAATAAAATATATAAATCTTTCAAGGTAATGAGATTAATGAAGAACATTCGTCTGACCATAAAACATGGTCCTGGTCACAAAAATTTCGCAAATATCAATACATCTCTTTCTATATTACATTACAATTTGCGCCCCAATGACCTAGTAATAGAAGAAAGAAGGATTGAAACTAGGGAGAAATTTCTAAGTCGATTCTCATAAGTCCCTGAACTTTAGATACTGTATGCTTAGTCAATTATATATATATATATATATCTATATATATATATATATATATATATATATATATATATATATAATGTATCTATACATATATATATATATATATATATATATATATTAAAATTAAAACATATGTATTTGTAAACCCATTCTTTTTGGTATAATAATAGTAATTGATTACTTTTCAAAATTAAATACGGCAATATGAAAGTTCTGACAATGTTTGTGATCCTTGTTAGAGTTTAAAACTTTGAGTAGTTTGACTAAGTTTGGATCAATTCAATGATTTCAATAACTTGAATAAGCCAATTGAATTTAAGTATTGCTTAGAGAATCAAGAGAAAGTTTTAGTTATTAAAACATTTACCATAATTTATTATTCTTCTTTGTTTTTTTTCTCGTAAATTTGTAAGTGCAACTTACTATAAATTATAATTACTAACTAACGGGTAACTTAATATATATTACAATTATATCTTTTTTATTATTTCAGTTAAAATATAATTGTTACTATCTAAGTAATATATGAAATACCTTTTTAGATGTTTGCATAGTTGGTATAGGATCTGTAGCCTCTTCGTCAAGTGCACCGTCTTGACTTCTAGGAGTTGGGAACATCACAGAATCTTGACTTGGCAGGATTTCCCCGTCCTATTTCATACATAATTATAATGTTCACTTAAAACTTAAGTATAAATAAAAATATAAGGTCTTAACTTGAAAAACTTGTTTTTGCAAAGTAATATCTCATCTCAGATATTGAATCTTCAAAAGAAACATGATATTTTAGCTTAACAATTTGATGGCCACTCATTTTCGCCAGACAATAAGAACATTATCCGCGATAATGAATATGTTCAAGAAACCGAAATGATTGAGAGCGAAAACATCGTTTGTTAGCGCGATATCATTAATCACTGTCTGGAACCAATTAGAGTATAATAATTGTTCTTAGAAAATCTCAAATCAGGAGAGAACATCGCTAAACTTGAATCAGTTAGGCAGAGCCAGGAATTACTTTCGAATATTGTTTACGTTTCCGAATTTATAGAATTATGTTAATTTATTTGTGTCTGTTACAACGATTATATACAGGGTTATTTGTAATTAGTCTGGCTATCTCTTGCATTCAGCTTCTCTACACCAATCCTAACAACATTTGTTTTACGACTACGACAAATCTTCATACTGTTTATCAAAAACAAAAAAAAATTTGCTCATTCTTTTACTTATTATTCTGTATTTTGTAAGGAGTACTTAAAAGGTCAACGCCTGGGCGCTATACCTATGCTCAGAGTTAACGCCAGTTCAGAGATAATAAATAAATTTTCAATGGGAAAACTTAAATTAAAAAATCTATTAATTTTAAAAAGTTGTTAAACAATGTTGTCGGGATTGATGCAGAGAGGGTGCCTGCAAGAGGTGGCACATTAATTACAAATAACCCTGTATATTAAATAAAAAACAACGACGAAGATTACATACATACCTAAGTACAATTTAAAAAAACGGTGACTCGTTTTTATTATTTAATAAATTTTATACTCAAATGATGTTAAAATGATCTCTATTATAACAATCACCTGTACACTGTCTACAAAAGGTCCAAAAGCCTTCCAAGGACTGAAGATGATATTACTGTTTTCGTCCCCCGGCGCTGTCGTGCTTCTACCCGAATGTGGTAAATCAATTGAAATGGCAGGACTTGGTAGGATTCTCTGCTGTATTATCGGCTTTCCTTGAATCTGTAAACCGTAAATAAGAATAAAAACAACACCTCTTTCGGTCAATGTTATATTAAACGACAATTTAGGATATATCTATAAACTTTAGATAATATTTTAACATTGGTTGTTTGTTAAAAAATATTAGGTAAAAAATAAATGTTTTATGTAATTGAGCCTTCTTTTAAATGTTTTACAGATATTAGTTCTTATGTTAGTTCTAGATAATACAATTTCATTGCTGTAATTGTATTTCATAGGTAAGAAAATTGAAAGTCTGCCCCCATCTTCTCCTTTATTTTAAGTTAAGAATCGAAGTGAAACCAAATAATATATGAGCGCGTTACAAAATTCTATTACTGTACAGACTCGGGGGAAATGGGACGATGGCTTTTTCAGTTTTATTTTTGTCTAGTTATCTCCTTAGGCGATTGTTATAAGATCCCTAAAATGTTCATCTATTTCTGTATTCTTTTTTATTATTATATTTTGTAAGTAAATCTTATGTTTGAAAATATCTCTAAACATGTATAGCCATGTCATGCTTATTTACATTTATATAAATATAAAATGAAAAAAAACACCGTTACAGACATCTGGTTTCCCAGAGGTGGTGGGTTCCAAACCCTGTCCGTAACGGTTTATTTTTCATTTTTTATTTATATAAAAACTAAATCTTATTTTCATATATTTTCATATAAAATAAATTGCACAAAGAAAACCTCTTCTTTCATATTGAATGTTACTCAGTTCTTCGTTCTCAAATGATTTTGTTTACAAAAAATCTTTTATGAAGTCCATTTGGTTTTTGTGTAATTTAAAATATAGTAGCAGTCTGATTATTGTTTAAAATAATAAAGAAAAGTGAAAGTTTCTAAGAAAAATGTAGATAGAAAATTTAAATATTTTGTCAGAGCATTAAAGAATTTAGTATATAGTTTTATCAAAATGTATAAATAGAAGCTTTGAGTTTTATTTCATAACTTCTTATAAAAGCATTTCAGGAAATTTATGATAATAATCTAAAGGTTCTAGAACGATCTTATATACATATAAAGGTTCTAAGTTTAGTTGCGATCGCGTCTCGTGATCGAGTGTTGTCATCGCTCACTGGCTTCGGACTTCGGAAAATCGGGTTTATACAGACTAGTGATGGCATTGATAGATATAGATAATACTCATGATAGCAATTTACTTAATAGTGTTTGTAGGATGGCATCGATTTAAAGAAGGACTCTATTTATGGCGATTACATTTCAGAACACATAAATTAAGAAAAAAAATGTCTACGTATTGAACTTTTTGGAACGTAGTTCCTTATCGCGCGTTGTGAAAGGGGACTAGACGGTAAACATTCTTACCAAATGTTAGCACGACATGTTTTCCTATCTCTCTCTCTTATAGAAAGCAAGCGAGATATTTTCATTTCTATCATTATTATTTTTTGTATTATATTAAATTGCATAGTAGTTTTTTATTATTTATTTGATATTGAAATTTATTCTTTTAGAATCAATTTGCAAATAAGGCAGTTTAAATGAAAATAATAATACAAATTTGTGATCAAATATACTTGTAATATTTTGTAACAACGCCATCTATTTATACCTTAGGGAAACATAACTACATCTGTTATATAAACATATCTGTACAAATGAAACCGCTAGGTGGCGGGACAATAACTCCTGGGTTTATTGATTAACACTTTTTAATTTAGTTATTCATTTTATTTACATTTATTATAAAGTATCGGCGAAATATCATACAAAAATTGTATACAAATATTATCTATTAGCATATTAGCTTATATAAATAATTTAATATTTTTTTATTACAATAGGTAATATTCATGATTTTTATTTGACGTAAATTAATTATTTACCTCTCTTTTTCTACGATATGAAAAAATATATAAATAGGCTTGAAAAGATTTTAGTTTTTTTCAAAGTGAAAATTAAAACATTGACTAAATTTGAGCCGTTCAAATGCCGTCATTATGCGCGCGCCGTGCGAGACGTCAAATGACGCGTCTAGTCAATGTTTACTATGAACTTTTAATTCACTTCATACATATTTTAAGTTTTAAGTTTAAGATAAAAACCATCTTAAAAGTATTGTATAGTACCAGAGTGCAAAAAAAGTATTAGAAAAACCCGACAAAGTGTTTTTTATATTCCAAGAGATGCGCAAATACAAAAACAATGGTCTATGGTAATTAAAAGGGATAATATATGTCTCTAAATTGTGTTTATATTGTTGTGAAGATCAATTTAACGTAAGTATACTTTATTTATAATAAGTTTAATTTAATAGTTTAAATTTATAGTAAGTTGCATTAGCTATTGAACATTAGAAAATTTTAGTTTAAAATTAACCTAACCTAGTTGACAAAAGTTCAGTTTAACTTTCTATAAAAATCGTATTCTTTTTTTGGTTGAACGAAATTTTTATGGTTGTCGATTTAATTCAGGTTAAGGAAGATACAGCTAATAATATTGAATATAATATGTATAATGAAACAACAAGGAGAAAAATGTAATCTAAGTTTGAAGAAAGGAGTTGTTCCTCATATATTTTTGTGGAAAATTACACCAGCTGATAGAATGAGAATGTGCGTAGTCAAAAGGCAAAGATTCACCAAGGTTAATAAAGCCTTTTCAGAGTTAGCTATCAGAAGTAGTATTTAAAAAATTGGTGACCTTTACAAAGAAGTGATATAGTAAGTAAGTCCTAGTACTGCCCATACAAATGTCTGTGATATTAATCAGCCAAGACAATATTAAATGTGATCACAAGGCAGAGCCTTGCTTTTCGCATATTAAAGATAAATTACCAAGTGACTAAGCTGTGCAAGTTAATATTAAACCGAAGTACAGAAGTAAAGATGTCAATGTAAATATACCTGCTGAAAAACAAAATGTAGCATTGTTACCATTTCCTCATTCAACACACAATACTTTTACTTTACCAGTAAAACTAACTATTTTACATAGTTTTACTTTACCAGTAAAACTATGTTTAAAAAAGAAAATTGTTTACTGAAAACACAGCTGATAATACTTCTATAGTATCTTATATCTTCTATATCTGCTGATTATCAACAAAGTTATTTATCTGAGTCAACTGAAATGGAAAATGATTAACTAAACAATCGTATCATTTAATAAAACCTTTAAGCACGAAAATATAGGTTTAATCTATTTATTTTTTCAGTAACACTAATGCCACAGTATTAACTTCGACGCCGATAATTTGAATAGCGTGTCAAATGACGTCACATTTCCTTTCGCCCAATGGTGGCGCTTTTTGAAAGTTTGAATTTCGCTCTCTTAATTTACACTTTTCACAAATTATTTTATGGCCTTAAATGATTAGTAAATAAAAAAAATGTTTTTATTATAATAAGATGATAATAAGTATCCGAAAAAAGTATTTAAGACCATTTAAAATTTTATGCATATTTCTTATTCCTTCAATAATTAATCGAAAGGAACTTCGTTCCATCCGGGTGTCCCTGACACCTCTTAGTTTTTTTTTTTATATTTTCGATTTTTTTGGTTCCCAAATGAGTTTGGCAATAAAAAAAAACTTATTGATTTGAGAATCAAATAATTTAAATGTATACCTATATATATATTTTTTATTATTATAACTATAGTGCTATATGAATGTAAAAGCGTGTTTTAAAAAAATACAAGATTTACGACGGCTATCCATTCTTAGCTATAGTGGTAGCTACGAGACTAACTTTGTAGTTACGAGGTACCCTTCTTTTATTGTATGAGAAAATTATGATTGAAGGATGATGTCAGCTTAACGATATTTATGTCTATTTTCCATTCAACTTTTTACAATTTGAACAAAAAATACAGTAATTTATGACTACAATAAACCACGGTAAGATATACTATAGCAGAAAGTTATAAAAAAGTAATCCAGTCCGTGTAGTCATAAAATGGAAGAAAACATCCTATAATAATTATATAAGCGCATTGAGTATAATAATATATTTTGCACACCTTAAATTAAATTAAATATAGAGCACAGTTTTACCTTTCATTTAAAGAAAGGTCAATTTCTCTACAAAATATTTTTTTGCTACAGCTAAAACTGAGCTGTCTTTATTTCAATAGATAAGCTCCGTTGCGTATTAAATATAAAACGAAAACGCGTTAATATTTTCAATCAAAATATTGTCACTCCCAAAGAGAAACCCCTCACAATCTATAAATATTCTTTTTACCAAGTATCCGTGAGCTGAATATAAAAAGCATTTTCCAATGTGATCCAACTGTGTATGACGTGTTGAGCCACAATGTCACGCTGTCAAATCAAATGTCGCAAGTTGAATTGGTGGATTGCTGCTTGATTGCAAGTTTATATAAAAAATATTTTAAACAGGAGCCTTGCTATGGAAATATTACTATATTTCTTCAGCTTTAGTAATTGCAAGAAATCTCAACAATACTCATAGTTACATAGAAAATGAAAAGAAATACAATTCTTGTTTGTTTTTAAGAATAAAAAAAGGAAATAGAAAATAAGGAAAAACATTAAATAAGAACGTAAAATTATACCCAACATTTTCATTTAAACCAAAAACTCAAATTACTGCACTCCAATCGTCCTGAATACATTATAACGACGTTAGCAAGGTTAATGACAGCAGACCAGAAAAGAATAAAATGGAATTAGCAACACAAAGAGCCAACGGACGAGACTTGAATAAATTTTTCATGCATGACTTTTTACCTCTACGCCGTTTGGGGTTTGAGGAGAATTATAACTATGAATTTATATAGATTTTCAACCCAGAAATGTTTTGAGAACTTATCCTGACAGGGTTTTAGTATAATGTTATGAATGAGAATTCTAAAAAGTACTTTTATTTTAAGCAGAATTTATATCATTATATTAAATCTAGAAATCGCCATACGAATTAACCATAAAAATATTTTGTAGAAACGTAATTCATAATTGAAGTTATTTAAAATTACCTTAAAATAAATTGAAATTAAATAAAGAGTTAAACAAAAAAGAATGTCACATATAAATAAAAATAAAACCGATAAGGAATATCAAATATCAATATTCCAGCTCTTAAAAACACGCAGACATAAACAGCAGAACATATACGAGTTATGATGCATGAAATCGTTTTCACCCTACATAATAATATTGCGATTATTAAATATCTCCCCTGATATGGTATCTTTGGCGTTGTCTCCACTCCTCATTCGTATGCTCATAGCGTAATTTACTCCAGGCATTATTTACCCGTTTCTTTCTCGTATAATCCATTCGAGTCATGTATAAAATAAGTTTACAAATGTACAGGTATTGGCTGTTGGTAATTTTCTTAGACACCTGATGATAATAAGAATTTTACGTCCTGAATTTTAAAACCTATAAAGATATTATTTATATAATGTTATTTTTTTGACGATGTAATATTTGTTCGTTCAAGATAGGGTAGGTGGTTTAAATTAAAAAGAAAGAAGATCGGGACTAACCTTTTTTTATAACAAAACTTTTTTTATAATAATAAAATGAGTGTATATGTATTAAATGTCAGAGCATCATTACGTATTATAATATAATATTCTATACGTACATAATATCAGAATTTTAATAAGCTTGGATTCAGATATTTGTGTTTATGAAGTTACACAAAAATCTCTTTGAAACATACGAAAAAATGAAATACCGTATAAGTGGAATGTTCTGATGATTTCCAATTATGCTTCTTTTCTGAGAATTTTATAAAATTTGTATATGATGTGTTTATTCTTAAAACTTTATTTATTAAGAAATATTAGCTATTTACAAATTTTTGTGGTTAAATTTCAAAACAAACTTTTTAGTGTCATGAAGACGCAACAAAAGCTTGATAGATAAATTATAATTATATTTTTTTATACCACAATTCGCTTCAGTATTATAATATTACTTCACAATATACAATGCGAAGATTTAAAGTTAAAAACGAAAAACCATAAATTAAACATCAAAGATAAAGTTTCTTTCAAACATAAGGTTAAAATAGTTCGACAGTTTCAGCAAGAGGCAGTATTTATACACCTCTTTCGAGGTAGAAACTTCGTTATCATTAAATAGCACCCTTCTAACTTTCTTACACAAATAAAAGTTCCAGCGTCGGTACATTTCTCCGTTGTTTCATTGTTTTGCTAACAAATTGTTCTTATTCCATGGAGATCTCTTTTATCTTGGAATTTTACTTGTTTAACTGATTCTCGCCACTTTTTGAGGATTTTTTCTATATTACTTTATTTAAAAAAAAATTACTGTATAATTCAATCAAAGAAATTCTTTAATACTTTTCTTGCAACGCTTTCCTCACATTGCCATATGATAAAAAATATATAATAACTATAATAAATATAAACCTTCTAAATATTTGAGTACCTTAATAATATATTATTTAGTTAGAAGAAAGCTTATCTCATCGGTATTCTATTTAAATTGACTTAGTTAATTATTATCAGTTAGTGCGGAACGGAAATAAATTTTAGTTAAATTTTAGTACACCCGGACCGACTATCGTGGTACCGTCGTATATTGTGATAAAGCCCATGAGTAAGCCGAGTCCCATATCTCTTTGTTTGTGGCACTTTATTTATTAACTAGCCTTAGTCTGCGGTGTATCTCACTTGTATTCGATATTTGGGAATCTCATGTGTATACTATGTATTAGCTATTAACTTTGTAAATGAAAAACTAGATCTAATTTCTATTTGAGAAAATATTACCACAAAAAAATAAACATATGTCTATGTGTATTCATTTATTATAAACTTACGACTTCCAGATGGTATTGTATAATCCTGCCTGTCATTTCATATGACGAAGGTTTGTGAATAAAAAAGAGGTCAAGAGAGTCGGACCTGGCCATTGTTATACAAAACACAGGCTTAAATTTGTAACTTCGTGTTATATTACAATATGTCAGCTATTCATAATATTTTCTTATATTTAGTCGATATATTATAACATAAATTACATATTGAACAATGTTTTAATAGTATAAATGGTGTTTATTTAATATATATCATTATACTTCTAAGTATATTAGTGGATTAAATTTTGTTTCTTTTTTTTATTCATGTGATATACCTATCAGCGATACCACGGTCTCATAATGGATGTTCAAGTACCGCCACTCAAAGTAATGGCGTTCAATTTTATTTAACGTTTTGTTATAAATGTAACATTATTTTATTCAAAAGGATTTAACTTTGTGCTGGTCCCATTTTAATTTAATTAGGATGGTAAAATAATACAATATTGTAACTTTATCACGAGATAAATTCTATACAGCTTTATTTATATCGTGTAGCTTGAAAAATCTTTATAATAACTCTCAACTACTTAACTTTTGTTATAACATAGATATATATAAGATTTGAAATAGTTATTAAAAATTAGTTTTAAAATTAAAAAATCACCTGAATATCTAATAATGTGTAGTAAATATAAATACGAATTTGTGACGTGACAGGAAAATAAAGCCTCACCAAACGGTTTGAGAATGTGCATACGTACTAAAGATTTCTGTCACGAAACGCGAGGCTAGTGGGATTTGACGTTTGTATGCAGCGCAGCGGTTTTTCATTTTATGAGACAAATATTCTAAACTCTTGATGTTTGATATACGTTTTAGTGAGAATATTATAGTTAATATGCTTGTTTCTTGTTTTAAAGTTTATATATTAAGTTTATCATATGGTCTGCTTTCAAATTACTTTAACAAGAACTTTACATTAATTTTAATCATCCCTTAAATAATAAAAACATATTTGATATAATAATAAGGCTGGACAAAATAAATTTCTAGAACTAGCTTCTAGGTAAGATTTGAAAAATTACAGCAACAACACAACGACAGATATTACTATTAGAATGTTTATAAAATTGTAGGTAAACACTGGCAACATAACTTGGTGAAAATGGATATTTTTTTTTCAGGATTGATAATTAGTTATGAACGAGAAGGTTTAGTGGGAGTAATAAAATATGTTGACCGTAAAGTATAACAATATAGCAGGGAACATGTTTATCGCATATTTGGCTAAATATTTCATTAATTGCTCATTAAAATTTTGCTTTAGCATACAATATGTTAACAGAATATTTAATAAACTACATTTTCTGCTTTACGGATTAAGACTGAAATATTTATCAAATATTTTATACATTACATAAAAATGCTCATTATTATTAAACAATTAAATATCTAATACATTGAATTGATATAGTAAAATATTTAAAAAAAAATATTTTTAAATGACTAGAGAAATTTAAAGATCTAAAACTTTTTTATATTATTACGTTTTTTATTGAACGTAATTAGTGTGACACAAGCCAAAATCTTGAAATGATTTATTTGGAGTAAGTAAAGTTTTATATTAATTTTAAAACATGTTACTATATTTCGAATTATTCCTACATATAATCAACTACACGGATAGGATAACACAAGCATGCGAACCAATTCATATCTGAACTGTTTGTCAGAAGCTAAAGGCATGCAATATATTTTCATAATAATATGAGCTTGAGTATATAACTACACTTTAGGAATTTTGATGCAATGTTCTTCGTGACGCAGTCTTTCGGCTGAACCGTATTAAATAAAATCGACCAAGCGTAGTAAATCTCGCAATACAATACAATTTTCACAGAAGGATGTGCTCCATATTTGTTCGACTCAATTGAATTTGTTCAACGCGAATCGAGCAGTGAGATAGACCCTTGTAATAGTTTGAATCTGTATGTTCCTTTAGTGATACTTCAAATTTAAAAATTCAAGGACCCTATAATAAGAAACAATTATTTGACTGATTGATTGATTATTGGTGTTCTGTTTAAACAGAAGGAACAGTAAACATTTTAAGACTTCCAATTTGTTTCAACTCTTTTTCTACTTGGGTTTTTTTACGTATAAGTATTTTAATATCGCTAAATAGTTATTACATATATAGCTAATATAACAAAATTGTACTAAACTGTTCATATGTTTTTCTACCTACCAGGAAAAACTTTCATTTTATTTAACTAATATTGGTGATAAAACTCATGGTTACTACTAAGCTTAAATCTCCTACCATAAAAGGATCATATAAAACTGTCGATTCCGAATAAATCCTGCGATAACACAATTTTTACAGCAGGAGCATTTGACACAATCGAATTTACTTAAAAGAATTGAGCGTCAAAATTGTAAGTATATTCTTATTGTATAATATATACTTAAAGGTTTTATTAATTAACATAATAATATCAAACATAAAAATAAACTTAAAGAACACTATTTTTATATATTTTTTAAAGTAATGAAAGATATAAAAACATAAGAAAAATAAAAGTGCGATAATTAGAATGTATAATGAAAATGTACTATTTTGTTATAAGATTTTAAACTCGATCTGTGTTAATTAAAGTTAGTTACGTAATATTTACCACGTATTTAATAGTCAGTAATCACAGAGTAAGCTGTTATCGGATAACGAAGTTTACTTCCCGCTTGGAACAATGCCGAAATTTCACAATTTAAATAAAAATCAAGCACATTTTTATTATTCTGAAAATAACATTAATTACTGTAGTTTAGTAGTTTCAATAAGTTAATTTCAGTATAGAGTAAAATAATATTTACCAAAATGCAGTGCAAGTCCCAGAAGTATGTGAATTGTTTTTCAGTTTAATACTCTATTTGTATTTGAAATGTCATTCAAATAAAAATATGCTTTTATTAAATTATTCTGGCTTTATGAAAATTCTACACTAGATATTACAATGATTGTCTATTTTTTTTGTAAAACTAAATAGCGAAACAGTTTAATCGTTTTCCACTTTTCAGGCAAAGCAAATCACATTTATGTTAAAATAAAAATGGTGCTTTTTAAATTGAAGGATGTTTTTATTTCATTAAATGAATTGAAAATAATAGAAACAAAATATTATCCTAAAACAAAAGGTTACGCACCTATGAAGTCAGAGATAACAGCTGGGAACCGAATAAAAATACATCACACGGTTTCATTTAATTGTTTTTCCAGATTTACTATCGCATTTTTAAAATTGGATTAAGTAAAACCTTATCGCAGTTTTTCCACTTCTCTAAAAATTTCAAAGGTAAAGCGAAACGCATAACAACTTTTATTAAACTCCGGAGATAACTTAACATTAGAATTGTTCAACACCTTGCTAGTACAAATATAATATACCTACAGTACTGAGGTACGCATGTTTATTCACCTTTTTATTGCGTGTATTTTGTATAATTACAAATTTTATTGCTGTCTATATTACGTCTGCGGCTTTCAGGTGCGGTTACAGGATTTAGTCTAGGGGACGGAACTTTTATGTGATTTTAAATATTGTGCACAAAATTCCTTCGTAGAGTAATAAAATGAAATTAAATACTAAAATAATACCGTAATTACGTCAAGAGTGTAAAATATTTTATAAAAGTTAACAAAATGAATAATATTAAGTTAATAATAATGCTAAGGGACATGAAAATCCCTCCACACACTTTTGGGTCCAGGAATAAACTAATTAAATTAATTGAAAAAATATACTTCTTGATAGTTAATATCTAAACAAATGATATTTATCATTTTAATGCAATAATGCTCGAATTATAATTACATTATACATTTACAACATGAAAAGGAAATGCACTGAAAAGTTCTTGACCGTTTTTTATTCAGAGGGCATCTTCGAAAACCGATGTTTAGATTTTTTCTTATAATCAGAACAATATAGAATATCAATTAATTGAAGAAATGCATTAATACTGTTTGAGGTTTTTATTCACTCCTTGCTATAAACATGAAGGTGTTTTACTTTAGGTGATTGCTTTGCTTTCTTTTACTTTTACCAACTAATTATTTATTCTATCTAACAAAAATAGCTAAAATTAAGTACCAAAATCTATTTTTATACAACTAACTCAAACAACTTGATTAAAAAAAGTCGTATGTAAATCTTCCTATAAAAGTATTTTTTTAAATTTGTAGCCATTAGACCGTTTATATTTTAAAAAGTTTCAAAATTATTTTTTTTTGATTAATTTATCACAACAATAGAACCTCTTTTGTCAGTTTAAATAAGTCTCAAAACAAAAAATAAAAGTCCTTTACAACACTTTTTTTTATTTAATGTACCAATGAGGAACGGAAACACCCGATGAAAGAGCTTCGGTTCATTTATCACGAAACGTCATGACGTCACGTCGGACGTCACGTCCGCGCCGCGTCGACGTCAGGGTGGCAACTAATTGGTAATTATTTTCTAGAGTAAAACTTTGGAATAGTTTTATATCAGTTTGAAAATAGAATTTAGAGTAAGTAAGGATCATAACTTGGGGTTTAATTTCCATAAACAGTAAATTTATTAAAAAGTATTATTAATTGTTAGAATACTAAGTGAACAAGTAACAACAAGAACGGACAACGTAAACCCACTACACCTAGAAATTCTACCTCGTTTTCCGGAATTAAACTTAAACTTTAACCTCTGGGACGACCGCGACAGCGAAGAGCAGGTAAAAGATAAGTTTGAAATACTTACATCTCGTCCATTCAATAGCCAGGTGAGGTTAGCGGGGGGGTCAGCCGGGGGGGAGGTGCACTGTGCCCGCAGAGAGTCGCCCGACGCGTACCAGCCTTTCTCCGCCTTGATTGACGGTTTCTCGGGGGGCAATTCTGCGGACAAGCGGGGGTTTTTGTACTTAGGACGTTCTTAACATGTTTTTTTCAGTTCTTTTTGTACAACTACTCTTTTTTTCCAATTTACTGGAATGTCTGTTACGTTTTCCTGGTTGTCTTATATGGAAATAAGTAAAAAACTATGTCTTAAAATACTAAAAATATCTAATATTATTTTATCACAACAAAATACAAACTCTCAAACTAAATCGGCAAACATACGTGCCGTTAGAAAGGTCAAAGTATTTACTTCCAAGTACCCGCATGTGTGAAGATTTGTTATAATCCCCTCAAGGGATCTGAAGGTAAACTCTTGGTAATTATGGAAATTGTCTGTACTTTAACAAAGTACTGAATTAAGTTCTAGTAAATTCGTTTAGGTTTCTTCATGGGCTATTGTTTATGTCATTTGTAGTCTACATTAGATAACGTCTGCATGAGAGAATTGTGAAAACAATGTAATAGAGTAATAAAATATTATATTAATATATGAAGATTTCATTCCACCACTACCGAATTTGACTTTGATCTTAAGATTAATTAATATACATAAGTAATAATTAAATTGTTTCATATCTTATTATTTTAATTAAAATTAGTAGGAGTACGTTATTACTTTTTAGTTGATCAAATTATATAGTTAAGATGTTATATAAAACATATATGAATTCTCTCCGGTTTCGCTTAAGATGCAACAGAAAAACACTGGTATTGTGCAAATAATTATTAATTGACTTAATCGATTTAAATTTTAATAACATGGGTAATATCAAATGCCAGGTAAAGGTTTATTTAAACTTTACAAATATCTCACTAATTTGTGTAATTGTAACAAAAATATAATTATTAAACTCCAGATTATTAATTGCAAATTATAGCAGGATATGAGAGTATAAGAGATAATACGCTAATTAAAATGTGCTGATAAAATAAATAAAGCGATTATGCATTGGCTTAATAAAACCTGCAGGAATTGTAAGTATTTAATGTTATGCTTTCGCTCTTGAGATAAAACAAAGTATGAAGTAATATGTAAGGTTGTGTATAACATCAATATTAGATTACTCATTTTGTTTATATTTTTAGATTGCTGTTATAGAAAATTGTTGTTTATATTTTTAGATTGCTGATATTTATAGAAAAGTCATTTAAATATTATGAAATAATCTCCAGAGATAAAATAGCGTATTTTGTTCTTAAAAACCCGCGTATGGAATATGTATAGAAACTCATATACCTACACTACTACATGTAAATGTCTCAAATGCTGTATATAAGCTCCAGGACCCCGATCTTCGAATCCGACTTCACGAATCAAACGGCGCCTCACATCTTATTACTACGGTACATTTTTCAATTCTCTTTAAGTCGAAATATTTGCCATAAGTCTCGGTGTGCTCGCTCGTTAACTTTGCTTCAGAGTGTATTGACATTGCCAGTTCGTTGGAGCCAACTAGGGCTGTTTTTTTTTTATTTTTGGAGAAATCCGGCACAAAATTTTGCGATATTCTCTCGATTCTGTCGCCCTCGTTCCAAAAACTTAATTGGAGTGGAAACGATTTATATAAAGCTATTTATCATCTAAAATCTTGTTATAGAATGGAAACTGTGTTCGGTGTTTAAAGTACTAATGGACTTTTTGTCCTCCTTGTTACAAAAACACTGAGAAATTATATAGGCCGAGGTCATGCTAATGATAAAAAGGTTATCTCTAAGTAGAAGTATAGGCAAGGAACACGCTGTTTTTCTAACTCCTACTTACATGATTCTAGTGACCCTCAAAAATATGAGACTAATGTAAAGCTAAAACTTGCAACTCAACCCTCATTATGCTGTAATAAATAAACTGCTTACAAGATTTCTTATAAACCACCATAGGGATAAGGAAAAAAGAAACAGATTAAATAAATAGTGTATACAAGCTTGTAAATTAGTACAAATTGTAGTTGGTGGTATTGAGATTAAATATTCTTACAGCGCATGTAGCTTTATCTTTATTTTAATTATATATTTCGGTGTAAATAAAAAAGCTACTACCTCCAGCCCCCCTGACTATATTTCTGCTATACTAACAATAAGTTCAATTTAAGAAATCAATCATAGAATTTATTAACAAAAAGCCTGTTCAGCTTTACGTCTTTACCGTCTGGAACAAACGCACGGCAAATTCGAGCACCCATTATATTGTATTTTATCCCAATTCAACATCCGGGATTGTGTATAAAAAGAAAACATTCGAAATAAAGTGGGTATTACGAGCAACGCAACACGCTTACCTACGTTTGTAAAATAAATTGACAAAAACCTTACGATAGGACCTCAAGTAATTGTAAACATTTTATTGAGAATGGCTTTAGATTTCGTTATGTAAATTGACATATCTATAACTATAATGTGAATGTGACAAAAATTATAAATATATATTTTTTTTCATGGCATATTACTAATATGTTATATTTGATTATTTTCGGCTTTATTCCTTTTAATAAAAGTCTTACTAAGGAAAATCGTATATCATATTTTTGTATTTATATCAATTTATAAATTGATATAAATACAAGATTTTGAAATTTAAAATAAAACCACTCAGCCTTCGTAAGTAGTTCTGGTTATATGCCAGCTTCTAGATTCTAAATCTTAGTTTTAGCTTGGTCCATTTCCCAAATCCTCTGTGCGATCCCGATTTACTCTTGTGTATGTAAACTGCAATTTAAATAATCACGGTCTTCTATCAGTTTTAGCCACTGTATTGGATCATTTCTCACACGTATTTCATTTTAGAATGGTTTTAAAATTCGATACACTTCAGTTACCACTCACCCTAAAACGTGGAATGTGATTCGTCAATTATTGATGGAGTTTCACTAACAATAGAGATTTGTATATATTGAATGTAATCAACTATTAATTACGTCTTAATTAAACTTGAAATTCACAATCAGTTTAATCAACTAAGAAAGCGAGCTTCGCAAGCGTATTTCATTTGTTAACACCAAATATATACCATATTTCGTTCAAAGCCTGTGACGTCAGACCTCAAGTGGAGACGAAAAGACGACGATTTTGTAATTCAAATCCCAACATAACTGGATACCTTTGCATCTAAAAATTTAAATGTGAAATATAAGATTGTGGAATACCAGTTTAATATTCCGTTGATAAAAAGGTGAGTTTTAAAAGATTTTTCTTCTTTTTACCTCATTTACATGTCGATGTTCATGCTAATTGAACTGTATATGCTTTAACTTTTAAACAGAATTCTGGGCGGATTTTCTAGATTATTCTATTTACATTTATATGTAAGGTTATTCGATATTGCAGAGAATTCCGCAGTTATTTATATTTTGTATCTGAAAAGTTATTGCATTAACGATACATAAAAA